>VZRV01000794.1:471844-856745 GCA_013398115.1 Falcunculus frontatus
GGGAAGAGAGGGTGGAGACGTGCTTTTAGCGCGCAGCTTAAATCTGCTTTTTACAGACCGTGGTATGGACTGTAATATCAAACTGTTTTCTCCCTCTTTAATCCATTTAACATAAGGGGGGGATGAGAATTCAGTGTGCAGCCTGCGAGAGAGATAAAGGCTGTTAGCTGGTGCAGTTTGGGAAAAACCACGCGACGTGAAAGAGACCTCTATTTCCTCAAATTAACAGAGAGAGACTTTTAAGAATTGTGAATGCTGACCAAAATTCCATGTTTTGTCATTATTTGTGCTGGAGGAAGTAGGAGGGGGGGGTGTTGGAGGAAAAAGGGGTTTTTGTCTTACTCTCTTATTTCATTTTACTCTTAACTCTGTTAGTAATAAGCTTTCTTTCATATTCTTTAAGTTCGAGCCTGCTTTGCCTTTCTTCAAACCTCTTATCTCACAGAAGGTAAGAAATGCGAACTAAACCACTACAACAGACTAACATTTTTATGCAGAAAACTGTTACTTTTGCTGATAATAAATGATAAAACTGAATTTTAAAATGTATCCAGTTAACATCATTGGGTTAAATGAAACTATTAAGATAATTAGCATACTATTTATCAAGACTGATTCTAAACTTAACTACTTTCCACCAACCATATCAGTGTTTCAGTTGTTCATAAGACACAGTCAGGTAGGCTAATTTGACACCACCTTTGCTGGTTTGTTTCACTCACAATAATTAACCTCTCAACATCTGTAGCTGTTTCCTCCTGTGTGGTTAATGCACATCAAAAGTGTCCAACATGCACTATTTCCCCAAAGTGCTATATTATTTCAGCTTGGCCTCCAGCCAAGCTTTTAGCATCCTCCCTTACCTTTCACTCAGCTTTTCCAATTGCTGCTGCAAGACAGCAAAGGCAGTAAGCAACTCCACCTGGGAGAACAAAAAAAAAAAAAAAAAATGACACTGCCTAGTGCCCTTATGGATATTTGCAAATGTGTTAAAAATTGTCCAGGGAAAATCTGGCCCAGCAAAACCTCTGAATATTTTGACCTTTGATGATCTTTGGGAATCGCTATTAAATTATTTCAGTTCTTATGTTCAATGTCATAAAAAAATATATTCAATTCATCAGATGAATACTTTATTTCTCCAAAAAGGGTCTAATCAAAACCCCACATCAAGGCAAAGGGAAGCCTTTTTAATTATTTCACCATTCTTTGGATCAAGTTCACTTACTTTCAGGAGGATTTTAAAAATGAAATAGATTATTTCTCTTTGCCCAGGGGTTAGGTTACGTGAGGATGAAGTATGGCATGATAACTGATTACTAGAATCGTCTAGGAGTGAAATATGGAGTGTTAGCTGGATTAGTTGATGAGTTCTTTATTGCTTCTTTTTTTTATGTGAAGGAAAAAAAATCTCTGTAAAATTATATACAGTTAGATTCTACAAATGATAATGATGACAAAAGTTTTCAGTGATCTGGGATGCCTTAATCATCCCCTGATTAGTCAGGGAATATTTATGTTAAATAAAATAATGTAGCAATAAAAGAACAGCCTTCCACTCCCTTCAGAATCTCTACTTGTTACCACACCAGCTTTGCTTCCATTTGCAGAGTCAGGGAAGAGAGACAGGGTCTGCTGGTTCCTCTAAAAGCTGAAGGGCTTTCCAGTTCCAAAGTCTGAGAAGAGGACTCATGGAGTTACCACTGAAGCCATTAGAATTTAAACATTTGAACTGAGATTTAGCATTCTGCTCAGAGGTTTCACTGGCCAGAATCTCTCACATCCCCAGTGTATCGTACCCTCATCTCAGGGGGATGGAATTTGCCAGGCAGCTCTGTGAGATCTTTCCTACACCAGCCTATCTTGGTGCAAAATGACACAGGAGGAGAAGAAGGCTGCCAGAAAACAGGATCTGAATAATTCTGCATTGCTGTCTAAGAACCAGTGTAGATGAATAGTAACAGGGATGCACACAAGAGCTGAGCTTGTAAACCCAACCTTCACAAGTGGCACACCTTGCTTACAGACCCTACACCGTTCTCAAAATGATGCCTCCTCTCCTCACTAGTAAAAGCAGTAACTATGTAAAGAAAATCATGCACAAACTCTTTAGACTTCCAGTGCCAGTTCCACTGGCACCGAGTGCAAAGTTTGAGTAAATTTAATTAGCACAGGTACATAGCAGATGAGATAGCTACTACCAAACATAAGCCAGTGAGCAAGGGGCAAGTCCTATCAATAAAGAACAAAGAATTAGAGGCATGGAATGTATAAACTCTCAGAAGTTGTTTCCATTTAAGAAATTAGAGTCTAGAGAGAAACAAATGTGTTTGACTGAAGATCTGCAAGAGCTGGAATGCCATCAGTTGGGCAACTTTCCCCTCAATTCTGCACAAATTTGTTGATGGATTCACTTCCAGGGGCAGTGAGCATGGTAAACATTCATCAAAGCCTACACAGTGCTATAGATTTTAAGGAAATCATAAATTCAAGGCCACAGGCGACTACTGTTGTTAGTATTTGACTTCTTACCTAATAGACCATTTAATAGCACCTAGCCATGCCTGCACTGGAGAAAATTCTCTGCAACATGAAGCTGGAGACCTTAAAAGCTAAATCCAAGTCTCTCACATTGAGATTTTTACACCACCAAACGTGAACATTCCTCATTTTTCAGCATTTGGATTCATTTTTCATGCAAGAACAGATTAAAATTGAGAGGGGAATCTGCAAACCTACCCCTAGAGCAACAATTAAGAGCAACCTTATGTTCTATTACATGGTAAAGGACAGAGATATCAAAATTTCATTTCCCAGCAAAATACAGTGTGGGGTTGTTGCAAATAAGGATTCTCTGAATCAATTTTAGATGAATCTAGGTCTTTTAGGCTTAGGTAATGGACTTATTTTGCATTATTTGTAATTGCTATGTAAAAGCCGCCCCAAGGTTTCTTTCTCTCCTCGTTCTTATTTCTCTTCCTCAAAGAGAATTTTAGGTATTTTTAAGGCGAAAATAGGAGCTCCAGCCAGATCTGTTCTGCCCCCACAAGAACACATCTATACACGCTTCAGTGTGTCACTAATCATAAATCTGAGTAGCTGAGATGTCTCTGACAGAACACATTGAAGAGGGCATTTGTTGGGGGTGGTAGTCTGTATATATACACATAAATATATATACATGTGTATAGGTACACACACATGTAGAGAGCTAGGGTCAAAGACAGTTTTAGATACAAAATATTCATCCTCTGAGAAGGCATAAATTTGAGCGTGACCTTTCATTTTCATTTGACCTTTCAAAAAATATGATTAAACTCTATCTCCTGGCAGTGCAATTGATTTTCCCCAAAGGGCCATTTATCAGAGAATAAACTGGGTTTGTACCTTGAAGTGTATATTTTGCGGCTTTTACATATCAATTGGTATTTTAAAAGAAACTCTCCATTTCAAAAGCACTTCTGAGAATACCAGAAAAAAAATTTCAAATAACTCAGGCGGAGCCCCTGACTTTTTGTCAATATATCACTCCAGTAAATCTTGTCAGTTAAAAGACTAACTTTTGAGAAGAGCTATATTGAAATAACAAACAGATGTGACTAGCAAGTTGTTTCAGCAAAAAAGGGCCTGAGAAAAACTTGTTTAAACCAACATACAAGGACATGTCAATTCATGTAAAGTTTGGGCATTAATACCAAAGGTACAAAACCTCTTACACCTCTGTCAGAGATGGTGGGACACACAAACAAGGGATTCATTCCCCACTTCCCATGGCAGGCAGGTGCTCAGCCATCCCCAGGACAGCAGGGCTCCATCACCTGTAACAGTGGCTTGGGCAGACAAACACCATCGCTCCGAACATCCCCTCTCTTCCTCCTTCTCCCCAGCTTTGTATGCTGAGCATGGTGCCATATGGTCTGGGATATCCCCTGGGTCAGTTGGGGTCAGCTGGGTCCTGGCTGTGTCCCCTCCCAGCTCCTTGTGCACCCCCAGGCTCTCTCTGCTGGGGTGGGTGAGGAGCAGGAAAGGCCTTGGCTCTGGGTAAGAACTGCTCAGAGGTAACAGAAACATCTCTGTATTAGCAACACTATTTTCAACAAAAATCCAAACTACAGCCCCATACCAGCTACTATGAAGACAATGAAATGTATCCCAGTCAAAATGAGCACACACCATAAAGATCAAGTGTTGGATTTTAACTGATATCTCTGGGTTACGATGCTCAACAACCTGGACATGCAGACACCTACACTCACTCTTAGCTCAGTGTGAGTAACACCCCAAAACTGCCACGAGAGGCCTTGTGTTTGGAGTTATAGACATCGCATTTAGGAACAGGCAGAAATGTTCATAGATTCCATTCTTGAGTCACAATTTCTTAACTCTGAGTGTTTTAATCCATGCATTTTGACACTGTTTATAATCAGAGGAGAGTAGCTGGTATGGGGCTGTGGTTTGGATTTTTGTTTAAAATAGTGCTGCTAATACAGAGATGTTTCAGAGCACCATTTTCATAAGCAGTTCAGTGCTAGAATGTACAGAATCAGACACAGGAGTCACTAGTTCTACAAACAAGACTTAGTACTCCAGGTGAATTAAAGTAATTTCATCGCTGCAACTACAAAGAAATTTAAGTTAACCAGAAAGTAATTACCTGTGTGGAGCAGCAGAGGTAAAGTGATATCTAGATTTAACATTAATGTTGATTGAATTATATATCTGCTGTGGGAAAAAAATAACTTGTTTAAACTCAAATTATGTTCTCCCAAATGTGATTGTACATAACACATTTGCTATTCTCAGACAATCATAAAGCAAATATTATTTCATCAAAAGGCAGAGTTACTAGGAATATTTACTGTAATGATATACAAGAACAAACAGATAAACAAGAGATTGAGGGACAAATGTTAACCCTCTGTATGGGCCTTTACTTGAGTCCAAGACTAACAAGAGGACTTGGGAATCAAGCCAACATAGCATTTGAGCAGATTCTTAGCCTTGTGTTTTTTCAGTCAGGCGTTATACAAATTGCAGATTCTCCTGGAGATAAGTGATATGAAGGTGTCAGCTTGATAAACAATTTAAGCTCTCAGGGTAATAACAAACACAGCTTTGGTATGTGGTCCTCTATTTTGGAAGGGGTTGCTTAAGTCCATTGAATTGTGTCATGTCAGGACTCCAGATGAGCACTGCTGGCTGCCTGTCAGGAGCTGCTCACAGCTCCTTGCCATCCTCTCAGATTCAGTGTCATGCATACAGAAAAACAAAAGCAGAGTGTAGAAGGAAAGATACAATAGAAATGGATTGGGGGTGATGGGTAGCCTTCAATTGCTAAATAAAACTTCGGTTTTCTCCAGGAGATCTTGCAGCAGTGTCAGCTTTGGTCCTGTCATTAACGGAAGGAACAGGCAGGTTGCTGGAGCACAGGTGACCTGCTCTGAGTTACCCTGCAGACCTGGGACAAACACTGGGGCAGGGCCTGTGTAACTGCAATAAACTATACTGAATCTCTGACAAGCATATTAAAGGGGGAAGGTTAAAAACTGAGGAGAAAATCTCAAAAGACTCTGCTTAGAGAACAGCATTAGTTCAAGGTAGATTAGTTTTTAAACCACATCGCATCTGGGATGAAAAACACACTTTAAAGCTTGCCTCGCTTTCCAAATGAATGATGGGCATAATTTCCTGTTCAAATGCACACGGGAAGGGATTACTTTATTGGGTACACTGGCCTGCCACCGTCTGCATTTCACTGGCAGGAGCCCTGAGGCACCGTGCAGAGCTGGGGACAGCTCTGATTTAGCAGCCACCAACCAGCAACAGGGACAGCTGCACCAGAGCTGATTCTCAGGCACAAATGCTTGTTAAGCTAATTGAGGTTAACTACTTCTAACTCAATACTCAAAAAACCTCTATCTTGCCTGGATTCAGCCAGGGGATATCATGACAACAGCCCAATATATTAGGCAAGCTGGCACTGAAATCAAGCAAGAGAACTGAATTGGGTGGAAGATAGGATGACAAAGTGATTTGATCCGTAGAGATGTACAAATAAGTTTGAAAGAAGGTTAAAAAAATATTAGTTTGAAGGGAATGTGTTTAAGTTGCCCCTTGTTCTAAGAAACCCCAGCCTTAACCCTATTCCTCTGTCTGGCACAGTAATTTACAGGGTGATTCAAGAATTAATGTGCAGATTTTAGACCATGTAGAAAAGTCAACATTTTGACGTCAACTAACTATAGAATTGAATTTCTAGTACAACTTAATGTCTCTGATCAAAGCCATAAACGGACAATTCCAAAATCATAATGATAAGAGGTTATCAGTAATATCCTCCACATTTTTCTATTTTGAGTAAGAACAGCAATTTTGTCTGTGTACTCTGTAGCATAAAACAATCTGGCAACAACTGTTTGTCCAAACAAAGAAGTGCTCTATAAATCACCACTTTTAGTTTTCGCTATTCACACCTACCAAAACAGAATTTGAAATCGTTTCCAAAAAACGAAAAATTACCATAGAGCTTTGATGAAGGCATTGGCAAGACACAACACTGTGAATCTCACATTTGGTGTGAGGTAAGGAACTAGGAAGAAATAGGAGATAATAACAATTCTGTATTGATATTCATTATGAACAAACCGAGGTTGCTCATTCTAACAAGAGTGCTAAATTCAGTGAGTACCAGTGTACAAAACTGTACCACTTCTTAGAGGAAAAAATAACCAAATTCCACAACTGTTGGGTGAGAGCAATATCTGAAGAGAGACTGCATATTCACCTGGTTCAAGTTAGTGGAGTCCTGACAGAGTCAGTGCAGCTGCACTGATTAATACCAGCTGAGCATCAGCCTAGGATCTCATCTAAAGCAGCACATTGAATCTTTGCACAGAGCCACAGCATTTCAGCAACACCGATGATAAGCTCACCACACTTCAAAGGAGGGATCCCCAGAGTGTAAGCACGAGACGGTACCAGAGACCTTGGAAATACAAGGCACAGGATGAAGCCAAAGGCCTCCAGCATCTCAACACACACAGTCAATTACTACAGGAATGTTGCCTTGAGAGTTTGCTAGAACTGGTATCAGGGCATAGCAAAGCCAGAAAAGAAGTGGTATCACATGTAAAATCACTTCTATTGTAAAAACACAGAGGTGATGACAAGAAGGTAAAAATGTGAGTAACAACCTCCACAGGAATGGAACCATCCCAGACTCATCCCCACAGCTTTGGTGGTGAAACTGCTGCTTTTTTATTTTTTCAATCACCATATTTTCCTACTTCAGTTTTTCACATGCAATGCATTATGTTTATTAAGTTACTTGGTAGAGTACATTAGAATTTCAGAGAGCAGAATGTACATGTGTTTTCTGCTCCAACCTTATCACATGACAGCGTGATTAATATCAGCATACCAAATCAGAATAAACCTTATAAATATTTAATCTTTTTCCTTATAAAAGCATTAATAAAGTAGCAATAATAGGGGCAAGAATGCTGCAGCACCATACCTCTCTGCTACTTTTATTTTAGATTTTTTGTTTGTTTGTTTTTGTAAAATCATGTATTGCATGAAATATTTTTCAGTTGTAAAGACAGCAAATAATTCTAGATAAAACCTGGGAAGATTTAGAGCAACTAGCAGCAAACTCATCATCTTGTAGGATTCCCCTGCACCAAAGGGCAGGAATCTGAACTCAATTATCTGTGAAGTTCTGGATATTCAGGCAATCTTTTATAAAGTTAGAATTCCAGTTTAAACTTCCCTTTTACAACCCTTCACAGGTTTTATTTTGACTCTTAATTAGTATGCTGCTGTTTGACATGTGAGCAAGGATGTTTAACTGGCGGGCTGAGGTGAGAAATCACTGCCACCAACAAAAGAATCCTGCACCACAGCAAGAAAAATGGGGTCCAGTAATTTAAGTGCAAAGATGTACAGCCAACATCTTCAGCAGCAGTTTGACTTGTAACTCCTTGTAGCTGGTTTCAAAGACACTTATGCTCCTAAACACCTCATCCCAAAGACAAAGCAGAAAAACCACCTTTTTTTCACTTTGCTTCTAAGTGGTTCACTGCAGCCATCTGGTACAAGGGAAAACCTTTCAAACTTAAAAACACATGAGCTTTGGCTACTCTGTTATCATTTGGCATTGTCACACCTCAGTGCAATTGGTTTGGTCTCACAGAGGCTCATGGGGCATAGAGAGCCTGTGGGTTACATTACCAGCAGGTGAATGACAGCAACACAGGCATGATGAATATCCCAAAAAGTTCTTTGGTGCTTGTTCTAGACATTAGCAAGTGGTGCAAGTTAGATGTTCACTGCAGTAATTCAGCGTTTGATTTAAAAAAAAAATATATATATATAGTTCCGCGTGAGACACTCTTCTTGGGAGAGACACGCAGGGGAAAAAGCCCTGCACACTTTGATATTAAGCAATAGTAGAGAATGCTCAGCTTGTCTCACTGTTCACTTGGTTTTACACTTGTTTTCCTCCAAAGAGAAAGAGATTCTTCTGTGCTAGAGGATTTGGTAGGTGGTTCTGCACTGCTGCTCTCAGGACAGGGAGGAATGCTTTAAAACTATCAACTAATGTCCATAGGCAGCTGGGGAGCCATCCTTCCCTTTACAGAATCTTTGCACATAGATCCCATTTGGAGAAGATGTGTGGCACAACCCTCAAGGCTGCCAGAGAGCATAACCCTCCTGTGCCGTGTAATCAAGGCACCAGTGTCCCTCAGCAAATATTATACCCTGCCTGAGTGTTCCAGGCTCTGAAATTCAGCTTTAACTGTGACATCTTCTCTCCCCTGAGCTGGCTTGACACAGCACTTGGGTCACACAGAGGCAGACGAAATGACTTTGTGAATAAAAATCTGCTATGCAAACTTTCTAGTTAGAAAATCTCCACTGCCATTCGCCTCCCAACCCAAACATTACTCCATGATTTCCCATTGTGGCTGAGCAGGCACTCAAAGCTCTTTCCCAGGAGGCAGATTGGTCTGCACAAAATTAGTGGGGCAGGGAAGGGAGCTGCCTTCAGGTGCTTTCGGTTCCTCTGGCACCATAAAGCAACAGAAGAGAAGATTCCTCTTCTGACCTTGAGAACTTTGTCCCTTGCCTTATGCTACCTTCATTCTGTGTGCTATAAAGTGACTATCCTCAGTACTTGCTGAATCAAACAATAATCCCAATAGGCGTTGTGACTATATTGTCCTTCTGCAAAATAAGAGTTAAATGCAATTCTTAAGATGTGAAAAGCAGGAAGGCAGGTGATATTTAAAGCATTAGACACAACAAATAGTGCATTTTCAGAGGATTAAGTCTATTTTTCAGGTATGTGTCACATGGGACTGAAGGTCAAGTGCATACAGCCACCTGAGCACTGAAATAATCCTCCAGAAGTACTTTGCCTGCAGAGACTTCGTATTAATCTGAAACAGAAATTATTAAGGGGGAAAAAAAAGGAAAAAAACCCAGAGGCCTAACTTTTTCAAGGATTAGTTCTATAAATATAACATCATTCAAAGCCCATTAGAAACATAAAATATTTCAGCTATTCTGAACATATTCTATTTTTGAAAATCAGGTATTATTCATATCACTAGGGTAGCACTGTGGATTTGTTTTAGCTGATTATATTAAATCAATGTTGTTTAAAAATTCAAAAGAGTGTAAAAGCCTACATATGCCTACAGCCTGTTTGAAGAAGTTTGCAGTCACGAGAGTGGAATGACTGCTGAAGTTGACAGTTCTGTCTGGAAACTGAAGATGCTGTGCCATGGCCTGCCTTTCACATCCTTGAGGGATACTGTGCAAAATATACTTGATGCAAGTTAAGGAAATGAGGGATCATTTTGCGTATTTGAATCTTGTTCTTGCAAGATCCTTTCTTCATGTTCAAGTTATTACAGTGAAAAATTCTGCTTAACTGAACTTCTGTGGCACTGCAGCTGCATATGTGATGGACAGGTCCTTCAGGGCAGCTCGCAGTCAGGAGTAACCCCAGCTGTCCTAGAATACCCAGACTTGGCAGAGAAACAATTTGGCTTCTAATCAAATCCACTATACAAGTATCAGGTAAATCAAAGAGGATGCATTTCTCAATGCCTGATACAAAAATTCCTACATAATTGCTGTCAGAGCCCCATCATTTTCTATTACACTGCTAAACCACCACCAAGATCAAAAGCACTTGAAAAGTTGTGAAGGATGTAACATTCATCTGATACATATCTTACAGTTCTTATAAGGCTTTTTGTCCCTCAGACCACAAATCAAATAAAAGGGACACTGACGTTCGAGAAAATTCACTTATTTTCTGATTTTCTAAGAACAACAATTGACAAGAAAAGTGGCTGCATCACCCTCTTTGAAAAAGGGCAATGAAAAACTCAGATTCAAGTTCACTGAGTTTCTCCAGGACTTACAGGCGGGCCAGTATGGAGAAGAGAAAACAAAGAGAGAATCTGTATATTTGAGCAGTTGCTGTCAACATATCCTCATCTCATTTTTTGAAGAAACTCTTTCCATTACCAGGAGTACAAGTACATCAGAAGATATGGCAATATCTATATAAAATGACATGTTGCAAAGTGTAAACAAGGTGATTCAGCTTGGATGGGTTTACATTAAAACACCTGGCACCAGCTCATGATCAAGTTTAAAATCTTGACACAGAGCCAGTAAAGAAATCAGACTGGAAATTATCATAATTTTATGAACCCTATTTAACAACTCATCAAGTCTGCCAAACAGCAATCCAACCTCCAGAAACGTTATTTTTCGTACCTCCATATTCCAGGAATATTACACAGGCAATGCCTGCCATCACAAATGGAAACCACTTCAGTGAGAGAGTCTGCCACCACTGCAAACCAAACCACTCCCAGCTCAGGCAGGTATGACCTTTTAAAAGGGTACCTGCACGTCACCTCACTATTAAATACTGTATCCATAATCTGCCCACCACTCTGCAATCTAAAAATATTGCCGAAGGCCTTTGTTTCCTTTTCTAGTCTCATAATTGCAGTCAGTTTCTGCAGCAGATTCTGACATTCTCTTGTGCGCTGGCTGAACTCACTCTGTCATGAAAGGTCAGAACGTAAACAGCTTCAGAATGTCAATAGGTGTTTAAAGAATCCCATCTCAGCCCGAATTGCTTATGTGCTAAACCATCAAGTGTTGATTCAGAAGTCATTAACTTTAAGGTAGGCAACCTGAGCTCATAAAGGGAAAATTTTCTCTTTACTTACCTTCTTCAATAAAAATTTGAGTCCAGGTCACATTGACCATTAGCAATTATTCAGAGTAAGATGAAGATTATTGCTCTTCCTTAATCCTCCTCAGCAGTTCCATGATGTGTATTTAATGAGAGTGACATTTAATGTATTTACATTTTGGGAGGTTGGCTTGCTTAAGAAAAGAGGATGTCGTGCTGCAGATCCATTTAATCAGACTTTCCCTGATTTACCACAGCCCTGCAAAGGAACCCTATTAAAATAAATCATACCTAATGCTATATAACATTTTTTTTCCATATGCGAATTTTCAAAGGCACTTTACAGAAACAGTTTAGGTTCATTATTTCTAGTGAAAGAAAAACTTGTCAAGCTGGCCAGTTTGTTAGTGTCAAGCCAGGAATATAATGCAGGTCCCCTGAAGGGAGTTAAACAGACTCAGCTGCCCAAGATCAAACTAATACAGGCCAAAAAAGTGAAAAATGTGTAATTGCAACATGGTAGAAAAGGAGTGGATTTGTGAGGAAATCACAAGACAAGGAATTATTTGTGATTCTCAGACCTATAACCACTTCTTGAATAAAAAGTTTCTGCAAATCACTCTTTGCATTATTTGATATACTAAAAATTAAGAGGAAAATTGATGTTAAATTTAGACCAGAATTGAAATACATTTATTAAACTATACCCTGCATTCCCCAAATTTAAATTCCTTGTTGACCAAGATTTTTGTTTGCATTTTCCATTAGGATTCCTTTTTTTCTTTAAAAAGAGAAGAACAGTGAGAAGCAATTTTAGTTATTTTTCTCATAGTTTTATACTGGTTTTAGTATTGCCTTAACACTTCTTTGAAGTTCAATGATCAATCATCTTAGTTTTAAGAGCTCATTTTGGATCCACCCTATCCATCAAAATAGCTGCAAAAAACTTATACCACGTACCAGGTCACCTATAAACCCCATACATTTTAGAATTCAGTTTGAAAAAAGAAGCCTACCAGAAAATTCCCACTGAGAGTATCATGAGAGAGTGGGAGAACTGAATACATATAATTTTGAAGCTTGTGAACTTATTTCCTCTAAAAATAGTGATCTTTCTACATTGTTTCTTTTCTTTGTCTTCCCAGGATAAAAGAATAAAAAAAATAAAGCATTTATTTTCCTGCTCTTAATCAGTTAGTGCATGCTTGTTTTTAAACACTACCTTCAAACAGGCTGAATGAGACCCAGATTTGCAGAAACAAACAAGCACCAAAATGTTATGATCAAATGCAGGGCATTTCAAGTCAAAAGAACTTCTTGTTTGCAAAGTAAGGAGCGACTGAAAATGGAATTTACAGAGAGGCTGCATTTCAAGCCCAACTTTCTGTTTGATAGATAAATGATAGATCTCTCAATGTACACTACAGCAGTTTAATTGAAAACAAACAAAAAGCCAGCTAGCCCCTGAAAAACAAATCAGAGATGGAATAATGAAATAATCCCTGTACACTGCCCCAGTTTGCCAGGCAGTGTCTGTTGCTTTCATCCAGAACATGCAATTTAAACGTTTTTGCTTATTTCTTACCTTTTTCTTTGCAAGAACAGACAGAACTGACTAGTAGTCTCCTCTATTAATATGCCATGTGCATGCTGTGCTCCAGCTGCCATGTTAAAAATACATAAGGCTAAATTAAAAACTGCTGCAAAGCCTTTTGGTGGCAATCAGATAACTCTCTATGTAAAATATGATTTTAAATGATAATATTTTCCACACATTTCATATCAGGAATATAGCTGAAGGATAAAAAAATATTACATTTTCATAATTATCCTTTATGGACATTCTGTGTCAATACTATAAATAAACTGTATTTCTAAATAGCATTTAAAAGTACAAGTACTGACTCATAGCTTCAGCTGGTACAAACAGTAGTGAATCCAGCAATTTTCACCAGTTTGAGTGTCATGATCAAATGAACAGTTTTTCTCTTTGGAAGGAAAATAAAGCCTTGGAAAGTAGTTATCAGACCACTCAAAAAGTGCAGTGAACTGAACTGTAATGTTCAGCCAAAATCAGACCAAGTAGAAACTGTGAAATAAAGCCCAGTTTGTGGGAGATAATGATGCCAGGATGCAGTGTTGTTTTGGTCACAAGAAGGGAGAGCAGAAGGAAAGGGAAGCTGGCAAATTTAATGTTTGCCTTATACTTGTTATGACCATGAACTCCAGAAAGTTCTGTCTGGAAGTGAGCAGGGTTTTGGGAAGTGGGCTGACCTCAGGGGGAAGATGACTCTCACAGTGAGGTGGTGTAACAATACCCTCCTTACACACAGCACTTCAGGGAAATGCATTTTAACAGCCTTACTCACAGACTTGCCCAGCCTCGTGCCCACAGCAGGGGGACACTGAAAGAAACTTGTCCAGCTTTTTTTGGACTCCTGTGTCCATATCTGCCCAATGCCCCAGCAAGGGCATCTTTGGCTGCCTCACCTTCTGCATGTGGCCTCATCAGAACAACCCCAACGCTGCCCCTCAGCTTCCCTGGGATGTTGTTGGGAATGCTGCCAGCAGAGTCAGTGACACTTGGGATTATCCTTGTCCTGGAGTTCTGAGCTGGTTTGGGCCAAATTCAGGGAAACGTCCAAAAGGAACGTCTCCTCAAGGAAGGCAGGTTATAGCCGCTCCTCCCCCACCCAGGTTCGGGAAAGAAATATTCCTCAGAGGAATGTGAAAGAGAGAATACAAACTATTTATTTAACAAAGACACAGGAAAAGAATAATAATGCTAAATAATGAAATCTCTCGCTGTGGAGAGAAAACCTGAAAGATTTGAGAGTCCTTCTGTGAGTGTGGTCTCTCTCCTCCTCGGAGCTGGGTCGGCGTGGGGCTCACCTCCAGGCCGGGGGAAGGTCCCCCGGTGAGGTTCTGATGTTCTGATGTTCTGAACCAGTCCAGAAGAGAAGAAAAAAAGAATCCGAAGTCCCAGAAAAACAAGGTTTAACTCTCCGTCTCTCCCTGAAGAAACGGAGCCGAAGAAGCTGGCTGGAAAGCAGGAAGGGTGCTTCCTCCACACTTCTCCCCACAGCAGAGAGACGCAGAGGAGTGGAGACCTTCGAGCACAGACTGCTTTGAAAAAGTTCGTCTGGCCTTTTTTTTCTTTCTCTTCCCTCTCTTGGACTCAGTTTAAAGGCACAGAAAGGCACAGGAATCATATCCGGGCACAGAGCGATGATGGGGGATACACATCATAAAGTCACCCCAAGACAAGTTCCATCCCTCTCCCACAGCCAGCAGTGCCAGTTCCCTGAGCAGCACCAAGCCCTGGAGCTGCAAAAGCAGGTCAGAGGCGTGGGGCTCAGGCACCGTGCAGCCAGCCCCAGCCACAGCAGGGAGCTGTGCAGGGCTGGGCTCCTCCTGGCTGGACACGGCTTGGTCCTCAGGGATCTGCAGCCACAGAGCTCCAAACCCAAGAACTCTGCTATTGCATCCCTCAAGCCCAGTGCTGGGCTTGGGACAGCAGATCTCATAAAATAGTGCTCTGTGAGGGATTTAAAAAATCCTTCCTTTGCAGATAAGGAGACTATAACCTTATCCATCATCCCGGGCTTGCTTTGGCTTTTTTTTTACATGAGGGAAAGAAACCCATCAAAAGTACTGTTCAGCTGTACAGAAAGCAAAAATCATTGCTATGGACCATCAGTATATCTACACAAAGGTTAAATATTTTTTGAAAGCAAAAATCATTGTTATGGACCATCAGTATATCTACACAAAGGTTAATAATTGCCAAGCCAGAAAATAGTCGGCACATCTAGACAATAATTTTAATTTTTTAAAAAAATGGCCTAACTGCATAGTAAAGTCTAACAATTCTTCACTCCAACTACAGAAAGTAAATTTCTAATATGACTGTTCCACTTACTACGAGAAAAGTATTGGGGATGCAGGTATCAGAAATGAATTAGAATAAAGAAATTCCTGTGCCCTACATCATGAAACATTACTATGTAATTTTTAAAAGACATATGAAATTAGTTTTATATTGCATATTGGGGTAGTTTCATTATGCATTTAATAGTAAGAGTTATTAAAATATCTGGCTTATTTACAAGCTGCAGTTTCAGGGTCAAGAAAATAGTTTGCATCATTCTGAGAACCACACATATATAATAACACAAATAGAAACTAAATCATAGGTGTATAAATATGAGAGTGCAATAAAGAAGGGCTTGAATATTAATCTCTTCCAAGATGCAAATGCATTGATAATGCAGAACTTCTCCTCATCACTGATTCACACCAGAAAACTCCACCAAGTCAGATTTCACCAATGCAAGAAAAATTGTTATTGGACTTTCCCTGATAATTAAATTTTGTGGTATTTCAACAACACCAGAGCTACGTTCTATTGTCATGGCATGTCCAACCCAGGGTACTGGTGCAATGGACTGACCTGAACAATGCACTGCCAAGAAAAATCTACAAAATACCTTTATTGCACATAATACTGTGGGAATTAGGTTATTGCTGTCCAATGCTGCCATAGACGGGATAAGCCCTAAATATATCTGATTGAAATCAAGGGATTTTTGATGCTTCTGCCTGTCCACTCTACTCAGACAACAGACAATGCAGAGTCACATGAGCTTCCTCAACATCTACTTTTCCTTTTAGTATCAAATCCTATGATCAAAAATGAAATTCTAAACCCTTCTACTGAAATGCATGGATTCCATGAGTGGTGATAAGTTCCACAAGTCTTGAGCTTAGTCTCCAGTGCCAATGCAGATTGGACATGTAGTGTGTGGATGGGTGCATGGCACAGCTGAGGGATGCAGCTAATGTGCTGTGAAATTGCACAGCAAATGCAGATGTGAACAGCGTATAGACTCGGTGGTCATTTAGCAAAACCTTCAACACTTCCCAAAAATCACTGGCTCAGCACTGAAAGCAATAGATTACCTCTCTATTGCTAAATCATTAAACGTGGTGGGTTAATGGATCTATGATTAAATAGGTCAGCATTCTGTAATAAGTATAAAACATTTAAATTTGCCTTGAAAGCAACACAGAGATGTGCAACAGAAAATTAGTATTTCACAGTAATTTTAACCCAAGCAATTGATCTGGACAAACACAACTCTAAAATTCAGACTTGAAAAATTCAGATTGGTTTTGATTCTTTTATTTCATCTATTAGTTAAAGTAACCCTGCTAAGTGTTTGAAGGAAATATCATGTGTCTGTTATTGCTTCTAAATTATGTTAAAAATATGTATGTAATTTCCTTGACAAGATTGACTCTGGCAGCTTTTTTTCAGGGGAAAGACCAATTCAGGGGAAGTCTCCTGAGTGAAGGAGCACAGCTGCTTTGTGCAATAGGAACTCAGGTGGAATGGGAACATGGCATCAATCCTTCAAGCAAACCTGTCCCTTTCACATCAGTGACTGACATGACAGTTTCTAGGTTTTAAGGGAACCTATAATTTGCTCCCTTGTAGTCTGGTGGTTGTTTTTATTTTAGTTTTGGGTGGTTTATTTCTCATTGGTTCGGAGGAGTTTTTTTTGGTAATTTCAATTTACTAGAAAATTAAATCAACCATTGCAATAAAATGCTTCTCTTTCTCTTTTCACTGGGTGCACGTCTGTTTCTCTCTGCAAAATGTCCTAGAATCATCCTATTATTGCATTTCTAAAGGAAGTTTTGCTTTCTTAGCCCCCTACATAACATAACACACAGCACAACATAACCATCTCCTCGTACATCTTAGACAGCTCCCAGGGGAGAGCTCTGCAATGTTCTAGGCCAGGTAAATTTGCCCAGCAACTTCGGCAGGTGCTACACTGTGTGGGTCTCTCAGCTCATTTTTCACCTGTGAATGAAGATCAAACCTCTTCTTTCAGATCCAACAAGTTTTCGTGACGTTTTTCCACTGCACAAAAGGGAAAAAATGGGAATTCTAGGAACGGTGTTCCCTTATCCTCCTCACCCAGGAATACACATTTGGCAGGATGACAAGAAAGAGCTGGCAGCTGCTGTGTTCTTGGTGGTGAGTCAAGGCATCTGCATCAGCACAGAAAGGGAGTTCCTAGAACCTCAAACTGCCTTTTCTGATAGGCAGTGAGGAGGAATTACCTCAAACCAAATTCTCAGCAAAAAGAAAAAACTTCAGGATGAATCAATAAAACAAACTGTAACAAATTGCTTTTACTAATTCAGCAGTTCTGTCTATTTCCTAAACTCTCCTGAATTCATTGAAGTTGCTACATATGGGAATAACCTTTCACTTTAGTTCCCTTTTACACCCATGAACTCTTTTTTTCTGATACAAACATCAGAACTTTTTCCTGAATCCTATCATTCTCTCTGATGCTTAGTAACTTATTTCATTCTTTGAAATTACTAGTTATTTTCAGCCTTCAATTAATTACATAAATAATAACTGCAACTATTTTATTTGTTTTGCTTGAAAAGACAAATAGTGGAATATAATGATGCTGATTTATCTTTTTTAATTAAAAATAAGCTTGGTAGGCAGTGCAGGATTGAAAAATGTAAGTAATTTAATTTTTCCTACTGTTTTTTCTACTGCTGTTGCAGAGGTACTTTTTCCAGCCATCAGCTCTCATATCTAAATTTCAATATCAGTGGCATAATTGGCAGTCACAGAAATGCAGCTGAATTATTTCATCTCTAGGAAAAGATAAGCAATATGATTGCATTGTATCTATGTATGATTATTAAGCAAATACTTGTGTGGTGTAAGACCAAGAAAAAGAAAATTACCCAAAGAATCTCATTATACAGTATAATTTCTCCAGATGCCCAATTCAAAGACCATAAAATGTTCATTTTCTAAGTCGTAGAATATGTTTCATATTCCTATTTCTATTAATTGAATAAACAAGATTAGCTGTGTTGCATTTTCAATGTCTTTGCAATTCTATCTGCAAACTTATTAATATACTCCCTTTCACTTCTAAAACTTGTACTTTGTAGAATGAAGACTCACTGCAGATTTTCGTTACATCTTGGTTTTTTGCAATATATCAGAGGATTTCAAGTAAATCAGTAGCTCTACTGCTTTTTTAAAATTTGGGCAACACAAAAATAAAATATTTGCTCTTCAACAGAATTTGATGAAGCAAAACTTCTAAAAGATCTTACATACTTTCATGCAAGAACTCCACAAAAATATATATATGGTTGGCAGAAGTAATAGGATATATAGGGTCCTATATATAGGGACCTAATCCTCATACAGATTGCAAACAAACAAATTAAAATATATTCTAAATAGCTTAAATTGGAAACAGAGAAATAAATACTTTGAGTTTCACAGACCTCTCCAGTTACAGTGAGTTTATTAAATATATATAAAATAAAAAAATACTATATTCAATTATTTAAGGAAAACAATTGTTTTATGGCAAGTAGGTGGTGTATCGGAAAAAAATTGAAAAACAAATTATCGTGTAAAATATAAATGACAAATTGAAATTAAGAGGTCTCGCGTGGACGTTACATACTTTGATTCGGGGAACAGCAAATATCACGGCAAATAAACAGAAAAGTATATTTTTAAAATTATTAGCAAACATCTGACATGGAACAAAATGTTTGATTTTGAGGTTCTACTTTATAGAATTCTTCATAGTGGCAAAAAGATATGACAGATTGTATAATATTCATGGAGTGCTTAAGTTTCTCAGTGCCAAAAAGATGTTGTGAAACTGAACAGTCACACATCAATAATCATGGTACCCATGAGATCATGGTATCTGATGTTAAAGGTTATGTGTTTTAAATTTGCTGGTAGTGAATTATTTACATTTATCCCAACTAATGTATCTTGTTAATTCATAATTATGGCAAAGATTTCTTCAGTAAACTTGTGAATTTGGCTCTTCTGGCATAAACATAAACAAAATGCAGGAAAAGAACCAAACAACTGGATCACATAAATAATTATGATGGGGGATGAGTTACAGGTTTGGTGCTCAGCATGTGATATTGAAATATGAGATTTAACAATTCCCTGAGAAATTCACAGTTCCTAGAGTTACAGCCATTATAAAACACCACCACCCCACTTATTTCTGACAATAATCTCTTGTTAAGGTTTGCTACCAACATGAGAGGTATTTATTAATCTGTAGATAGATAATGCTCAGCTGACAAAAGCATGAAGTATTGCTGGGAGTTTCCCCATAAACTGTTATAATTCTGGTAAATGGGTGTTTTGGCTGTTGTGGACAGCCCAGTAATTCTAATAATTTTCTTATTACCAGATGCTCTTTGCCTTCACACTACCTGAATCACTAAAATTCATTTTCAGTTTTCAGAAGTGACAGGGAGGAAAGTTCCTACTGACAATTCACAGAAATGAACATGATAATAAAAGTAAATTGATTTATTATCTAAAGTAAGAACACTGCTGTTACTGATATGATACACTTTGTTACTTTAAGTAACAAGGCAGATACCATCCTGAGAGAACTGTGAGCACCCAGGACATTAATAAGTACAGACAGGAAGTTGCAGGGTTCTGACATTTTCATTTATAACTGTATTTCATGGACTGACATCAGGATTTGGTTACAGTCATTCACAATCTTATTTGAAAACAGTTCTGTTCTCGAGAACCTCCACAGCAGAAATGGAAAATGTAGAATCTAAATTGATATTGAACAAACCTTGGGATGTCAGATATACCAATTGCCTTGACCTACTAAATGGTAAACAAAAAGTTTATTTAAGCCAAAAATATATAGAGTCAGTGAGTATACAGACAGAATCCCAACATAGGTAAGGAAAACAAGAAAAGCTTGGCACCAATTTATAGAGATGTGCTGGCAATTTTTGAGTATAGTGGTGAATAAAAACAAGTAACTAGATGAGGAGTTGCTTCATACAGGCAGGAATTTAGATGGGATATTTTGAAACAGAGCTAAGATGGAAATCAGGGCCTGGAAACCACCCCCAGTACTCTGAAAGATAACACTAAAAACAGCTCTCCCTATTACTGTTATCAGCATGGGATCCTCACTCAAAGTAGTCTGTGTGACTCTTGAATGACAGGAGATATTTTTTGGCCTCCAAAGTCATGTGATGCCAGCAGAAAATTTCCTGTTAACTTCAGAAAGCTTCAGATCAAGCCCTGCCTGTAAAGTTCTCCAAAATACACTGAGACTCATTGTGATTACTCTACATTTTGTGAAGGCTTCAGTTTGCCTGTAACAGGCTCAAGAAGGCCTTGAAAATAACTTTGACAAGCCAAAGCCCCTTTCCATCGAGAACAGTAAGATGAAAAAACCACGAACAGGTACAGCTGGTTAGCACCTCTCATCCCATCAACAGCAACAATCTCAAGAGCTGAGGGATCTTTTCCTCATGTCATGCTGCTACTTAGAGCACATGCATAATGTTTTCTTTTATTTTGGTTAATGCTTATTACTAATGTATGTAACATGTGGTAGCCTGCTATAAATTCAATTAAATGTTAATGTAAACATCTGCTTGACTTCATCTGTACACTGATATATGAGGCCAAGAACTAAAATTTTTACCCTGTGAGTTGCTTTTACATTATGTGCCCGTCCAAGGAGAAAGAGACAAGAGAAAAAACCTGTTAAATTGACACTGGGCAGCTACAAACTTCTCTAAGTCATTGACACTATAAAAGATACCTGTATCAAAGCAATTGAGATTAAAGGTACAGCAGTTAAAACATTTCTTGCAGGGCTCAGGAGTACCAGTGACAATTAAAGCATAAAAAATAACCTCAAAGAGAGTGCAGTGGGAGATATTACAGTGCTGGGAAACAGCAGAGTGAAGCCACTTGTACAGGCAGGAATAGCTACACTCACTGGACATGTTCAACTTGTCAAAAAATGACACAATTCTCAGACACTATCATGGGTCACTCATAGAAGAGTCACCCTGAGGAAGCAGCTCCTGAGAAAGGCACATAAATTATAGTTTCAACTGTTACAGCTCATACAAGAAGAAACAGAGATGGCCAAACAAGCAACAGCAACCTCGGAATGTGAACCATTACTTAAATACATCCCTTAATTTGAGAAAAGCTAGGAATCATTAGAGAAAATGTGCTCTGCTCCATCATGCAACAAAGCAATTATCACCTTCCTCTTAATGCAATTTCAAAGCTTGATTTCAGACAAACCACCTCAAAATTAAACACAGCTTCAAAAAGCAGAAAAATATTCATATGGACTTGTCATAGAGGGAAGATAAGAATACCATTAGACACATCAAAGACAAGAGCCACCCACAAGTTCCTGGCATGCTGGAGAGCAAGAAGTGTTTCCACTACGTGATGCAGTCTGCAAAAGAAACCAGCTGAAAATTCAGTTGCTGACAGAAGAACACACGAGTTCTGACTCACATGAAAACACCTACATGACTCCGTAATGAATCACTGATGCTCCCCAGCAACATTATATCCATTTGGACTCTAAAGCTTCAAAAGCCTCAATATCAAAAAGTTATGTGCGTGAGGTTCGCTCCTGTTCTCCACCTTAAAAAGTGGCTGTAAGATCTGGCTATAAAAGTCAGCTCAGAGGATCAATCCTGCTTTTTTCCCCCCTTCTCTATTACTTTGATTGGCAAACTCAATTAGAAGTGGTGCCATGCAATCCTAATAATTATTGTCCTGCCTGATTCTTGTTAAGTCTGAAGGAATCTAAGATTGAAAAGAAGTTGGTGAATCAAAAGAACCTGTGGGTTGTGATGGTATCTGCTGACTTGTTAACACTGTAGCATGCAGACTAAAAGATAAAACAGGTCGGGACGGATAATAAACCAATGGCAATGGACCACACTAAAACAAACATTTTCATTTTTGTGGGCTGTAGCATTTAGAACAATATTTTAACAGTACTAATTTTCTCAGCCTTGGGAAGCAAAAATGGAGCATCAGTGGTCTCTCATGGCAAAGCTGTGGAGGTTGGTGAAAATGTTGGTGGAATGTCTTGAGGACTTTGAAACTAATTGGATTAGTGCTTATATAATTAATAGGATTACTCTGACTCTGCACATTAATAGGATTTTTCCTTATCAATTCCAAGCTTAAATGTTATGAAACTGCATGTGTCTGTATACCTCCCCCAAGAACTCTGGGAATCACGACAGTTCCCAGTCTCATAACTGCGAAACAGTTTCTCTGGAAGCTCCCCTCTGAATATATTTATCTGGGCATTGCAACATCTTCAGAATAAAAATATTCAACCACATAAAAAACACACAACCACATAAATGTTTTCCAGTGTCTTCTGTACACCTTTTTCTGTTCTAAACTGAACTTTCCAAGCACATACATACTTCACTGAAACAAGATTTTCACTGGACACATAATACCAAGTTCTCTCCAAGGCTGCATTT
This sequence comes from Falcunculus frontatus, assembly GCA_013398115.1. Lineage (NCBI taxonomy): Eukaryota > Metazoa > Chordata > Aves > Passeriformes > Falcunculus > Falcunculus frontatus. The sequence goes on from VZRV01000794.1 coordinate 494,478, forward strand.
AAGATTACTTTTTCTTTTCCCCTACAACCAATTTCCAATCCATTAAGCTGCTCTACTTTTCTCTTTTCAGTAACTATTTAACTTGGACATTAACCTTTGTGGCTGGCCACAATCTCTTAAACACTTTGCTTTGCAATAGACTTTCCTAGGTTGTCAGTAACATTTTTCGTAGAGAAATATGATGGGGAAACCATTAGTTCAGTATGGCATTTTTGCTGCCATTTTTAGCTTTTAACCTCCCAGGAAACTTTCATATGAAACCTCTGAGGAACAAAATATTTTGGACAAAGTACAGTATTAAATAAGTGGAAATGAATCCACATCGGTGCATGAATGTTTACAGCACCTATTTATCTGGGAATTAGCACAGACCAAACAGATCCATGCACACGTCCTTGACATGGCACAGTAACTAATCCTGCCTCTATTTCCTCAGCAGAACCCTCATCTTCATGGGAGAGGTTCATGACTTACTCTGGGAGTTTGAAACTTGAGAATGAATTAACTCACAGATTGTGCAAAACCTGTAAAAGCTGAGAAAGGATTGAGTGTGCTGTCACTCTTTCTGGTAAAAGGGAGGGGTAGAAGTTATTTCTTAAAAGCTGCTTGACTTCAGCAATAAGACTACCGTAGAAATTGAAGTTAACTTGCTGGCAGACCTGGCAGAAGACAATATTTGCTAAGCACAGCGTGTTTTTATGGCTTGCACTAAGCAGATATATAGTTTTTTTCATGACAGGGTACCTGGATGAGTCACAAGAACTCCTAGAAAAAACACATTCCCTGCAGAAAAGGATAAAGGAAAAAGGAAATACCTTATTCCTTCCTGGGAAGATGAGCTAATGGCCCAAAATTTCAGAAAGAAAAAACAAAATTTAGGCTGAAACTTCAGAACTTGTTTCTCTACAGATAAGCACGATCACAGTGTACAGCCAATACACAGAAGAAAAAACCTGCATTGCACCTCCTACGACTTAAGAATGACACATGTTGCCCAGTGAAATCCATAAAGGACCTGGGTTGGAAAGTAACCTGTACCACTTACTGGCAGGACAAAGCCCTTTTTGGCAGCTGCATGGTTTTCAGCCATGCTCCATTTCTCGGTGAGTGAAAAAAGGCACTTTCTAGCAAGGGAAGAAGAGTTTGCAGGTGTGGTAGAGCATAAATTAAAGTGCCTGCAGGAAGATGCTTACCCTATCCCTGCAATCAACTTCTTATCTCAAATCTTCTCATAACTTTACAGTCAGGGTACAGGTAGTTTTTTCAGGCAACACAAAAGGAGCATATCCTTCAGAGGATGCATCCAAAGACAGTCATAAAGAACATACTGTCATGTACAAGAGAAGGCAAGGAGAGCCTCGTGTGGCTTCCCTGTATCTGCCCCTTAGATTTTTTTGTTTTCTCAATGTGCATTTCAATCCTTCTCTCTAGACACAGATATAACACACTCTGCTTGTAAATTCTTGCCAAAAAAAAAAAAAAAAAAAAAAAAAAAAANAACAAAAGCCACTTGGCACTTTATTTTTCTTTTCTTTTTGATGTATATTTTATTACATTTCTGTAAATAAAGATATTTTAAAATTCATTTATTGTTCTTCTCCTGTTTCTGATTGAAAAATCTGACTTGAAAATTGAGTTTTCCAGTTTAGGTTTCAGTAGATCCAAAGTAACTCAGTATTGCTTAATGCATTTTGTCTGCTGAGGAATTGAATTGACTTGAGCAGAAGCACATTAAAAAATAACATCAGAAGATTACAGGAAAAGAGGGAAAAAATGGTGTGATAATTACCACAGATATAGACTGACCCTAATATTAGTCTTTGATGTTACTCACAACGCTGAGCTGCAATCTCAGTGGGAAAAAACTAACCTTGTTTTTGTTTGTAACAATTACCTTGCAATTGTTTGCAGCAAAGGCATGGCAAAGTAACATGGATTTTGTACATCTGTCTTATGGTTTAGCTGATTAAATCTGAGAAGGCATTAAACACAGGGAGTACAAACACTTATAAAAATAAATATTTGATCTTGTATTAAAATGAAGGTTCTAAAATTTAAACCTCAAGTGCTAACTACAAATTTCATCTCAACTCAGCCTGGAAACGAATCATAACATCTTCTGGAAAAAGTCCATGCTTTGTAAGCTTGCATAAAATTCTGGTTTCATTTCTATTACTTTTAGTGCTGCCTCACAGATAAAGATATTTTACTGTAAGAGCAGTGAAGCCTTTGGCAAAAAACTACCCCCACAATCATATCTCAACTCACTGCCTTGTTCAGGGCAGAATTCAGTTTCTTCCAAGTTTCTGTTGGAGCACTGAAGCATTCAAGAATTTGACCAAATTATGGATTCCATTAACAAGGAAAACAATACACAAAAGTCAATAGAGAAATTTCTTGTTTCAAACTAGCTATTTTTAAAAATTCCTTGGACACTCCCTAAGGCAAATTTAGTGTGCAGTTTAAACATCTCCGCTGCTGATTTTTATATAGATTACAACATACATCTTGTAAGTATCACAGGTCACTGGTGTGGTCACAATTTCTGTTTTAAATAATCATATCAAATCCTACTGTTAGTTTGGCTAGCTTTTACTATCTCCAGCTATAAAAGATTCACAGATCCATCATTCTATCTAATTATGCTGAAAATTAGGTGCAAAAATACTGCAACTGAATCACTTGCAAACAAATGTCTCTTTTCAATTGACAGCAACTTATTTTAAGGAGAGCATACTGAAAGTAAACTGTTTCTCCTGGACTGAAGATCCTAGAAGTACCATCCAGTGACACACTTGAGGTGAAAAGAAATTTTATACATTATGGTGCTTAAGCAAGGGAAGAACATAATTAATGGAAACAGGTACCTTTGTGACATAAACAGCAAATATTGGCCAGCTTTCTTCCAAAAGGATTAATGTGACTTTTTCGTGACATAATCATTTCATTAAAAAAAAAAAAAAAAAAAAAAAAAAAATCTATNAAAAAAAAAGTCTATATATTTGAGAGGAGTCATCTTTTAAAATTTAAATTAGAATATTTTTCAGAGTTCCTAATTCTGGATCTGTGCAGGAAGCAATGGTGTTGTGTTACTGGGAACCATTTTGTAGTTGTTTGACGCAAATTGACATGAGAAGGAGAGAGCAGCAACATTGTAGAAATAAATAAATGCAATAAAAATTAAAAATGTATAAATACGTGTGTTATAGCACCTTTATTCCCCATTTATTGAGGAAATCCAGACATATTTATATGGCAATGTGGGATATCTGAATAAAGACTAGAAATGGAAACATTTTTAAAACTCTTCTTCTACAAAACAACAGAGATCATCTACAACATTCAGGTTTATTTTTTCTCCCTTAATCCCTACAAAACAGTGTGTTCTTGCCACCACTTAAAATTAAATATGCAGTGTGTAGACTCAACAGGTTTAAAAACATTTCTAAAAGAGCACAAATGAAAAGATTCCACAGCTCGTGTTCTGTACAAGTGACGAGACTGCACAGTACAGAGGAGCAGGGTTAAAAGCAGCACAAGGACACTGCTGGAGCAATAAGTGACAATAAATGTGCAGTAGAGCCATCGTGGAGACAAACTGTTTACACAGGACAGAAAGGAAAGCTGACAGCAAAAAAGTCCTTTAATAATCCTTGGGACTTTTCTTAACCATTTCTATCCTTGGCATGGAGTAGAAGATGATAATTTGAGACTCTGCCATAATATTTGCCGTTATAAAAACCTAATTATTCTATTTTAGTTTTTAATTGTCAATTTTCCCCTCAGGCCTCCAGGATCACATGTTACTCTAAACTTCATAATAGTTCTTAACACAGAGTTTCATATTACTTTTTCCCTTCAATTAAATTCAACAGCATTTTAATTAACTTCTCAGAACATAATATTTTTTAAATGCTACTTACTTTCCGAGCTGGTCATTCATACTTTAATAATGAACAACTGTCAGGTGTGATATATTTTTGTTAACTTCTATTATTTTAATCTTTCCTTCAATAATTAAAAATCAAAACATGTTAATCATAAAATATTTTTCTGTCCTAGAACCCTCACGATAAAGGCCAGTCTTCAAGCACTTGCAATTTAGTGAACATGGTGGGAAAAAAAATCAGCATAAGGTAGTCAAGGTTATATTGCATTCAGGATTTTACTTTGGGATGTCTCCAAAAATGCATTAGCAGAGAAGATGAGATACACTGTGATGTAGGAGTGGGGCTGGAAAAGGAAATCGTGGCAAATTCTGAACTCCAACAAGCTGTCAGTGCTCAGAGGCCACGAGAATCACTCCCAGCTAGAGCAGAGGGCAACACCACTGGCTGCAGAAGGGGAATGGGGTGGCTGCTGTTGGCACATCCCCACCTCATTACAAATGAAATCAAGATACCAGGTGAGATTAAGAAAACCTCAGGTTTCAATTTCTGTAACCTGTGAACTCAAAAATGTGATTAAATCTTTTCATTTGGGGCTATTTTCTGTGTCAATCACACCATTTTTTTCTTGAAATGGTTATGAGATTTTGAGCAGGTTACTGAGAAATCCAGGTCTGTTTCAGATAAAATTGTGTTGCTTCATGAACTCCCAGACATATAAGCCAGTCTTTTGTCTTGGGATTTTTACTTACAGAATCAAACTTCTTTACTTTTCTTAAAGTATATTTTAACCTATCATTCTTTAAGCTATATATGAACACCTGTGTTTACAAGTGCAGAACTGTAGCCTGAGGGTTTCTGGTATATTCACTTCATCAGAAAATAGTGCTGTGAAATAAAGTCAGTATATTCAATACAATCTATTCAAGGAGAACAACCAATCTGAGCAGTGTTTTTCATCCAGCAAAAACTAGTATTCATCATCAAAAATAGAATGTGTGTTTAGTCTGGACAAAACCATCTCCACGCACACCTACACCAGCTCAGATCCCTTTCTTTATCACAAGAATAAACATCTACTGGAGGCTGCAGCCAACTAGAAAGATCTGCCTCCTCCTGGCTGTTGGACACCCACTATCTTTAAGAGTGTGCTTGTTATGAAATTCAAAGTTATAATTTGTGGAGGCTTGCTGGTGTTGGCTTTAAATCCTCCGTCTTTGCCGCAGGTGGGAGTGTTGCTATGGCAGCACCAGAGTCAGTGCAGGGCACAAACCCTGCCCGAGTTCAGGGGCCTGGTGTCCACTCTACTCCTGGTTGCCATGGCTGCACTGCTCTAAGATAATTTAACAAGTTATAATCTGGCTCTGTGCGTTGCCATCTTTGTTTCAAATCGCTCTGTAAGAATGGTCCTGGCATTGTGAGGACAAATTCCAGGAAATGGTTCTATTATTCCCCGGTCTTCCTAAGTGGCTGGGAAACTAGAACAAGGTAGCACGACCTCCAAAAAAATTTTTAAATGTTGTTCATACAAATAACATCCTTACATTTTCAGAATATGTCTTACTAAAAGTGCCACCTGACCATATGTAGAAGAAGCCACTGATGTTTATTTCCCTCCCTGCCCATCTCCTCTAGGTTCACACACTCACCATGACAAAGGGTGTACTGTGTCTTCTGACCAGTGCCCAAACTCAGCTGATTTCAGTGAAGTAAGTAGCAAGATTCATTTTGTAGGTCATTTATTTCCTTTAAATACCCAAATAACTCCATATTGAAGTCAAGAACAAGTTATGCCACATTCCACAGGATCTAAGAGGCAAATAAGGTTAAAGGCTGAAAATTATATTTGGGTTGTGTTTAGCCACAAAACCTCCAACTCAACATGTCACCTAATATATGGAATTTGTCATCAGGTTTCAGTATGTTACCAAAACATCCAGATTGATACAAATCGGACAACTTGTGTAGCTTTTCAGACTGTAGACTACAGGAAAAAAAAGGCGAAAATTAGAATATCAACATTCTTCTCTACCAGGAGATGATGATGATATTCTCCAGATAAGATTCAGTTGTACTGCAAAACATAAGAGCATCAAATTCAGTTAACTTCCCCCAGGTTTTACTTCCCAAATGTTCACAGTACTACTGTCACTCTTAGTAGGATTTTTTCAATGGGACAGGAATAGTATTTTCTCTGAAACTTTCTAAATAAGTTTAGGATGCAGCACGCTGTGCTTATAACAATCCTGGATCTGTTTAGGGAGTTAGACAATGTCTCTGCTGCTAGAAAAAATCATTGTGAATAATGGAAGTCTCAGATTTTCTGATTGATGAGACTTGAGTTTGAAATTAAATTACTTTCCTTAATTATCAGAAATTACTCCACTAAAAATAGTTTGTAACCAAATTTTTAATCCTTTTTTTCTACTCTTTCCTTCCTCTCTCTAAAGGACCATAGTTCAGAATTTGAGGAAAATTTTTCCTTCCAGAAATGTTTATAAAATATTTCTTTAAAATAATGTGCAATTGTTTTTAAACATTTCCATTTTACAAATACCAAAGTAATCAACTTTAAGATACATTTCTTCCTAGCATTACCTATGACATAGAGAACACAAACTCCTCATACACTTTCCCTTCTTGCTAAAGTTCAGTCAAAAAAATCTGCATGGCAAATCACTGCAGAACTAAGTAACTTTTTAAGTAAAAATGCAGTGTACAGGGAAAGTCAGGTTAATTCTTTTAGAAGAAAGCTGGACAATATTTGGTGTTCATGTCACAAATGTTCTTGTTTCCATTAATTATGTTTCCTCCCTTGCTTAAGCATCTTATTTAACAACCTTGCAATGTCCCTGTAGGGCACCACAAAGGTCCCTTCACTTGTACAGTTATCCAAGCACTGAGATGTAACATAACCAACACACAGGACTTTCTAAAGTCAGTCTTCTGTGAAAAGACCTCACATGGGACATAGACTCCCTCTTTACATCTGGGATAAATATTCCTTTTCTTTCCAATCTGTCTTTCTGATGCCTCTCTCATTTACTGGACCATATACTATGGCAGAAGTTCATTTGTGTTGCTCTTGTTGAACAAGAAAAAAATCTGTTTTCTTTTCCTGAGACTGGAGCTCCAAATCAAGAAAATGTAGTCACTGCTGTCTACATTCATAACATAATTCTGAAAACTATAACCCTGAAATAAATGAAGCATTGTGAAACATATCTGTCGATCCTTTCCACTAAATAACAAGAGATTTCTTTTTTTATTTACCATCATTGGCAGGTCAAAAATTTACTTAGATGGAACATTCTTGGGCGTAACCACAGAAGCCAAAGAAATCAGGTACTTTTCACTAAACTTAAAATCATTATGGAAAAATAGATCAGTGTTTAAAAACAACAGAACTAAAGGAGAGCTTACTTCAAGCTTGAGGCAGAAAAATTTAGAGGCTACTGCCAGAGAAGCCCGGAATAAGGGAGTCCATATCTTAATTCTCATTCAGCTACTTCTTGGAAAATCAAAAGAGAAGGTTGATTTTTATCCATTTCTCGAATTTCCTGCATGTAATTCTCTTGAATTTCAAAGCTATATCCAAGACACTGGCTTCCTAGACTAAGCCTTAGGCTATCTAATGACAAAAATTGTAGTATTAAAACAAGTTTTCATCATTAAGAATGTCCTAGAATAACAAAGAGCTCCCTTGTAAGTCTGTACTGGAGTCAATATGACTGCTCCAGATCTAAGTGGATGTAACACACAGACAGTGAGCATAGCTGCTAATGAAGAACAATCTCTAAATGTGTCTAATTTTGAACCAGAAAGTCTTATTCTAGAGAAAAATGAGGCACTGGGAGAGCAAAGGCAGAGTAAACTGTAACTCAGAAACAACATTCACCCTATAAGTGTAATTGCTGTTCAGAAACAGAGGTACTTCAATTATTTTCAGAGTTCATTATGAGCTCATACTGCACACGCAGGAATGCTGGATAGAATTCATTTAGCACAAGACTGTTTATACACAGGCTCAGAACTAGAAAGACATTCCTTTTTTGTATTTCAGAACTGACAACACTAAGCAGGTTGCATCAGAATTTTTTCCCAAAATTATCAATTTCACCTTAAATCTTCCTCTCAAGAGGCATCATTGTCTTGTTTTGGGATCTAGAACAAAAGCTACTTAGGGTAAGCGGAAAGGCTGCCACCAACGTCAAGCTGTGTGAAAGGCCATTGGAAAAGCCACTTTTGTGGGAAAATGGAAAAAGGAGAGTCAGGGAAGTGAAGGAACAGATTGATGTGAAAAATTATACTTTAGGAACAGTAATATCTCCTCCTATCCAAGAGCTGAGGCATTCTGTAGATCATGTTTAAATTCATTTGGAGAAAGAACTGCTAATGGTGATGGATGCTGATGTTTGTTCACATTAACCACCAGAAAGCAAGAAAAATTAAAAAATAAATACATTTTTTAAAAAAAATTAGTTTTGAAGGTAGGAGGTGGATACAGTGGAAGAATTAGAATTAAAAAGCACATTTTGCCCAATGCAGTGGTGCAGAGGAGTACAAATCTTGACTGTAAATCCAGATGAGCAGGGATAAACTTTGGGTTTAACAAGAGCTTAGGAAAGATATCTCTCTGTGTGAAGAAATTCTTGGGGGGTCTGATGATACAAACAATGATGGGAAAGGAAAGCAGCAGCCACAGCCACCACACACCCTTCTACACGTTCTAGCAGAAGCTGGGTAGATTGGGTGAGGTAAACAGTAGATTTATGCCCAGGAGATGTGAAGTTTGTCTGTTTTCTGTTGTGGCCAGCTCAGGAACCAAAGAGTGGCTCCCAGTGCATGCCCATGTCCATGCCTGAGGAGCCCCTGATTGGTGCCACCCTGGTCCCTTCTGCCAGCCAGGTGTGGCAGGTCACACACAGATAACCAGGTGTCACAGCTGAGGCTGTGACAATGTCACCCTGAGGTGCTGGAGTATCAAGAAACTTTATCACTCCTTCCTGGAAGGGAAAATCAAATGAGAATCTTGTACTTCAAAAAGGCGTGTACCTAGAGGACAGGCAGATACATATAAGCACATGACACTGAACATTTTGGGGGATTAAAAAGCTATCTGATTTGGATATTGTTCACCAGTTTATTGACGGTGGTGTCTCATCTTTTGCATTTTCAGGGAATAATGCCTAAGGATTAAAGCTACTGTGCAGAAAGATGGCAGTTCCAGTTGCTGTTCCATTTAAAACATATATATATATATTATTCCAATTCTTCATAAGGTGGCATGTAGCCTGCAAATTAGTATCTCAAATTCTGCCAGAAAACAACAAAGTGCTCGTCACCAGTGCCTTTTGCTTGCATAAATGTTTCTTTCCTGGTACGCAGCCTCTTGCTAGAGCTGGGTCAAAAGCCATCCTATATAAAGAAATCAATAGGTAAAGAGCTATTTAAATCAGAGCTAATTATGATAAATGCTAGCATTCATCACATGAAAAACAAAACCCCAAATCACTGTGGATGAACTAATGTTCTCTATTATTAATTTCAGCCAAAGCAAAAAGTGTTTTTTACGAAAAAAGCACCTTGTCTAGGCTATCTAAAGAGAATCTTGATTAAAAGAAAATACAAAACCCCAACCAAATACCAAGAAGAAAACCTTTGTATAAAAAAATTATTTGAAAAGATTCAATTAACAATATGGTTGGCTTTTCAGCAGTGACACCTCTGGCTTATTTTCCTCCCTCTGGGGCAGGTTCTCGGGTGGTACAGGACATCTTCAGCACCTGCCAGACAGCAATAACAACCATTAGGCAAATGAAAAGCTTTTCTGAGAGTGTCAGCCCTCCTAAAAGACCGTTCATTTCTCTCTGCTCTCTATTTCCCCATCACTCACTCCTATGGCAGTTGCCATACACCACCCTGCTCAGCTGTAAATTCATATTTCCTTTTCACGCAGAGGCCTTGCAAAAGTCTTTTCTTATGACACCTTTCACTTACAGTAACTGCAAAATAAAGACTGAAAAAGGCTGTAGTGGTTTTTGGACTTGATCATATTATCATAGTAGACATCTGCATTTTTCCTTAAAACATCATGCATTTCAAAAGCTTCCTATAAGTGTGTGTGTGCATGTGTCTGTGTGTGAGAGAGTGTATATATATATATATATTAGTATCTCCTGCCTCCTGTAAGAAAACTATTTGTCTACTAGGGCATCTGGTAGATGCACATTTGCTTTTCAGGTGTATTTCCACAATTTTTTTATACATTCTGCACCATTACCAAGGAATAGCTCAAAGTTCAGTGCATCAGGAACACAAGAAGATGTTCTTTTTATTTATAGGTGTGCAACTGTATACTTTAATTTCAGATATGATCAATCTCCCTCCAAAGGAAGCACACTATGTTTTATTAAAACTTCTGGAGAACATTATACTCACGGTAAGTGAAAGTATAAATAAATATTCTTGCAAGGGATATATAAATTATTCTAAGTCAGCAGCAGCAGCACATCAGTCAGGGCTGATTAGATTCTTTGCAATACCACCTTATGAAAAGGAAAAATGTTAGATTTGGTCCAAATATGGAATTTTTAATGATTGACATTTGTGGAACTTTTGGGATCAATGAACCTTCTGTCATAAAAGGAAGCAAAGCTTTTACTGCAGGACAGTGAACATTTTTTGGAAACTCAGGTATGTACGTGTTATAAATCTGAATTATATTCACACCTGGAGAGCTCAGCCGAAATCAGCCCTCATTGTAACAAGTGTTATATTTATATATAGTGAGAGAGGCACAACTCCATTATCTTACTCTCAAAATTGCCTAAGTGCTAAAGAGAGGAGAAAAGGTAACTGGCAGTCAAGGTCATGTGTTCTTCCAGGCTCAGATGCTGACTTGACATCTGGTTAACAACATTTCCTATACTGTCCTCCAGCCTCTGGCAGCTAAATCCTTTTTAAGAGAGATGGCATCACAAAGAAAATTTATGCAAGTGTATATTCTTCCAGGGAACTCTTCTAACTTCAAGGATGCTGAAAAAAAATATCACATATTACCCTAGAGGAAAACTCAATATATGGTTTCCAAAGCAAAAAATAGTAAAGAAACACTATGTTTCCAATTCCCATCAAGATATATTTAAAAGTATATATAGAGTATCTATCTGAAACACACCAGTGAAGGATATCTGAAAACTGTAAGGAAATTACCTCAATTCATTCTTCTTTCCTCTCAAACCCAGGAAAGGAATTGCTTACAGAAATCTCATACAGAAACAATACTGCCTATTATTACCAGTGAAAGTTATGAGTCCACGCTTTCAAAAAGATTTTTGGACAAAGTTTGTTTGCAGCTATAACAATTTACATCCAGAGTTACTCAAATGATATCTACAGAGCTGTTCAAATTTACACAGTCGTCACTAAGAAGAATTTGGTTCTGTGTTCCACATGCAGTTGCCCCCTATAAAATGCAGTTTAGGTGATTACAGGTATTCCAGGGACATTCTGGTTCAGTATCCTACGTGGCAATTCTATCTAACTTGCATAAATATGTTCTAGCACGGTGCTGTAAAATGGATTCCTACTTTGTTGTGGGTAGGTAAAGATGAATGTTCCTTCCTAGGAATGGATCATTTCCAGAGTAGGTGGTAAATTGTTGTTCCTTGGCAATTAGCACAACGTGGTCTACTTCTACAATTTAAACATTCACAAATGAAATCGAAATGCTTTTGTCTTTTCTCTGTCCATTTTCTTCCTGCTTGGGTGGGGGGAAAAAAAAAAAAGGAAAAAAAAAGGAAAAAAAAAAGTACTGAACAAATTGTGTTGCCACTGCTGTGGAAAAGTAACTTATAAGATTACTATGTGATGTTGTAAACCCCAATACTCTAACTGTGTCAAAAAAATATGAGATATCATATTTTTAACAAACAGTATCAAGCAGACTACTTTTATTTCTTTGGTTTACCTTCTAAAGATTAATTCCTTCAGGCTTTTTTTCAAGTGTATGGGCTAGAATCTTTAAAGAAAAACTGGCGTTTCCACATAATTGCAGAGTGAAACCATGACAAAAACTGAGATACAGCAAGAATTTTGACAGTAGCTTAAAGTGGTGTCTTGAGAGCTGAATATGACCTTAAGTGAGTTCCTGACCGTTCCATCAATCATGGCCATTATTCAGGTGTACTTTACTTCCACTCCCTCTCTCTTGCTCCTCTGAAATATGTTTTGATAGCTTGACAGGAAAACTGCTCCCTAAGTTGGTCCCATAGTTTTCTGGAATATCTGCTTTGCTGGGGGGAAATGCAGGTCTCATCCAGACCTGCTTACAATTCTTAAACACTATTGTTTAATACAGTTCACCATAAGTTAAGATTGTTTATTCAGACAGTAAAATCTGTTTCTCATCAGCTAGTAAAAGGCAATTCCTTCCTTAAAGATCTTTTTCTTCTCTTAGATTTGCTATGAAGTGCCATGGAAACTAGGCACCAATACGGTATGATATTTGCAAGCATCTACAGGTTTAACAGAAAAATGTGACAATTAAAAGGAATATGTTAAAATTGCTGTGTGTCTCTGATGTATGGGTTTTATTAAATTAAAATTTCTTGATCATTAAGCAATTAACCTATTCTGTTGTAAGTGAGAAAACGACTAATGAATTATCTAGTTTTAGAAGCTGGAAGGGAGAGGAGAGAAAGGTTATTTTTAATGTTACTAAAGAAATATGACAGTTGGGTATCAATAAGGAAATGACAAGAAGCTCAGTGGACCCTGGTGTCTCACCAGGATAATTGTGATAAATCTTCCCTGGTTTTAAAGCCAGCTCCATGCAAGGGTTGGTGACAAGAGAGGCCACATTTAACTCAGCAATCTCCATGGTCAACACTCACACGGATAGAGATGGAATGGAAAATAGCACAAGTCTTAAGCAAAACTTAAATTAGTGCTTGTGGACCTCAGTGGCCCTAAAGAATCTGATGTTCACTATTAAACAATAAAATAATCTATCTCTGTGATTATTTTACCAAGAGACACAGTTGAGCTGCTGTCCCCTCTTAATTTCCTACATTATTCTGCAACTGCCTTGTCCTCTGACCTTTCAATGTAGATAGATACTATTTCAAGTAACTGAGGTAACACTATAACTATTTTCAGTTTTCATAATATAGTAAAATTATGGAAAACACATACACATTAAAGAGTGCCAACAAAGGTGCACTACTTTGCTTTCATAAAAAGTCCTTCAGAGTGCAATATAACTAATGACATATTGCTCTGAAATACGATTTAGATTACCATGTAGACTGATTTCGCTGCGATTTCCTACTAACTGCAAAATGCCTACTAATTAAAGCACGCTCAATCTTGCCCTCCAGCACCTACAGCACAGTTCTCCTCTTCTGAGAACCAACACAACTCAGTGATTTTCTGTAACCAAAATGTGAGAAAAACGTTTGAACCGGTCTTAACTTAGTATTGATAAAATGAATGAATGAAGGCTAGAATCCAGTACTGCATTTTGGGGTGACAATTGCAAAATATACAGGCTTTGCAACAAATTTGAAACTCTCAGGATGGAAGGAAGGCCTGAACTTTGCAGAACAAAAATGTATTTTCTTCAATTTTGGCTTTTGATGAGCAGTATGCTTACACTGGTATTGCTTTTTCAATGTAATATGCAATGGCTTGTTGTAACTCTAAAGCACATGAACTGAAAACTGAAAAAAATAGAATTCCCCTCAAGAATTTTCTTCCCTCTCTTCTCAAAGTAAAAGCTGATGAGTGTTTTAAGTATTGTGCATAAAAATCATCCGACATGTAGACCTTTAGTGATCTGCCCTGCAACAAGGCTTCCCAGAAGAAAAGAAGAATTCACGGGAAATGAAGACATTATTTTTCTGAACAAAGATATTAGAATACTGCCTGAGAATATGTACACTTCCTTTTATTTAGAAAACACTGAATTTGGGTCACAGTAACCAAATCCTGTGAAGGCAAATCCTTCTCTAACTCACTAGCGTCCACACTAATTTCAGGAAAATGGTATTAAAAAGGAACCAAACATATTTGTGTGCTTCCTTCACTGACTGTTTTACAGACATTTTAGATAAGTCCTGCCGCTTCTGAATTTTGCCTGTAACTCCAAGTTAGTTTTCAGACAGTCCTCCTCAAAGCAGGAAATATCTGTGCAACCATGCTCAGTGCATCTGACGGCCTCTGCTTACCACCTTTTCCCCCTTTGCCTGGAAACACCCATAATGACTTTCAATTCCATTCACCAATTTAGATCAAATTTAGAAAAGGTAAGTGTTTCAGACATGTTATACCGCAGCAAATTCCCCCTTCAGCCTCCCAAAAAATTCCTGGAACAACTGAGTATAACAATGAGCTTCAACGTAGTGTCCCCGTAAGGAAAATGGTGCAGAGTCCTTTGGTCTCTATTGGACACGAGACAATCAAAACAGGACAGATGTTATCAATACTTCAGGAAGAGCACTAATAGATTAGTACAAGAAAAGCAGGAAAAGGTCAAGGAGAAAAGAGTGTAATTTTTTTCTCTCACTCACAAATGGAATTAGAGAATAATTTAGGCTGGAAAAGACCTCTAAGATCGAGTGCAATGACTAATCCAGCACTGTCAAGTCCACCACTAAACCATGTAATGAAGGGCCACGTCCACACATCTTTTAAATACCTCTGGGGATGGTCACTCCACCAATGCCCTGGGCAGCCTGTTCTAGTACTTGACAACCCTTTATGAAGAAGTTTTCATGATATCAAATCTAAACCTCCCCTGGTGCTACTTGAAGCCATTTCCTCTTGTTCTATGGCTTTTCCTAGGGAGAAGAGACTGATCTCCACCTGGCTACAACCTCCTTTCAGGCAGCTGTAGAGAGCAAGAAGATCCCCCTGAGCCTCCTTTTCTCCAGGCTGAGGAATCTGAGTTCCCTCAGCTGCTTCTCATCAGACCTGTTCTCTAGACCTTCTCTGGACACATTCCATGTCCTTCTTGTAGTGAGGGATCCAAAAATTACCAAGCTTTTGCTTGCTTTGTTTGTTTGTGGCATTCAGTTTGTTTTCAGTTTCTATTTCTTGGTACCTTTCTGTATTTCCAAAAGGTTTATAAAACTGTTCTACAGTTTTAGGAGACATATTGTTTATCAAAGACCAAGAGAAAACCTTTGTGGTAAATATGCTACTTATTTAGCACAGAACTGACAAGTTTTTATGTAGAAATCTTTATATAAAGATTTGCTTTGAATAAAAGCTCTCTTTAAATGCACATTACGGTGTGCTGTGGGAAAATACAAAGCAGCAAGCGTCATCCTTTTATTACTCCCTCTCCTGATATAAAATAATGTTAACATTGCAACTCTTCAAAAGAGGCAAAACTTTCCCCATTTTGCAACTCGTAATGCAGGTCAGTGTTTCCTGAAGCCTTGACCAAAAGCAAATCTAACTCCAGACATCTTTATTTAGGTCATCTATCCAGGGTCTGTAGAAACCTACCCTGTGCAATGAAAGATGCACTGAACCTTTGACATTTCCACAGATATACATCAGTGCCTTGGAGATTTATGTGAACATTTCCATTCCACCAGAGTAAACACATCACTCTTATTGATTTTAACTTATCGAAACGAAGATGGAAAACATTAAGTCCATAATGTCTAGTTTGATGGTTGGCTGGGAGATCTCATGAACCACACTTACAGTCCCAGCAATGAACTCGATCCTCTAAAATACAGGAACATTTCAGGGCATGAAGTGAAACTTAATAACACTTCCAACACAAATAGACCTTGTCCCAGCAAACTTCTGGAAGTGCAGATTCCAGAAAAGAAAGAAAACTAAAACATAAAAGAAAGTACTTGAGAGAATGGTGGTTTCTTTTGATTAATCCCTTGAATTCTCATGTTCAAAAAAATTTTAAAAGTCATGAACTACAGGAATCATGAATGACTGAAACATCAAAGCTCACAAAGACAAACCCAGCACATTTTACATAACAAATAAGATACATTCTTAAAATTTACTATGAGTTGAGTTATTTTTTTTAATAGTTAGTTTTACTGGGTTTTTTGTTTTGATTTGGGGTGTTTTTAAGGCATGGGTTGGACTGACATAAGGATAACCAATACTTTGCGAAGTTCAGCACTTGAAAGAAACACTTAGTGAGAAAAAAAGTTAATGCATTTTAAAACTTTCCTATCTAGTGGTGTTCCCAGCAGAATGCATGCAAAAGAGCAGCAATGAACAAATCACCTTAATAAACTTTGGGTGAGAAGGATGGTGGATAGTTTTTAAGAACCTTGGACTTCAATTAAGGCTTTCAGGCAAACCTCCTCTGTGGGTGTCCTGTGATGCCTGAGACACAAGGTTGTGATGAGTTGCTATACCATTTCAGTCCAAAAGAACTACACACACTTCAATACCACTGAATTTTTTGCATCTTCTAAAATGCCTAAAAGAGAGTTCTCCTTCAGTCCTTGTTTAGTCAGGGGAGAGAAATGACTGCCTATGAAAAACAATTTTTTTTTATTTAGTCACTTTCTGAAGAGTCTTTTCTGTTTCTTTTCTGTGTCAGTACTTTTCTGCCTGACATTATAAGCACTTTGCATAAACACACCTTGGTGTCACAGAGATGGAAATTACTGAAAGCCTCTTTTACATACTTCTCAACAAATTTTAGATGATCATTAGAAAACCTCTCCCCTTTTAAAACATATTGTCAAAGCAGAAATTAAATATCTCAAAAGCTCAGAGATGCTGCAGATGTGCCAGGAGCAGTAACTGAACTTCCTTAGACAGACACACAAAGACCTTTCTATCTGTTCAAGCCATACAGCCCCACGTCATTGCACTACCTATTTACTGTAAGGGGCTAAGAGACTAGACTTAAATACTGCTTTAAAAATCTTCAGCTATGCACTCAGCTACATAATTACCAGCCTTCTTCAAACTGAGGAGAGTGATAACAGCTAAACACTCATGATTCATGAGCCCAAGTGACATCACACCCTTGTGGGGGTTCTTTTACAAGAGAGAGTTTTCAGCAGCAGTCAGAAAAGATCAGGCCTGTGCACGATGATGGGCAAGGACATGATCCAGCTCCCACTGAAATCTCTGTGAATGTTCCCATTTGCTTCAGCAACTTTGGAAACAGAGAATATTCTGCTGGAGTAATGATAACTCTGAAAACATTCAGCTGGTGCCGGCAACTGCATGGCTGGAGAGCCTGCCAAAGAAATCTCTTGATAAGGGTGGAAAATGTTGTGAATTGACTCAAATTCTTGCAAAGTGACTCGTTATCTGGGTTATGAGGCAAATAAAAAGAAAAGTTTAAATACTTTTCATCTCAGCATCTTAGTCACCATCCTTCATATGCAATAAGTGTATGTCAAATGAGTGTTTTCTCTACAGAGGGAATCTGGCTCAGAAAGTAGGTGTTGACAGGGTTGCCACTGTTTTTACAGGATTTTCCTTACAGAGGCCGAAAACTGGCAAGCGTATTGCACACAGCTTCTTTATCAGTGCAAGAGAATATTTCATAAACTAAGTCACTATTGCTCCTACCAGCATTTTAGAGGAATCACAGTCTGCAGTGGAGACGCAGCGACTCCAGTGGTCCGGTCCAACTACAGCTCCACAGGGTCTTAAATGAGATGGATATGCAAATCAGGCAGTCCTCTGTCTGCTGGAGAATCTGATATGCAAAAATGTCATTTCAGGAATTGGCAGGTTCTCCTTGGCTTGCAGTTTTGCATGTTTTGCTCTCTCATATTTCACAGAAGAGGAAATTCCTAGACTTGGCAGCCAGGAGCACATGAATAAGAGGACAATAATTCTGTAATTACTTCAGAAACAGAACAGGGAGGATTCCTGCTCTGGTCTGTCTTCAGTATCTGGTCAGAAAGCTTAGTATATAGAAATAATATCCTGTATTTATAAGCTGAAATAGGGTAGAAAGAAGTGAAACAACTGAATTGGAGAGGTAACTTCAGGTCCTAGAGAAACTAATAACAGCAAATGTGTTATCCATACTATAATGCAAGGAAATTCTGTGTTATTCAGAATGAAATGTCCATTATCCAGGGAAATGCTCAAATTGAAATGTCCATAATTTCTAAAAAATCTCTAAAGGTCTGTTCTACACTCATATGGACAGAAAATTTCCCCTAATACCTAAAAAAAGTAATGCTTGCTGCAATTAATTTGGTTTCTGGGTCTTCTTCCATGAACCATATTTACTTTTTTATTCTTTGATTCCAAGCAGAGTTGGACCCAGATCAGCAGAGGAAGACTTCTATGTCCTTAGTACCCTAAAGAACTGAGGCAGCAAATTGGCAGCAGTTGTTTCCATTGAAGAATATTTTTTTTTTTTGCCATGAAGTTCATAGCATTCAGTTCTATTGTAGTTCTCTTTATTTACTCTCACTAAGTTTGATAGAGAGCATGATTTCAATAGTCTGGAAGTGTTGAAGTTCTTACTTATTTCTTGACTATTCTGTATGAAATATTGTCTTAAATCATTAGTAGAGACATACAAGAGTATGATCTGATAGCAGTTAATATTGTTTTGGAGTGAATACCTCACTATTTTAATCTAGAAAGCCCAGATGTCTACTAATGAATGAGTTAGAGAATGGCTATCTCTATTTGGATCCAATGACTGCACAAAACTCATTTTCCCATCTCAAAAATAAAAAAAAAAAAAAAAAGAAATTTTACATATTTATATATATACATATACATATTTATTCTGTGGGGTAAGAGTAATTGCTGATAAGATAGATGAAGGCAATCACCTTGTCTTAGTTTCAGAAAGACATTTATATTTCTTTATTTACTCAAAATTGTGAACCTCTGATAGCAATTAAGGACAATGCTGTAGTAAGATAATAGGGGTGATAAATTTGACAAAGTGCAATATTTCATTTGAATAAAATAAACAGGGATGGCATAATTTAGTCTTCTCATAATTTAGACAAATGCAAGGCAAATTAGAAATAATTGCCCTTAAGTTACTAGGATGATTTTCTAATCAAAATGTAACTAGTTTCTTTTCAAATTCAGAATATGGCTATCCCTAATGTGAGAGGAGAGCATTGCATTACAAAAAGGAAAATGTTACACCTATTACACTGGAAAAGCCTAAGAACCTCCTCCCTCTTATTTACTGCATGTACAGCAGTGCTTTTATACCGCCTTAATTGAGTGCTAATTGACTGTCTGCTTTGCACGCCTATGAAGAGTGGTTCTCTTCATCATGGATAGCCACACTGAGGGTTTTGTTCTGCCAACTGCAAAATTCTAATTGATCTTCACCACAATTTCCCAAGCTTTTCCCCTCTGATATTCCTCTCAGCTGCTAGCTCCTTTATTCAATTTCATATAAACACACACCCTTTCGCTTCCTCTCACATAATGGTAAAGTCAGGCACAAGACTGCTCACATAAATTTACTTGTCAGATCCAGCAAGAAAAGGCAAAACAGAAGCAATGAACATGTATTTACCAAGTTCAATGAGCGGCAAATCTTAAAAACCATCTAAGGTGTTGCACAGAGCAAAAATCTGGGATTCTCTGTGCAGCCAACCACTACACTCAGGTGCATTTTGTAGTCCTCTCCTCACAATGTTACACTGAGAAATAACTTTGAAAATCGTTTAGATGAACAGAACTTTTCAAATATTTGTATTTCTTTTTCATTCCCAGTCTTCTGGAAGCCTTTTCAAAGTCAGTGAATATTTGTAGCTGAAGAAATAGCTTATTTGTTGAGCACAGTTGGTGATGGACACCATCCCTTACATCTTTTCACTGTATTGTGCATTCTGTACAAAACCTTGCTTGTCTTAATGTCAGCAACTGTTCAAGCCTACCCTGCATGTCCAGAATAAGGCTCCTTCCTGGACTTGTCTCTTCAGCTGCATTCATTTCACAGTCCCTCATGGCTGTATCCTTTAAAACTTGTCTGCTGCAAGATGTATTTGGCATGGGAAGCAGAGTGCACCCTGCAGTGCTGTGTAAAATACCACATCCCAATTCTGCTTTTCAGTGGAATCTCTGCAGTGTGGCAGCTGGCAGAGGAGCACAAGCAAAAGGGATAAAGTCATTTTCATTCCATATTTCAAAACAGTTGGGTTCTTTTTCTTCTTTGACAAGCTACTGAAAAAGCATCTTCTTGCTACCACTGGTTCCTTAGAATGCCTCATGAGATGTGGATATACAGAAACCGGGTGGACAGAATGCTCTGCACAGCAGAACTCACTGTGCAACAAGGGGCTTATCCTGGACAGAACTATGTTATTAATTACATTGCAATTAAAAACTATGCTGCTGTTTAAGTGTTGCCTAAAATCTCAGCAAGATACAGATACACGAGAATTCCACTAACTACTTGAAGGGCTCTTATATCAGGATTTAAAGGCTAAAAAATTTCCACTAGATGTTATTTAGTTCATAATAATAGAGACATTAACATAATTATTCCTCCTCACTGCACAATATAAAACCACTCCCTTTGACAAAGATATCTTTAACTAGAGAAGATAAATGGCTCGGAGAGTAACAGAGAAAGACAATTTTGTGACTTTACAAGACAGACTAAATGCAAAAATCTCAAAATATTATTTGGGCCACCTGAATCCCTTCCCACTGCTCCATTCACTAGACACGTGTTAGTCATGGTCATAGTATCACAGATTTTTGTCTTTATTCTTTTCCTTTTCTTCAAACAACTCAGATATTATATAAATATAATTTTATTTCTTTACACTGGCAGAGGTTCCTAGAGAGGTGTTCAACGGCCCAAGCCTGTCACTGTTTGAGAGGCATTTGGATAATTCTCTTAACAACTTGTTTTAATTTAGTAAGCCCTGAATTGGTCAAAGGGTTCATAAGGTGATTGTTTTAAATCTCTTCCAACTGAAACATTCTATTCTATTCTATTCTATTCTATTCTATTCTAGTCTAGTCTAGTCTAGTCTAGTCTAGTCTAGTCTAGTCTAGTCTATTCTATTATCTCACAGCACATTTGCAAAAAATAGGACATGACATTGAGGAAGGAAATTAAACCCTTGCCTTGAATTACATCATATATTCTACAATATACACATTTTCTACACCCACCATTATCCCTTTGTTTCCCTGTTCAGAGCTCTTCAGTGCTTTACAGGAAGTTCTGTACCCTTGACCAAAAATGAGTAAAAAAATTCTGAAGGAGAAAAAAACCCCTGCCATAATTGTGACCCAACCAAAGCACAATTGAGCTCTCTCTTTTACAAGAGCACAAAAGACTAGAAAATGGGAGATCAACAAAGCCACTGCTAAGAACTGACAGAATGATTATCTATTTACTCAGAGCCACTGACAGAGCTGACTAATACAATTTCTTGCAGCTGTTATCTTTACTGTAAGAGCAGAGATCAGAGGGAGAAGCACTGTCCCCCAGCTCACCACAGCTCTTGGACACGCTCTTGATGATGGCTGTGTGAAACAACGATAGTTTGGCAGGATGGATGTGGTGCTACAAGGAACTTTGATTTGTCCTCATGTAGCAAGAAATGAAGGTACAGATCAACTCATCACACAGGGCTTAGGAGTAAATAATTATTATTTCCTACAAGATAAACTCCATAAGAATACCTCTTCGTGCAGAACGTTGTAACTTCATATCACCTGTTTTATATTTTCTGTGTGTTTCATGGTCTCTCCTACATGATTCGAGGAAGCACATCTTGTTCACCCCTTCTATTCCATTTTTTCTCTCTTTGGGGAAAAAGAAAACATATTTTAATCCTCTCCTCCTCTCTCAGTTCCGTCAAGTAATCAACTGTCCTGAGGTTAAATGAGAGCAGGGCATGAACACATTCTAATGGTGCAAATTATCTTGGGTATGACATGACAAAAGCTAATCTGACAGTCTTTAATAAACTGTCAGAGTCAGATATACAGACAGCAATTTTGTAAATACCAAAGATTATTCAAAAGCTATATAGATAAATTATACAGATATCACAGTCATTTTCCAGTACTAAAAATATATACTTCCATCTCCCAGTAAGCCCTATTAAGATAGTGAAACCTGCAAAATTACCTTTTATTTTGAAGATAAAGAGTAAGTAGAGGTTCAAGGAATAAACTTTTGGACCTGTTAGTCCACACTTTTCACTGACCTGCCACATTGACAACCATTTCAAGTAAACATTATATGGACAACATTTAATCTATATTTTACCTATATTAACAAACAGGATTATTCATCAGCCTAAAGCTAAGCACCAGTGGAAGAATGGAATAATCATATGTTTGCTTAATCTTATCTACAGGATCAATAAAATTAAAGTGCCTAGAGAAATAATAACTTTACTCACACTGAACTTCCCAGCTGCAGTACCGAGACTGACCAGCTAGGAAAGGAAATGAACAAAAAACCAAAAGTCACAACTGAGTAAAGAAGTGTGAAGGTGTCTCCTCTGAGGATGAATATCTATTAGGGAAAGGAGGCTGTCCTAAACAAATAAGTTAAAACATCAAGAACTGGCAAAAGCAAAGGACAGCCAGCCAGCATCAGCCAAAGTAACAGAGAAAATTCAAAGTCTGCCCAGCGAGCCCCATTTGAGAGAGAATTGGTGAGCACAGTCCTCATCAAGAACAAAAGTTTTAGGCAAAAATGAGAGTTACTGTCACGTCTCTTCATAACCATGCCTTCCTGTGAAACAATCCAAACTTAGTTTCGGTCATTTTCCATTTTGCTGTCTCTGCAAGCAAAGGAAATGCCATTCCACCAAATGCAGCATTCTTTGGTTTTAGCTTAGCACAAACATTTGATAATGTCTAACAGCGAGCTCAGCAAGCGGGCAAGAGCTACCTGAGATCTAAAACGAGCATGGTTGGGGCAGCAGCCTTCCCTTCCTGCTGCAAGGCAAGAGTAGAGAGCCCCGGTTGGAGCTTCCTGGGGCTGACGTGCAGCTGTCTGTGATCACATTTATCACACCACTCATATCTGCTCTCTGGCTGCCAGTGCTGCATTATGTGGATCTCCTGTGTACTCTCTATTAACTCTTTCATCTCTATCTTACGGTCTAAAGCTTTCCTGAACACTGCAGCGTGCAGATATCTTTCATTTCCTCTGAACTACCTTGCTGCTTTAACCTGCCGTAGAGACTGAAACCTGTGGACAATCCACTTTCTTGTCCTATCTCTGAGCAGCCAAACTCACCATGACTTTTCCAGGTGCTTTCGAGTCCCACACTGGAGTGCTATCAGATGTAGATAAGGGTGTTTTTTGAAACAACCAAAGCACCAGATACGACCAGAGGCATGATTCAGATGGGAAGGGCTGTGTATAGATTTTATAGGGTCAAGGCATGCTGGACTAAAGGCAAATGCTTTAGTTTGGAAAAAACTGCAAATGATAGCAATAGCATGACATCAGTTACTCTGATCATGTCTGAGATCAAAAGCAGACATTTCAGCAATCTTTTATACTGTCATTATAGGGGAAGTGAGTTCTTACTCTCTATGCTGCTTGAAGACATAAAAGTCCATTAAGGCAATTTTGTCACACAGGGAAGAAAATCTGAAGTTTTAACACAATCTTAACTCTGCTAGAAAGCCAAACCCCACTAAATCCCCAATATATTCATCAAGTGATGGTAGATAATAAAACAAAAGTAAGATCAACAGGTGGGGGAAAAAATCACAAACTTCTTCATGTTCGATGATAATATCTTTCAATTGATTAAAATTAGACTTTTTTTTCTTTTAACTGCCACTGATATTGCACATCCATAAAATATTTTAGCAAGGATTTTATTATGGAGTCCAGTATTTACCTACCTGCTACACATGAACTAATCATTCAGTCAAATTAATTTATTAATTAAAAAAAAAAAGAACCAAAATCTACCAGCAGAAAAATAGGGAGAATTTCTTATGTTGTCTATTTTAAATAGCTTAATCTCTTTTTTCCTTTTGACCATAAAGGAAACAGTAGAAAATGTTGTCATGTTGGATTTAAACCCTGTGAAAGGGGAACTCAGAGTCAATTTATTATATAGTGCTTTTATTTTATTGTGCAGGTGGACTCAATAAATTAAAATGCTCATTATATTGAATGGAACTTGTGGCATAATCTAGATTCAGGCTTTCAGCCAAATCCTTCCCTTCTGTAAAATTTCCTATGGAACTTTAGCTTCAGGGTGTGTGTATGGTTCAAAGAGGGCACAGATGTGCTCAACATTCTATTGATGCCTGCTCTTTATCTCATGGATACCTGATTCTGGGTGTGGTTTCATGGAGTATTTGTCAGACTGGATCTCTTCAACCTTGTTTTTCAACCTAAGATATTATTCTTCTTCTTCTGTTTATTGCATAAACCTTCAATGAAGATTATAAAAAGAGAACTTGGATAACTATATCTTTATAAACACCAGCAAATCTCTCTCTGGTGGTGTAGAGTCTATTTTGGGGCCTCACATGGATAGTCCACACTCCATGCTCAGGAGCTGAAACAGCAGTGCACTTCTTCCTGTATCCATTTGGCTTAGAGCAAGAGCCTGGGTTTGCAGAGGAAACTCAGTGACTTTACCACTCAAACACAGGTTATGCCAACAGCATGCACTACAGAGATCTTTGTGGGCCAGACAAATTCCCTTAGTAGAGCTCTTATCAGACCTCTGAGGTACACAGAGGAGTGGCAGGAGAGGGGAGATGGGAGGATGTATGAAAGGGAAGAGGCACATCCAGGTCCCACTTTCTCCCATCTTTCTGAATCTAAGAGGTTTCCTCCTGCAGATTTTGCAAGTGATAGCAACCATCTGCTTTTCTGTGGCTCACCTGAGCTTCCTAGGCTTAGGCTCCCCGCAGGCTCTGCAGTTCACCTGAGGACAGCAAGAAATATCTTGGAGTTGCTTCTTGTGTTGCTTTTTCAGAGCATAACATAGGTAATTTAACAGTTACAGAGCACTACAAGAAGTATCTCACAGCTTATACAAAGAATTGTGAACATTGCTGTAGCTCACTTTGTCATAATGCTTGCTAAAAAGTTGCTTAGTTAAATCACTTAAAGAACATACCTGTAGCAACCAGCCATTTCTTCAAAAGATTCCAGACCATTACTCTCCGCTTCTGCCCCCAGTTGCAGCTGCTATTACCTTCTGCAATGTCATCTATATTTATTCCTTCACATCTTCCTCCACTTTCACATCTTGTCCTTCTAGTAATTGCATGAGAGAACCTGTGGAACCGGCGATTTATCCTGCTAGCTTTGATGTCACTTTCAAATTCACTGTCTCACAGCACAGAAAAATCTGACGTTTTAATGATGCAGCTACTTTAAACTGCCCAACGACTTTTCTCTGAAAGTTGCTCTATTTTGTGCACTGTGACTCTCTTTATGCAAGGCAAGGCATTAGAGTATATTTTAAAGCATTTGTCTATTTGATTCTAACTAGACCTGCTTTTCTCTAAAACCAGAAATAGAGAGAGCTCTCGTGCAAGTTACTGGAAGTGAACTATATCATTTTAGGAAGCCACAGATCTATCTGCAGCCAAAGTAAATTTATCTCCCAAAAAGAGAATATCCTCAAGTCCTTTCACTACTTAGACAGGAAAGCCAAGCTTTATAAAAGCTTATTTCTTGTACCTTTTGGCTCAATTATCTGATTACTAAATTGATTTTGTAACAGACCCAAGGTACTACACATTTCTTTTGCATCTGAATATCTCTTTTCCTCTTTGGACTGTCAATCTATGCAGGAGCATGCTGTGATCACAAATGATTTTTTCTTTCACTCCTACAACTATTATTGTTAATGGTTTTCAATTATTAACCTTGGGATTGCATCAACTTCAGAAGAATGCTGGAAAAATTTCGCTCCAAAAGTCAATATATAAACCAAGATGAGATCTACGTCAAATATTGTTACTGTGGACCTGCATGCTTATTTCACTGTCTACTTACGTTAACAAAGACAAGAATTCAAAAAGCATTAAAAAATCCAACCCCAAAAATGAAACTGCTTTTTTCTTTTCCAAAAACCTTCAAAATTTCCATGTTTTCTGTTAGTGAGCAGTCTTTCCAAAACCCAGACTCAAATTTTCACATTATTATAGGTCTTTCCAAGGATTTAGTTGCACCCAATCTATATCTGAAACCTACATATTAAGGTGCTTACAAATGCACTAATATTTTATTTTCTACATAGTAGATACTATAAAACAATGTAGTTCATAATGTACTTTAACACATGCTGCCATGCATTGAATCTTCTCTTGTAATCCTGAAATCAATGCCTCAATTACCTGATATGGCAGGCACTGGGTTTTTTTGAGGAAGGATGTTTTCTTTTAATTAAGCATCCATTGTGTTTTTATGTATTGGAATTTCCCAAGTTTTTTAAAACAGTCTTTCATGAATGAGTGTGTACTAGCTAAAACTACTATTTTGATATCAAAAAGTTTATCTTTTTAATTGGTAATAAAAATACTTCTGTGCATAAAATAACATTGATTTTTAAATGTTTTTCATTTTTTTAAATGTTATCATCAAGGCATATTTTCAGTTCGTATTTTCCTCTTTTTAAATTATACCTACAAATGTGTTTGTATGGCATTAAATGTCATTTCCATTACAATAATTTTCTGTTGATTTTGACTTCTATATGCATAAATGCATTGCAATAAGGAAAGCCAGCTGTCAGTGCTTCCACACTTTCAACTTTTTAATGAATAGCTCAATAAACATGTAAATGCCTTCCATATTATTTAAATTTACAGTAAACATACCAATCTTACTCGAAGCCTAATCTTATACACAAAAATATTTCATCTGTATAGGAGAACTCCTCATATAGGCTGATTACAGTGGTGGCTGAACCCATTTACATTTGTAAAAAATCCTTCCCCAAAACCCTTTTATACAAAACCTCTCTCACCAAAACTAAGGTGGGTTCACAAAGTTTTGCATTCTGCATCTTTAGTTGACTGAACTTCAGCCTTCAGTCCTCAAATACCTGAAAATAGTTCAACAATAACGTCATTTGTTCTTTGATCAAATATCACAGCGAGACCCTGCCTTTGGAAAAATACAGGAATACCTGTAACTCACATGGAAGTGCATTTACATGATCCAGATGGTCGTGATGGAGGAAGATTCATGAGGATGTAAAGTACCAGCAAGCTCCACAAAAAATACAGATGAAGAAAATTTACAACTTCATTCTGAAATATTTTGACTTGTTATCTGTAGATAGAGAACATTTACCTGCACTGCCAAAAGAAACGTAAGGTTTACCTCCGATCTGAAAAAAGCCATTACTTTTTGTCCATGAAAGGCAAAAAAAAGTCAGCTAAGTAGCTAAATGTTGTGGTTATATGGACATTCATATCTCATAGATACAGATAAGGTTTTTTTGGTCAAATAACATGGCCTACAAGATTCAACATTTATAGCTCTCTCAGAACACAACATTTACTCTGAATCGCATAAACAATTGTTATCCTTTCTTAGCTGGAGATGTTATTGAAAAAGTAATTCCCAAAAATATCACAATCTGATCTGTGAAGTGCAGCTGAAACCTACAGGGTGTCATCTGAAAAGTCTAGGAAACAGAAAGTTGTTTAACTTATTCATGAGAATCACCACACTACTGAGAGAAGATTCATACTTGAGCACCACACACTAATACACAAGAAACATTAACTTAGTGTTATCTGCCAAATTGGCTCTAAATTATGGTGAGTTTGTTTGTACTCCACTAGTTATATTTATTAAGTCATATTTTCTTCACTGTAAGTCACATCAGCTTGTACAAAGGCTTTCTGCAGGAACAAAGGCTGCACACTGTTATATTGACATTTATTGTCAGTTTTATTTGCAGCTTTATGTGTGTCATTTCAAATACTTGCTCTATTCCTAATTATTTTCCTGCACAATGTGTGATGGCGCGCTTGCCAAAACAATTCTTATTCTAAAAATGGGAATTTGTTCCTTTTGATTTATGCCACTTCAGATGTGACTGATGGAGGCTCTAACAGCAGGTAATACTTCATATCATGTGGTGCATCTCTTATAAACACAGCACACGTTGCTCACATATTATGTACCGTAAAAAGTGCCAAATAAAATTTGCTGGACTTGTCAGCGAAGAATGAAATAAAATTCCTCAGTGATGGCAGCTCAAACGTTCCATTTAGGTAGTAGCACCACTTATTTGGGAGCAAATTAACCACATTTGCTTGCACTATCAAGCAGAAATCAAGAAACTTTGAAGTTGTTCATTAATTTCACAGTAACAGACACAAAGAACATCTAGAATTGTAATCAGAAAAGCCTTATGGGAGGTAAATATCTCAGCCTCTTCCAGCATTCAGGCTGCAGCGTTCCCATTTTCACCAATCAGTAATTGTTCTACATGCCCAGCAGCAGTTAAGAATTGGCAACAACTAGCACTACATTTATAAACGCTTCGCATTTTTTCATTCTGTAGTTAGAACTGAGTGAGAGACAGAAGCCTGGAAAACATGAGGATCAACCCCCAGAAAAGGTTGTCCAGCATTATATAAACATGATATACATGCTTGAACAAGAGAGGGGTTTGGCCTTGAAAGAACTGGTTTTATTTCAGAAACTCGAGCACTGATGTTTATTTTCTAAGTTTTAAAAATGACTACTGTTCAAACAAAGATGTATTTTATACGGAGAAAGCTTTGAAGAATGCAGAAAAACAGGTAAATAAAGGTATAAGAGTTTTCACTGAGGATCCTGAAGTATTTTAGAGTACTAAAAAAGGAGGCTTAACTGAAAAAATACTTCAAGAGGACCTCAAAATACTGAGCTATCAGGTGACAAAACAGCAGGAAAACATGTATGGTGATAAATATCAAAAGCAAGAAAAGCAATGCACTGAGAGGCAGGAGAGCCCTAACTGCACACAGGCAGTGAAAGGCTCATGAAAGAGGAAATAGCTGAAGTCCAGAATTACCCAGTGGTGCTCAAAGACCCTGTTTCAGGAAAGGATTAAAAAAAACCAAACAAAATCCTTGTTATTGTTGTGTACTGACCAGCAGTCTGCCTGCAATCAAACTGATAGAAAGGGAAAACAGACTGGAATTTTCTAGTATGAAAAAGAAATGACTGCAGAGATGTATGATAGAAGTCGTCATAAGTTATAACATGAAATAGCTAATCTTAGATGGAAGGTTTAAAGAAATGGCAGAACTTAATCACACCTACTGTAGTTAAATGTTATTAATTGCCTCAAGATTGGTGCAGATAGCAACACTTTACCTAAGTTCAAAAAGTCTCTGGACAAACTCCAAGAAAAACCTCCCCTTGTGCTTATTAAACTCAAACGTCACAGTTCTGCCTGAGACTCTCATTAGCCTGGGGAAAGCCAGAGAATTTAATGATACCTTGGAAAGAAAGTGAAAAAAGTTATGCAAAATAATACAATAAGTACTAACTTAATGGGAATACAGTGCTAAGAAATTTAAGTTTTAAAAAAATGGACACAGCAACACCAGAAGATGTTGTGATTTAACATATGCCTACAAAACATATCAAAATATATTAAAGACATTTTAACTGAGAGGCATAGTCAAATTTTGTATCTATTTTCGAGATGATCCATTCTGTCAAGAAACTTGTTTTCTTTCTCAAAGAAGTTTTCAGTAGTATTCAGTTAGTGAGATAAGATCTTCGCTACCTTAATTTGCTCTGCTTTTAAAATTATAACTGCAGCAACAATGTAATGGAGCACAGATTATGTCATCTAATTTCCTAAAATGAGTAAACAATAGTTACAAAAAAATGTCAGGAATTTTGGAGAAAGCTGTTTGAAGTACAGATTGTTTTATCAGTTCCCACTCATTTAAGCCATTAGGATCCTTAGGAATAGCTATCAGATGGGTTCATCGGCCCATGAAGGTTATCAGAACTCCCTCTCAGATGAACACTTGAAGCAGTCAATGAAAACCAAACATCACCTTCTTAAACTCTTACCCTGTTAAAGCAATAGGCACTCATTACAGAACTTAAGGCGTGGAGAGTTGGTACCTAAATAATTTTGGGTTAGTATTTTCCTTTCTTTTGCTTGAAATTCCTTCTTTTAGCTCCAGTCTTAGAGACAAGACACTAAATTATGCTGATCTTTAGTGTGATCCAGCACAGGTGCTCCCACACTGCACCATCAGTTTTCAATTTTATATCACCTTATTGCACAGTCTTTATATTAATGAGCAAAAAACCACCACCCCCAACCCCCACATTGCCAATGATATTATTTTGAAAGGATAACGTCTCACCACTTAGGATAAGGAAATGGAGAAGAGAGGAATACAGGCTTTATTTTCCTTAAAACCACATCATTGCTGAAATGTTGCCAAGTACCCTTTTAATTTCTTTTGCTGTTAACGTTATATTCCCTCTTTCTTGCTCCTTTGTCTTTAAATCTTCTTTAAAATCCTGCTTTGGATATCCCGGTCCATAGGGATATCTCTGTGAACATGGTTTCTGTACCTGCTGTGGGCACTGAAGCGGTACCAGGCAACCCAGGCAAGGCACTTTAATTTGAGTTTCATATCTGAGGGGAGGGTCAGACTGTTAAAGTCAGTGGGTGATACTTTTTTCCTGTGTAAAATATGAAAGTGGACAAAGGTTAATCAGTGCCATGTCACGAGTGCTGACAAACATTCATCAATAAAATCAGCAAGCACTTTAGAAACAATATATATTCTAAATGGAGCACAGCAGCACATCCAAAGGATACCAAGAGGCCAAGAGACTGCCACTCAATTGTCCTGCATGCAGTATTTTGCACTTACTGGTAAAGAATTGCACACAAAATCCCCAACTCTCTATTGGAATTCAATATTTCCATCCTACAATTTTGTATACAGGCCTGTGTGGGTACAGTAAACAGAGAATCAAAGAGAACTCTGAGATTGGTTTTCCTAATGGGTAAGGCAGGGCAGCAAAATTTTCCAGTGGCAGAGATGATATTTTCAGAAATAATACAGTTACGTATTCTGGTGTTCTGCAACAGGTCCAAATACACACACTTATTGAAATTAAAGTAATTCATCACATTGATCTAAATGACAGTGATGAATCAAAAGAAAAAGAAATCCTTACATCTTCCTGGAAAGAGCAACAAAGCAAAACAGAAACTACTTCTAAATATAAAGCATTGATCAATATGATTTGTGGGAGACTAATCTACCTGATCACCTAGTCTAGATTTCCATTTGTATTAAAGAGGAAACTCTTCTGGCCTGCACATACACAAACTGCAATTATAGGCTAGAGGCTGTCATCATACTTTTCAGAGCAAAGAATGTTAACATTCAGGTACGTTTTAAAGTGAAAAGAACAATTTTAGCAATATACTCCCAGGGAGGAGTGCTAATCACCTCTTCAAAAAGGATAGGCAGGTCTTGGAACCAGTCTGATAACAGCCAATAAATATTGTTTACCCTTTATATTTAGGTGATATTCTTGACACTTCTGAAACCTGCTTTTTAAGAATCTTCTCACCCTCTTTCTCACAGAGCAGAGAGAGACAGTAACATGAAAAATTTTGATCTAAGACATACAAGTTCCATCAATTCCCCAATGCATTTCTCTGTGGTGAATTTTATTAATTTTCATGATAAAAAAATAGGTAAAAGATGTTTCCTTTTCTGTACATACTTGCACATTAAATATGCGTAGAGAGTACCTTGGCCAGCCTGGATATCTGAGCATCCACAGTGCTGTTAGTCCCCAGAACAGACAATTGATTCGTGTGACAGGAGTGAGGTATCTCAGTGCTGTATGGATTCAGTTATGACACAGACAGAGAGGCATAATCACCAGATGACAACAGATTTTCATCAAAGCTCATAGTGTAGCCCACTGAAATTCCCCCACTTTCAATTGAAAGGAAGGCAATTATTCATTACAGATTTGGGGAAGGTAATTTTATATGTAGATGACATTTAACGAAACATTAATTTCTTCTGCCTAATTGAAACAATGCTACCAACACATAAGAAAACTGTGCCAGCTAAATCTGAGACAAAAAACTGTGCTTTGCATTTAAGAAGAGTGAAGAAAAAAAGCCTGTTTTTACTGTGAATCAAATCTCATTAAGAGTTATTCAGCTTTGGAAAATAAACAGCTAATTTTTATACATGTAGCTCATAGTATTGCTTCATCACTTACTCAATTACTTATTACAATTTGCATGCAGATTACCTGAGATTCAACAAAAATTTGAAGATGACCCTTGTTGCCACAGTCTCTGCATCAGTTCTGTAAGGAAAGGGGAACTTGGGCCTGTAATTCCCAACAAGAAGATTTAGTTCATTTTCAGTTTGACCAGAAAGCCTGAGTCATCCAGTTGTTGCCCCCTCAGCTTTTTGTTTTTTCTTTAAAATGCAGATTAACAAGAAGGAAAATGTATGTGTGTGATATAAGGAAACTACACTGGCAGTGCACAAAGTACAAAAGATTTTGCAATATCCAGTGTTCCCTTTCAGCATTAAGTACAATGTACGGGTTTCAGAACTGCTTATAACACTGGTAGGCTATTTTAAAATGAATTTTGACAGCGTCCTACGTTGTGAGTGAGAAGTAAAACTAAGATTTTGCCTTAGAAAATTTGCATTTCTAGCTACTAAGGCAGGAACTAAATGAGGAAGTTATGCAAACCATTTTTTATTCCTCAAATCAAAAAATATCTAATTGATTGTTCATTCTGTTGCAAATCAAGATTCAACCATCAATAATAAAGCAGAAAAAAAATTAAAATTTTCTTAGAATCTGGTAGCTTTAATGTGAATTGGGGTTTCCTGGAATCTCATTGGGCCCTGTATCTTGGCTTGTAAGGAGCTGATATTTTATTCACTGCCTCATCAGAATTAAATATTCCTGTGTTTGCTCTTCCACTTTGAAATATTTATACATATGTTTCTTCTTACAAACTTGGAATATTTCTTTCAGTGACAGCAGTGAGACTACTGACATATGGTTAGAGAACAGAAGCCTATTTTTTTAACTCAAGGTATTAGCTGGTCAAACAGTTTTAGTTATAAATGATTTACAGGTCTGTTACCATCAGCAGATTACTCTGCCACATCTTCCTGAGAATAGCCTGCACAGTGACATCCACGTACCTTAAAAGCTCCAAAAGGATGCTGTGCCATGACCCTGGTGCTGTGAATAATGCAGAGGATTTATTGGCTCTCTGTGGATTCCCAGGGGAATTGTAGGCCAGTGACCTGTGAGGAGATCATCACCTTGTGCCTCTCAGTTTCTTTAGAGCAGAAACTGTCAAGAAGACTCTTCCTCTTACAGAATGCTACGTGTAAGAAATGCTGAGGGCATGAGATTTCCACTGACTTGCTGATCCATTAAAAAATTATCATCACAATTCTATGTCTTGCAATGGTTTTTCTGTTTCAAAGAACCTCCCAAAGAAGCTTGGGTGTTTTTATGTACTCCTCAAATCCCTGTGCTGTGCTTTCTGGAGAATAGAAAAGGCCCTATCTACCCTTGTATTGTGGCAAAGAAGGAGATGATCATATTGTCCTTCCCCGAGACAACAGTGAAGTTATTAATAGCTCTGTTTTACAGCCCAGATTCCAAAATCACCCCCTCCAAAGCAAACGTTCAAGCATGACCTTTAATTCTCCCTACATCAGGAGCAAAAGACCTTTCCAGAAATATTTAGCCCAATGGCACTCATTTTATATTAGCCCTTGCTCATTCGAGCTTCTTGAATACGTCTGGAGGGTCCTTAAACAAGTTTTTTGACACTATTGATGGAACCTTTCCGACAGCTCATTAGGCGAATTCATGAGCTTTCCCAAACATGCCTAGAGACTCGTGTTCATTCAGAGTTCAGTGTTAGCTAACAGATTGCTGCAGCTCTAATTAAAATGTAAAGTCGTTCTAAGCACACAACCTTTGGCAAATCAAATGCGCCAACTGATTAAAAAAAAAAAATTGCTTCAATTGTAAGAATAGTTTGCCAAAATCTTATGTTTGCTCCTAATGGAAATGAGCAACAAATTTATATCAGACAGTAGCTAAAAACTGAGTGGAAAAAAGGCCATTTTAGCTAGTGACAGCATATGAAAGAGACTTCTTGTTGTGGTGAAGAGATTATTAAAATACATTTTTAACACAAACTGCCATGATCTCTGGATGGAATTTCTAATGAAGCACACATTTTAGCCTTCTGATAATATTATTGCTGTTAAAAGCATTTCAATGAAATCCCAAAGTACAGCAAAAATTACAATGCTTCACAGAGAAGTGATTTCCAAACCCAAAATTGAGGTCAAAGGCCAACAACATTCCCATTAATACCAAATATTTCTCTTCATATGATTTCAATACAACCTATAGCTGTACATCTCATATCCACTATAAGCAGGGGAGTAATTTCACTATATATTAGCTTAAATTGGGATGGTACTTTTGCAAATATTTGTTGCCCTAAAGAGGTTGAAAGAAACAAAGAGAATATACAACAGTTTTCAGGAAAGGTTTACACATTGTAGAATAGGACAATGTGGTTGTTATTATTGAGACCAAGCTCACTTGTATGTCCAAATAACATACTGGGAGACACATATGGCAAAAATAAATCACTGTGTAGAAATCTATATGGGTATTTCCCTACTACAAGAAATATCAAGAGCATTTACATTAAAAAAAACCTCCATAAAAATGTACATAGAAGCAGGCACAATAGAGGAAAAAAAAAAATACGAACAATGAACAAAAATATAGGAACATTCTCTTCAAAGGCTTTATAGAAATCCACAGAAACTCACCTGTCTCATGGGCTACCTTTAAAACAGCATGAACCTAAAATCTGTCTCATGCACTGATTTAGCTGTTGAGGAAATACATGCAC
Organism: Falcunculus frontatus; assembly: GCA_013398115.1. NCBI lineage: Eukaryota > Metazoa > Chordata > Aves > Passeriformes > Falcunculus > Falcunculus frontatus. The sequence continues at coordinate 529,288 of VZRV01000794.1, forward strand.
ATGACTGATTCATTCTTGCAAAGTGCAAGTCCTATTAAGAAAGCAGATACATCACAGCAAACTTCCACATCTGTTAGAAAAAGTGAAAAAAAAAGTGCCACATAATTTAGAACACCCAAAATTTTATTTCTAGCATAAGAATAATTTATAGTTTATGGTCGTACTTCACTGTTTCTCTGCTTCTTTTTGCTTCCTCCAACAACAGAAGAGACTAATGAGATTTGTGCTGTCAGACAGCAGCAGAATTTAGTCACTTTCTGCACCACTGGCTCCCTCTCTTGAGGATTCAATGAATTGGGGTCTCATCAGCTCACAAATATGAGGATGCAGAGGGTGACCAATGATGCATCACCCAAGGCCTGTAGCAGCGTTTATTAGCAGCTGATGTGGAGGAAAGTTTTGCCTCATCCCAGCACTAACGAAATCTACGGGATCAGATTTGTGTGTGTCTCACTTGCAAAGCTTCATAGCCAAAGTTCTCCCTCTCATGTGTTAATGAGTACAATGTAATGCACATTTCCCCTTCCAAAAGCTCATGTTACAGCAACTTCCAGATGAGAGCTGCTCTTACACAGCTAATGCACGGCACAGACACCAGCTGTTTAGCAGCACATGCTGCAAATAACTCCTGAAATCCATATTCTTAGTCTTACATCCAGTGAACAAGCTGACAAAGAAATTTTGCCTGATTTAAGGGTTTCACTCTCTCTGAATTGATGGCTTGAAACACATTGATCCTCAGACTTTTAGGCAGATGCTTAAATTTCAGTGTGGCACTAAAATACATCGACTTCAATGGGACATAACCGAGGCTGCAGCCAGGAAAACTGCTCTGAGTGAAGAGAGAGAATCTATCCTGGAAGAAAAGAGTGCAACAGCATTCACCAGTGTGGGCACAACACAAACTGCGTTTCTATTTGCACACCCAAGCTGGTGACTCCTTTGCTATCTGACTTGTTAAAATAGGACAGGGGAGAAGTGACTGTTCTCAGGACAAAATCTGTGAATCAGAATTTCTGCATGGAGTAAAACAGGTTTGAGAGGCTTCACAACTGAGTCTCAGCACATAAATGAGTTACTGGTGGCCTGGCCCAGCTCTAACTACTGTTAGTGCCTTTCATAGATAGATATTACCCCTCTGTTTGTGTACAAATGTTTCACTTAAAAATTAAACAAAACATAAAACTCATTAAATTTTCTTCTAGATGGTGTTAACATTGTGTCCTCTGTCTGCCTTCCCCTTTTTTAAGATCTCCCATGAAAATGCAAATCTAGTACAACTGTGTATTCTGAAAATATGCTCCACTGGGTGTTTAACCATCCTGCCTTTGCAGCCCTGAAACTCTGTGTCTCGTCAGCATATTCTTGCAGCAATGAACTCAGTGATGTTCCTCAGCTCAGCAAATATTTTATTTTTCTCCAGTGCCAGAAAATAGGTGAGCATAACAATAAGTTGAAAATATTTTCAGTACAAGTGGCCTTTTATCTCCCACCTCTTTCCCTGTATTCTTTTAAATGTGTTATAAAATCAGGAGACAAAATCTTCTACTCCTGTAAATAAACATTTCTGCATTTATTTTTCTGAAGGTACATTTCAGGGTCTCACATTGGTTTTTCTGAAATTGTATTTCAATTAATCTTTGTGAACGTTAGGGAAAATGGGTTTGAGATATTTGATTTCTTTTCACCCCTGTATTGCCCTTCACTTCCTGAGGGCTCTCATACGTTCACACAGAATGGAGAGGGGCTGCAAGGATAAAATTTCATTCAGGCAGATGCTGATGAGCTGCAGGAAAATGAAATTGCTGTACCCTCCTTGCACATCTCTCAAAGGCCCTTCTTGCATTGCTCTTACATAACCCATGTCCTTCTTTTCTGAAACATTTGACTTGGATTCTACTTGTGGTGAACCACAGGGATGGGAGGGCAGTAAGGACTCAGAGTCAGATTTATTTCATCTACCATTGGAGAAAATTCTCCATTACTGTCAAAAAAGCTTTGTTCAGATCTCAGGTGTGTAAGACAAGAGGCAAACAGAATTTCAGTGCATATCACTGAGTGTTCAGCTCTGGGAGGAACTGGATGGATTTGTGGGAAAGGTTGGATAACCTATGGAAGAACCATGTTTAACTGCAGTTCATGTCTGCTGCCAGGGGCCCAACTGAGCACTTGGATATCCTCACATATTCAAAATACTTGGGACCACAGACCTTCCTGAAGCTACTTCCTCCCAGATTCAGAAGAAGCAGAGTTCCTTAGGATTTCTGTGCCTTTACAAGCATAAAAGCCTGGTCCCATGGTCCCAGTAATGAACCCCTGGCTGTGGCACCAGTTCTGTAAACATTTGCTGATTCACCAGACTGGACAGGCCCTTTCAAACCCCTTCACTTTGGCTGGGAGGACTGATGAAGACACTGCCTGCCCTCCAGATTCTCTGCTCTTCAGAGCAGTCCCTAGGCATGTCTAACCTTACTTTAGGGTGAGAGTTGGGGCAGGGAATCTGATAAACTACATCAAATAGGGTACCTGACCCTTAGAGCTGCAAATTCTCTCCTTCCTTTTGCCTCTTTCTTTTATTTTTAAAAAGTTCACAGGAACACTTATTCCAGCCTCTGAACATAATCACTGTGTTTCATAAAGAACAAGATTCCCACAAGGCCTCATAAAAGTTATTCTCGGTATTACAGTTCTACTTCAAACGGGAAAAAAAGCCATTTTACAATAACCTTGCTGTCACAGAGTGCTTACAGCCAGGGTGTTCACTGGGAATAATCCATAATAAAAAGGAACCCTTTGGGACTGTCTGTCCAATTGCCACATATAAAACAAAGCAGAAAATAAAGTGTTGGATGTTTAGCTGTACCTCCAGCTACTGACACCCACAGTGCCAAAAATAAGGGAAGGAATAAAAAGATAGGCTAATTAGATAGCAGCATCTGAAGTGCTGCTCTTAGTGGGTTTTGTTTGCTTTACAGCACATCTTTTAGTTCCAATTTCTTCTTTCTTTTTTCCTGCCTTTTGTTTTGGTTTTGTGGGCTTGTTTGTTTGTTTTATGGGGATTTTTTTGTCTCAAGCTGTCATTATTTCCAATGCACTCTGAACAACTTTGCACTAATACAGATCCTTTGAAATCCATGTGGACTGGAATTTGGCATGTGCAAATGCTGGGCAGGTGGTGGGGACAGAGGAGAGGGGCTTTAAACACCAAAGTGAAGGAGTCCAAGTCAACCCCTGCAGTTCTATTCCTCTCAAATGTTATGGCTGTTTTACCCCCGAAGAGAAATACCAAAATAATACCAAAATGGAAATTTTATTTCAATTTTGTGCTTTTTTTACAGTAGGTACATATGTAAAGACATGGGTGGCTAAGACATGAGTCTCCAAAAGCCAAATCCATACAGGATACAAAGGAGAAATCCATAAAACAATATTAATTTTTTTTCACATCAGCTGGCAGCTTCATCTCAGGTCTACCTCATTCTGACACTGCATTTTGCCCTTAAAACCATGTGTTTTTATTAACTAAATAATAGGATGCCTCTCCCCTGCTAGTGGGTATCTGCCTCCTGTGAACCTTTATGGCTTGCCCTCTTATACCTTCCCTGTGAGCACATCAATAGTGAGCAGCTACTGTGGCACTGGGCTAAACCACATTCTATTAACTATCGTATTCCACAAACTTCTTCCAGTGCTAAATGCATTTTGTGTGTACATGCAGAAACCTCTGTGCTCTAGGAACTCCTCAGCAAGCACCTGCTCTGTAGAGGATCAATCTGATGCCAGAGTAACACTGAACCTGAATCTTTTCTTCCCCACACACTTTAAAGTTGTGAGACCAAGCCTAGGGTATGCAATTCAACAGGGATTATTTTATTATTATGAGAAACCATCAGGATGGCACTGCTAGTGAGACAGGAAGAAATATAAGCCTAAACCAAGCCTTTGGAAATATGTGAAATGAACATATCTTTAACTCTTAACACATTTATATTTCTTATATCGAGGTGCTCTTTCACCACTTCATTGTGAAAAGGCCATCACATCAAAAAGAGGTATTTTATGCAGTACATTGCTTAAATGAAAGATGGAGATTGTTTATTATGGCTGTGCAATTACCACAGATCAAATTTAGAGTGCATTCAGTTAGTTTACATGCTTGTTTATCCCAAGCAGATTCAGATAAGTCAAAAAAGATGAGGTTTTTCCTTCCTATTTTATTCTTACTTCAACTTAAAATTAATAATCTAGAATTGTGATATTTATCTTGAAGCACTCATATAAAGGGAGAGAAATTTATACAAGGAACAAACGTCACAAAAGGAAAACTTTTCATCAGTCGTACACCAAGAATTAGTTTCATGAGTAGTCTTGACTAAAACAGAGATCCCCTGCTTCAAGAACTTTAATCTACCTTCTCACCATAGTTTGTTTTGGTTTTGTTTATCAAAGATTCCTTAATAGAATAAAGACCCTTACCCCTTTCTAAATGTGCAGTTTTTAAGCATTCATAAGAAATCCTTAGTGCCTTCCTTCTCTCCCCCCTCCTTGTACACCAAAATTAGAATGCTAACTACTTATTTCACCTTTATTGGTAATTAAATTCTTTAAAGTGATATCACAGTTTCAGTGAAACCACTGTGACAAGGATTTTCTTCTGATTATTCAAAATTTGACTACAAATGCTACACATTAACCACAGCACCTGAATTCAGAGTACCTGTATCAACAAGACCAGAGAAGAGCTGTCCCCGCAAGATAATTCATGTAACTGCAGCTGAGCAATCTCTCTTAGTTTTGTCCATTTTGTCAAGGAGTGCTCTTCTAATCACAACCCAAATATAAAACTACACAATTTCACTGTCTGCAGAAAAGTTATTTGTCATTTACACCCATGTGTTTGCTCTGTCACCACTATAGCTATTACTCAAATACAAGAAGAAAACTTTCCACTTAAGATCTTTATTCCTCTCTTAAAGAAGTGCAAATTTCTACATACCAGTGACCATCATCAAATGCTGTAAGGCCGTGAATTTGCTAGAGACCTTTTTCCCTTGACATTTTCCAGGCTCTGTAGATAATCTTCCTTTAGTTGTTTTAAATATCTCTGCTGGACACCCTCATGTCAGCACAGGTCAGCTTGAAGTTGACACCTGACAGTTCCTGTACCAAGTAGAAAAAAAAAGAAGTCACCGATATTTCCCACTCTTATTTTCCAGGTTCTTCCTGAAGAAGAACTGACTTAACACCTATTTCAAAGAGGAGGAACCTTGGCTTCCTTGGAATTGTTTGGAAAATGTTTCAAACCTTTCAATAAAGCAAATGCATGGTAGTCTCACTACTGCTGAATCAGAGTGAACTTTCATTCATCTCTGAGGGAACAGAATCCAGATCAGGATGTGGAAAGAAACAAGAAGGAACAATTTATTTTATTGTCCTTGGGCCTATCTACTTATTCCTACCAATCAAACACTACTAAAATTTAAAAATTATTTTTTGAAAATTCTAATTTTTGTTCAAAGTCTATCTCATTCATTCTATTAGAAATAGCTGAACAAACGTTGTCTAAATAGAAAATAACCATGTGAGATGATGATTTCCAGAAATACAGAAATTCCTCAAGCACTGTGTAATTTAATCTTCAGAATAAAAATTACCTTTATTTCCATATTGCAAGATTGTGTAATAGAATGCATACTTCCATGAGCATTATGCTTTAAAAAGAAACTAAGTGCATTGATGAATATGCTTTTCATTCTTCTTAATAATCAGATTATGATCACACAAGCAGCTTCAGAGTTTGAATGACAATGTAATAATTCATCCATGGCACTGTCGATGACACTTGGCTTTTGGCCTCGTGCTTAAACCGTGTTAGCTATAAATTATTATTTTATAATTCATGCCTTGTTGCTTAAGAAAGAAATTATTAAAGCATAATAACTGTAAAATTGCATTTGACTGCTGGTTTTATTCACTCAGTTAAGTATTTTCAGCACCCTTCCAATTAAAGCTTAGATCAAAAAATTAAGTAAGGGGATAATATGTACTTGGGAATTTTTGATAATCACTCCCATTGCCTTCTTAAGAGACCAGAGAACCATACACTAGAGAGAAATACGAGACAGGATTTATGGCAGTTCTACAGAAAAAAAAAAAAAAATCACTGCCTATAATAGACATTTCTAGCACTGAATAAACATCAGCTAGAAGATATTTAACAGTCTGTTACAGCTTTCTATAGAAAAACTTTCTTACTGCTTGAGAAATGAAGACTGTCAGAAAACTGTTAACTTCACAATATGTCTGACCATATCAAGTAAGAAAACAAAAAATCAAACTTTCTGTGAAAACATTTACATTAGAGCAGCCTTGTAAAGTACCTTGGGTTGCTTAGTTTGGGTAAACTATTTCAAATCGTTATCAGCAGTGATTTATACCTGTAGGACACTCTGTCCTAGTGGGCCATATCTGCCACTTGGAGAATCTCTACTCTAGAAACAACATTCCATGGACAAATGAGGGATGACTAAATATAAGCAGAAAGAGCTTATGATCTGTACAGACAGACAAGAAACAAGAAATTACACCTGAACCCATTTTTTATGGATATGCCTATGAAAGTGATGCTCTGAAGCTCCTGTTTGGGTGTGAGGGTGGTGTGAAGCCAGATTTCTGCAAGTACCTGTTCAGGACTGAAAAACTCTTTAGTCAAGGAGCACAGAATAACAGAGGAACTTTTTCAGACACGGATGAACAGAGTGTTCTGCTCTTCTTGGCCTCTCACTTCAGGAATTAAGCACAAGAGACCAGCAGACTGCCTTCAAACTTCTACACTTCAGTGAATTTTTTCTCTTGAAAGACATAATGCTGCTCATGGATTTTTGTTTTTCACAGCATGCCAATGTTCTTTTCTCTTTCAGCAGGAGTTTAAAAAGTTTAACATTATTTCAAGCTGTCTAACTCTTTCTTCCTCAATTGTGTTATCAAATTATTGCAGCTATCAGCAAAGAAGCTGTGAAATAAAAATAATTTGGTTGTCCCGCACGCAATGTTTTCAAAAGGCAGTCAATTTGCAGCAGTTCCCTACCATATTTTGCACCTCTGCCTGGGAAATCTCACTACTACAGGCAACAGTGACATATTAAACCTGAGAATTAGCTAAGATCAGAATGAAAATGAAGAGGAAAACATGACAGAGCTGCAACTGCAAGCAAACAGAAATCATTTGCCCAGTGTTTGACAAAGTCTTCCTGCTCTCCAGCCATATTAACATGATTTAGCAATGCAGCTGCACACTCGGGTGTAGATTCTGTAGAACAAGGCACCATCCTTTACATTCTGAGGCTTTGGATTAATGAACATCCTTCTCCAAATCAGAACTGGAATAAATCCTAAGCAAAATTAAGCGATTCTCTATAAAAGCATGTTGTGTTGTTTAGGTGGTAAAGGAGAATTTCAAGTCTGAATAATAAGTTATTTACCAGAAAATAGGAATTTAACAACGATTAAACAAAGTTCAGAAGCACACAGTAGGAGGAGTAGAACCATCCTTCTATGTGTGGGGCTGATCACAAACTCATCCTAGCAAATTCCCAAGTACATCATATTTCATTCCAAACTTTTTACAGGTTTGATTACATCCCTACAGATGTTCATTGTTATTCCTTATAGTGTTGATCTATTATCAAACAGAAGGCATGGAAAAATATAAACTCATTTTTAAAAACTTTTCCAATTAGCATTTAAGAAAAAGATATCTCCCTCACCCCCCCAAAAAAAAAACCCAAACCAAACAAAATAAGATGAAACAAGCAACCTCCCTCCAAATAAAACAAAACGCACTCCACAAAAAAAGAAACAAACAACAAGAACATATAAAAAATAACTCCAAAAACTTTGTGTCCTGGAGAATACAAAAGGCCTTCTCTTAAAACAATTTTGTATTTTTTCTTGGAGAATTTGATAATTGCTCTTTAAGTAAAATTTTCTTTCAAGCTAGGTTAAAGGATTTAGGTAGGAAATATCCACATAGGAACTAACCAGTCCTATAATTAATGCAACTAGACTCATGGCATTGTTTCATGTCTCAGGTGATGATATGTCAAATAAGTTCCTGTTATTCCACCATCACTTCTTACTCTGCAGAATGTTGGGGTTTCGTTAATCATGCTGAAGTGCAGCAATTATTTTTGAAATGTCTCCTGTGCAGTAAAATTGTTTTTTACTCCATCTTGCTATTTCCTCCTCCTATGCTTAAACAATTTTCTATTTTCACACTTGGAGCTTTTGCCTTCATTTCCATAGCCTTTGCCAGTCTTTGTTCACAATGGCAGAGCAGCCTCATCATTTCCCCCATTACAGCTCTGACACTGAGCTGTCATTCACGTCACAGCATACTGAGTTTATTTACACATAATTGTACCATATCAAGCTCTCCATTATCCTACAACAGTGATCTCAACACAAGCACACAGTTGATAATGATGATATCCGGAGGGTTTCCCTATTTCCCCCTAGTTCCCCCCTATTTCACAGCACAAACTTCCTTTTTGCAGCTTACTGTGACCATTCAGGGCAATATCAAGGTTTGTGCCTCACATATAAGTAGTGTCTTGACTCCTCATCAAAGCATGAAAGAAAATTCAGTCTATGCAACCTATCACCACGAGGTGCTTGCAGCTGACTCATAAGGGATCATGCTGGAATGTGACTATGACAAATATCAGACGATCCCCAGGAAATGACCTGCGTTATAACACAAGGATGTCAGAGTCCTACATCTGCAGCAGACCACTGACTTCACTAAGGGTCTCTTTTCTCTTTTCCCTCTATTCATTCAATTCACATAACAGTATGATGAAAACTGACTCACAAAACTACTTTTGGGAAAATTGGAAGCCTGAATTGAACAGCACTTCCAGATCAGAAGAGATCAAGTGCTACTCTGGCTGTAGAGGGATGTGCGAGTTGTGTAGAAAAATGCGGGCAGCAAAGGTTTTAAATTGGAACAGGCAAGAGGAGAATCCCAGCTCCTGAGTTTGCAGATCAAGGTCATTGTGGCACAGCATGCTGTAGGATAATAGAAAACATGTAAGAATTTGAGTTCAACTTAATTGGGCTATAGATCTTCTCAGGTGTGATCTCTCCCACTACATCTACTCCCTCTGGACTGTCTGGATTCAGGGACACTGAGAATTTCTTAAATTTTGTAATTATAAGGGAGCTGGAATGATCATATCATCACTAACCTCCCCAGCCTCACCAAAGTAACCTGATTAAAGCAAACACACTCCAATTATCCGTGGAAGAGAGCCTCACGTGACAGTGGCATCAAGAGTATTTAAGTCCCGACGCCATTTTAAAATTACCTGGTCCTTTGAAGCCTTAAAATGTCTATAGTGGAGTGTACAAGGCAAAAAAAAAAAAGTAAAGAAAATTCTCTGTGTCACTGTAAGCTCATTGAAACTCTCTGTACCTCCTGAACAGTGAACCAGCAATTATCTTTTTATTATTATTAATTTGCATATATATATATAATTACCATTTCTAACTTAATGAATTAGCTTAGTAACATATTCCAGAATTTTTCGAACACGAGGGACCGTCCTTCCTTTACAGAAGAACCAAACACAGTCACAGTTTCTGCCTGGGACAGGAGTTTTTGGTGCCTGTTTTACATTGAGGTGCAACAAATGAGATGATAATCAGAATATCATCTCACTAAATACATCCAGAATTACTGTTTGGTGGTTTCTTGTATCATTCTTCTTTTCAGTGCCTTGTGCTTTCCAAGTAACACATAATTTGACAATTACAGGAATTACATCCAAGTCCTTTTTGCTTTCCTAAAAGATATCAGGCATATAGATTGCAATTTTAAAAGTCACCTAATTTATGCAGATATTAAAGTGCAATTACATTCCATAATCTAAAATATGTGAAAAAATACAAATCTGACTAATCAAAAGTCAATAAAAAATAAAAAAATAATGATTGACCATTGATGTGGAGGGTGGGAGGATGTAATGTTTCTTTGATGTTCCTCAGGTAAAAATGGATCTGAGGAGACAGGAATGTGAGTTGAGGGGTAAGGGAAAAAGCTACTGCTTTTAATAAGGTCACTAAATTGTGTTTGTATTACTGAAAAGAATGATTGCATTGGAGAATGTAGGGATCCTTATTTAGGAAGAAGAAAAGGAAATTAACGAAGATATGGGATGAGGGTGTTTTGGTGTTGCTCAGCTCTGGTGGCAGCCCAGCAGCTCTGCTGCAACCACAGCACTTCCCAGCCAGCATTGTATCCCTGCACCACCTGCTTCTGAATCCTGGAGCAATAAACACCAAATTCACTCATCCCTCCATGCATACGTTTTTGTCCTCTTGTAAAATACCAAATACATTTTTGAGTTTTATTCCTTCATTTTCTAACAACGTAATAATAACCAAAAGGCCAAAAATGACTTAAGGATATTAAACATCTTTTAAGAAGTATGTTGAAAAGGGAAGTAATCCTCGTTGTACTCTTTTTGTCCAGTGCATCACAATTCCCTCCTCCTCTGATAATTCTATTGCCTTTTTTAAAATAAATTAATATGTTGCCAAAGAAATCAAAATTCACCATTTCAGACCGACTGAAGTTAGTTATAGAAAAATTTTTGCAATATTATATTTATGTCATTATTCCCAAAGTCATTGACCCAGGAATTCTCTGCTCCCTTTTTTTTTTGGCTTATCTACATTCCAGAATGCAGATTAAACCAAGCTCTCTGTCTTCTGTGACCGAAGTGCAATAAAAAGCAACAACTGAATTTGAAATATTTATTAGAAATGTAGAGAATGAGAAGAGAAAAGCAACCGAGGGAAAAGAAGCAGCAAAAGAGCATTGGACAAGGTTACTTAAACTGCCAATTAATGTTCAAAAGTAACCTCAGCAGTAAGCACAAACATGACAGGCCTGACAAAAAGTAAGGCTGCAGTGTAAATTAATACCTGATAGCAAGTGCAGCAGCCTGAAAGTAGCTTTTATTCCCAGGATTTCCTATATGGACCAAGGCATTTTTCCTCACTTTTCCTGAACAGACATTAAACATCCCAGGCAAAGGCTCAAAGTTCAAAGGAGCCACCAATTTTGGGTGGCCAACCAGGGCACTGGGAGCCAGTCTGTGTCTGGAGTGTGGAAAGAGGCAGACAAAGCAGTGCATCCTCCTTGCTGACACAGCTGACATGAGATTCTCTACAGCCTCACGTTTACAACTCTGCCCTTGCTCTGCTGCATCCCCTCAGCCCCTCGTGCCCCTTCAACACCTGGTCTGTGCAGATGAGAAGTTCTTTGCATAGGCATTTTACAAACATGCAATGATAAAAAGTACCCAGCCCATACAGGGCCTGAGGGACTCGAGGCAGAAAGTTCCGGAAAAAATGCAGAAACATCAACCCTTTTGTGAGACTGTTTCTTTGCCACTGCTGTATGGAACTGTTCTTAAATGGCACACCCATGGTTTTCACACACCTCACTCCTCTCCAGCTGGAGTAGGAAGGAGCCAGTGCTTCCAGTGACAAACTTTTTCACGGTCAACTTTAGATCTGACTCTTCTCTTAATTGTCTGCCTGACTAATTTCATGCCTTTTCCCCCACCAGCATCATGTGTTTGAACACTGAGTTGAATTGTGACTTTATCTAATGAGCCATAAATACTGTCTTTTATAATATATCCATTTCCCCCTCCGGGTTTCTGTTACCTGACACAAACTTGTCCTATTATTATTTCTGTGAAGTCCTTCACAGTTTATAATGAACTTTCAACAACATTTCACTAACTGTCTCCTATTTTAAATAGCTGACTTCCCTAACAGTCATATTCATAATTTAAATTCTATTTTTAAAAGAATTTCAGTACCACTCTGTTGAAATATTTTCTATATAAAAAGACAAAATACTCAATAAGCAAAATGAGCCAATTAGAAGATATTTGTGCTTCATTTCAGAAAAGTCACAAGTGATTTCGGATCTCTGCATTAACTTTTAAAAAAGACTTAAATTAATGTTTCCCAAGTTTTTTTCACCTGAAGATACAGTAAGAATTTCAAAAAGCTCAGAAACTTGTCTCTCTTTGAAATCAAAACAGGAAAATTCTTGCCCTGGGGCTCCTAAGTCACTTTTGAAAATGTGGCAGTATTGAAAAGAATACAAATTGCTTCTAAAAGAGCTTGAAGCTGTTGATGAATATAGAGTTGGAATTAAAGACAAAGAGGTTAATGACACTTAATTTTTATCTATGAATTTGTTGCTCGGCAAACAGAAAATTTCTTGGTTACGGATCTTTCTAAAAGCACACAAGTAAATGGATGGAGGTGTTGGGAGCAACCAAGAAACACAATTTCATGTACATGAGCGTCTCCCTCCCTCAGAAAGACGCTATTGAATCACTTTGATAATGTTTGCACTTTCATAGTGGAGTTTGGGCAATAATTCTTATTCTTGCTCTTCACATATATAACTCTTCCAAGATGTTTATATAGGAAGGATGTGTTGGGAAAGCCATGGGTCCTCAAGAGCTGCTCCTCTTTGCTTTCTGCCCAGATGAAAATTATTTTCTAATTTTCAAGAAGGACTGAGAGCTTTCCAGAGTTACATTTCCCTGAAGCTTTGCTCTAGGGGAAGTTTACAACTGTTAAATATCCATTATGTGGCATATATTAAAAATTATAATTGATATATTAGATATATAAAGAATATAAAATGTTGTGGTTTTAGCTTATGGATAATACTGGGGGTTTTTTTCCCCTGGGCTCACGTCTATCACAAGCTGTATAAGAATTAAATCCAAAGCCATTTCCACATTTTTGTGACACCCCTGGGTCGTTCCAAGACCTGTCTATCCTAACAGCACAATTGTGCAATGCAGTGAGGTGTGCAGAAAAAGAGTTCCTCCAGGCAATCACACCCTAATCCTTTTTGGATACTTTGTGGATAAAAAGGAGTGTTAAATATAGGCATATCAATTTAAAAAAATTATATTTATAAAATATAACATAGTCACAGTATCTAAATTTGAAATTAAGTTCTGTATAAAGCTATCTTATTATAGTTTTTTTCTCTCCATTATCCCTTACAAAAAGGCACAGCAGCCCTGTCTCCTGACATCTTATCCAACAATATTGCACATAATCAGTGTGGCAGAATGAGTCCAACACTTACAGTCGCTCATGTTCCGTATTCAAGAACAAACTTTTAATTAGCTGAGACGGGTGAGCATTCCCTTTGTGTTGGTGTAAAACGAAATTTTCATAAACTGAAGTTTATTCTTTCTCCTCCAGAGATTTTTTTTTTTTTTACGAAGTACTCTAATTTTATAAAAGACAGCAGTAAACGAAAGATAGAGAAATACATTATTTGATCTAATATCACAAGTTCTCGTATTGCAGTTAAAGCTGGTGTCCAGTCTTAAAAAAGAAAATAACATTAAAAATAAAAGGGAAAGGGTCAATCTTGATGGACGGATTTATGAGAAGGGCTCTATTTTCTCTCCCTATGTGTTCCTAAAATTCCATGTTTATAGCAGCCACCCATTATGTTTTTCAGGGAAAACATTCCCAATGTGATGAACAGGCTTGTGGCATGGACAAACACCAAGTACATGCCACTGGTCTCACTGTATTAATAGTTATTTCTACTCCATCTTATTTGCAGAAGATAAAGGTGAAAGCAGAACTGGCAAGGAGATTTTGTCAACAAGAATTTAACCTAATTGTTTTTTCTAAGTATGCAAAATGGCTCCTCCAAGTTTCAAGGATTAAAAAAAAAGAAGCAATAAAAATAGAGGAGATTCATCTAAAAAAATATGAGTTTAGGTGATTCTATTTCTATCCTCATTCTTAGCCTTGTGTTCTTTACATCCCGATTAACAAATCCCCTCACATTTTCTGGCTCCTGAATACTCCTCTTACCACTCATGATATCCATGACTATTTCACATGGATTTGATACACAACTTATATTTTGCATATAAAAGGCAAGGTAAACCTGTAATTTTGACTACTGCTACACTGGAAGTGAACAGCATGGCAATAGTGGGGAAAAGCGAATTCTCTAATGGACTACAGAGGGATAACTGGTCATTTAAAAAACTTTCTGCTCATTTTTCACAGAGTAAGTGGGTGAATGTGGGAAAAATGAAGGGCTCTGTCTCCAGGAAGAATAAGTTGAACAAACAGCAAGCAGATAATGACACATTGAGAGCAAAGGCTACAATTTTCAGAAGCATGTTAAACCAAAAGCAAGGTGAAAACACCCTGTATTTAGATCTGCCATGCTGTAGGTCGGATCTGCACTCCCACTATGCACAGCATAAGTGAATTGGTCTTTAAAAGTACACAGACATTAAAAGTAATGCCAAAGTATGTTTCCATGGACAGCCACTTTCCCCATCTAGAAAAGGGAGGGAAACCATTGCATATGAAATTTAAAATGTCCTCAGTGATATGTCACTTAAGACAACTGCACCACTTATCCACTTGCAAGTACTGCTTAGCTTTTCAGTAGAATATGAAATAAAATATTTAAATATCAGCATTTACATGAAAAATGTTTTAGCCTACTGTACTATTATTTCGACAAGAATTCAGATATTCACTCTCCCCCTGTCTTAGCAAACACATCCCTAAACTTTTGGGATGCTCAATATTTTAGGGGTCTCTATCTTATTACTTATGCATTCAAAACAGTCTGTGAGACTTGTGAATCTGTAAAACAGGCTGCAGTCACAGCCTGACACAGGCTGCAGCATCTCATCAGTAGTTCAGTGCTTCTGCAGCCAGGATCTCCAACAGAATGCAGGACTGCTGACAAATAAGGAGAAAATACTGACAGAACCATTTCTGCCATGGGGACATTTCACCAGAGCTGCAACATTTCTGTTTCAATAGCACATATTGATTGCCAGGAAAAATGTGTGAAAGACACTATAAAAGATAAAACATATCCTAGACTGGGTGAAAGCCAAGTTCAGGTTCCTTACTTAGAATGATTTAGAATCATGTGGATTAAATACCCTGCTGTATCTCAGCCAAAATATCGTATTCCAGATCCAAGTCAAGACTGAAATCTGCAGTCAGTCAGAACCCACAGCTTTCTCCAGCCGGTCACCACTTGCAGACCAAAACATTCAGGTTTTTTCTAGTTTTATCTAATGAAAACAAAACTACAAAGCTGCAGAATATGGTGCAAAGCAGAACAACTCAGCTTTCTCAGGAAGACCTGACACAATCAGCTAGAAATACAAAAGCTGAACAGATGTACCAGATGAACAGAGTTATTTCCTGGCACTGAGAGTTCAGGCTAAGCAAAGGCCTTTGCTGGGTCAGTTTACAGCACACAAAGGTTGTGGGGAAAGTGGCAAGATGAGTATTCACAGTCAGGTATGACGCCAGAAAAATATACAGAACTTTAATACAGAAATGTGTTAGAGACATTGAAGTGTGATGGCTGTTCTCTTTATTTTAATCTTAATAGTTGCTAATCACAAAAGAGTCCTCCAAAATGCTTGGGAGAATTTTCGTTCTAAAATGTTACTGCTAAACCTGGCAATATTATCACTAATCTTCCTGCAGCTTAGGCAACGTTATGCTGTTGCATCTTTTTACCAGTGAAAGACAAAATGCAGTGAGGGAAGAGATGTTTCCAAATCTTTCTCTTCACGGGGGCCTTTCTGGGCTGCAATGAACAGACATTTTTCAAGCAATTAGACTGCACAGGTGCTCCAGAGTAAATTCAGAGCAAGAACCTTTCACCTATGAACACACAAGTGTTACTTTTAAATCTCTTCCCAGAGTAATGAGGCTTCAATTCATGCATGAATTCTTCATTCCAGACTACGTACTCATCTTGGAAATTTTAGATAACACCACAAAGCCATAGATATTCTCCCCAAATTATGTTGCCTTTGAAAGCCATTGTGCTCAAAATAAACAGTGATTACACGTAGTTTTAAAAGATGCCTTGAACTCTGCTGAGTCAGTATTGGCTGCACACAAATTGTCCTTGAATATTTTGATTGTTCCATAAAGTATCTCTGGGACTCTTAGGAACACTGCACACTCTCCTTGCTACCATTAAGAGAAATGATGCATTGCATACTGGATGGGAAATGCTGAAAAACTGGCTTGGGTTGGAGGGGGAGATTCTTGCACAAGCCTAGAAAATTGAGCAATTTTGAAAATCCATAGTAACAAATGGTTTGTCTAAATTGAGCAATAGAGAATGCATCTGAATTGAAGACCCACACAGAGATAAAAATCCCTTATGCATATAGAAAACAAAGAAAAAAAAAATCCCACAAGAAAATCCATTACAGAGTTCTTTCCACTATTTGCTCTTCAAAAACAAAAACTGTATAAAAATTTTAAAATCACTGTAAATACTGCTTGGATATTTAAAAAAAAACAAACAAAAAACCACACAATACAGATACAGCTAAAGCTTAAATCCAAACCATCAACATTTTACTTAAGTCCAAGCAGAATCCATCTTTACAATAGTCAGATTCAGACACTGAAAACAAATTGGGTTTTGATTAAAAAAAACACATGCTCAGAATTAAACTAACTTTTCAGTTACTCATGGAAAGGTTTTGGGGATGGAAGTTTTATCATCTCTTCACTTGCACCCCTGTTTAAAATGTATTGTCACCAGCTATTAGATCACAGACAGATTTCAGTAACAGCAATTTCCCCAGTAATGCAATTTCCTTGTTCCTGAGTGTAACTGTATGATTTGAAAATAATTCAAGTGCCTTGTAAAGCTCATCTTGAGAGTTTAAATGGGATGAACATTAATAAAATGAATAAAATGGGTTGTACATGTACAATGGGATGTTTATAATACATGCATGTAAACCTCTAAAAGAGGATATCAGTCATTAGTTTAAAAAATTCTGTGCATTAGAGCAGAATTAGAGCAGAATTGTTGATGAATAGGCCACAGAGCTAAGAAAAAAAAAAAAGAAGAGGAAAGAAAGGAAGCTGTGAAAAATATTTGGATATATTAAATGCATCCAAGTTGACAGGACCTGATTCAGTTCACCCAGGGGTACACAGGAAACCAGCCAATGCAATCTGTGAGTCATTAAAGCTTATTTTCAAGAATTTGTTGAAGATATTAAAGGGAGTTTCTAAAGGACTGGTGAAGGGCAAACTTCATGGGTACTTCCAAAATGAGGGAAAGGGCCAGGAAAATTATAGATCAGCCAGTGTAACTTCAGTGTTCAGAGAGATACCAGAACAAATCACTTAAGAGTCAATTTAAAAGCACCTACAGGATAGTAAACGTGATAAAAAGCAGCTAACATGGATCTGTCAAGAACAAATCTCATCAAAACAATCCAATTTCCTTTCATGACAGGATAATGGGTCTGGCAGATAAGGGAGAGGCATCAGAGACAATCTGTCTTGGCTTTAGCACTGCACTTGATGCCATCCCTCAGGACACTCTCATGAGTAAACTGGGAAATTTGGGGTTGATGAAGACAAAAGAAGATGGGCATGAAACTTCATATATGTGCAGTAACCAACAGTTTGCTGTCAACCAGAAAACCATTTTAAGCAGGGTTCTAGATGAGTCTGTCCTGGGCCCACTTCTCCGCATATTTTCGATTAGTGCTTCAGTGGTAGGCTGGAGTAAATACAGTGTTCACTCACACAAACCAAGACTACATATAATGGATTAACTGGACAGAATCCAAAGTGGATGAAAAAAAAAAAAACAGTTGTAGTAATTTCACAAACTACTATAGTTAGGAAGATGCCCAAAACATTCTTTTGCAGCAAAACAGTAGTGTAGAATAATTTTTCACAATTTTTGATGAATGCAGGGCTGCTCTGGGGACCATGAAGTACTGCTTTATGCCGTCAGGTGGAAGTCTGGATAAAAATTTGTACTTTTTCTTACATGTTCACGTTACATTAATTTTGCTACACGTTACATTCCCAATTTTGTTTAAAGTTTATTAAATGTTTTACTGTCCTGCAATAGTAGGACAGGAAATGGAGAGGGAGAACAGCTTGCTTTATTTTAGAACCCTTTGTAATAACTTTCTTTCCCTTCATTATTTCTTTCAGCAATGCCCTAGATTGAAATGCAGTTAGATTTTTCAGAACCGTATTTTTTTTTTTATAGTGGTTGTGCCATACTGAATGATAAAGCCAATAGTTTTCAACAAAACAAAATCAAAAACTAGAATGAAGCAATCAATATAATATGTTGTTATTTATACTATCAGCCTGTATTGGCATAGCCTAAACTTCCTTCATATCAAAGTGAATCCAGTCGATCCAATAATTTTTGCACTAGGTGCTCACAGGTTTAAACATAGAAAACATTCATGCTTCATAAGTGCTCAGCTAAAACAACATTGATATTGTAATGAGAATTACATTTATCAAGAATATCTTGATATTGTAAGCTACTAAAATACACTGTCTCGAAAAGCATTATAAGCTTATTTCTCAAAAAAAAAAAAAAAAGTTGCAAGGACTCCACCTACTTTTACCCCAGCTCATTGTAGAACTTGAGTGAGTCACTTCAGCTTTCATTCTGTTAAAAAAACAAATGATAATTCTTCCTTCATTTACCCCCTGTGCTGAATAATTAGTTAATCTCTGTGCAATTATTTCAAATTGTATAAATGTGCTCAATATTGTTATTAGCATAACCCAAGCTGGGTAAGATACAGAAAAAATGCCACTGTATATATCCTGCTATATCAAGTTGTTATGCCTTGCAGTAAACAAAAAAAAATAGTTGGCTTAAAGTGAGATGAAACAGGGAAAAGAGAAGCTGAATTAAGTTCTAAAAAAGGAAAACAGAGAGAGTCTAAACAGAGAAATGGAGATATCAACACAGAACTGACAGATTGTCAGGGCAGAGGGGAGAAGCAGGCATGACCCAGTGAGCAAGACAACCACACCTCCAAGCCAAAGACAGCTCATCTGGAAACAGATCAAAACCCAGAACAAATGTTCAGCGTGATCTCAGTCACTCATTGAAATAGGGAATCCCTAAATCCACAAGCTTAAGCCATTTGTAGCAAGAAAGAAACTTAAAAAAAAAATTGGAATTTGCAGAACTGCAGAGATGCCTCTAGAGCTGCTGCAGAGGGCACGATGAGGGCACAGAGTATGAAGCATGAAAGCAAAATCCCATGCACCACGAAGTAAGGGTAAAACAAACATCATATTTCTGCATCTAACATTATTCTTTTTAAGGCTCAGCAGGTCACTGCCTTGGCCATTCTTTACTATTCAGTGCCAAGGACGAACAGAAAGACAGGGAGAGAGATAAAAGCAAATTAAACATCAAATGTTTGTGAAAATGAAGAATGCTACAGATTTGGGTGCAACTTTAAAATCTCTTTCCATTAAAATGTTCTGCCAAAATGCTGGAGTGCGTTGGAGGGTGAATGGTGACAGGTAAATTGCTTGTGCACTCCCCGTATTTGTTGTCATGGATTATCTTTTTCTGTAATGGCACTTATGAAACCTGGGTCTCTTGTGTTCAGGGACCTAGGTAACATATATTTTGATTTACAGAGGCATGGGAATGAGTTCTGCTGCAAAGTCTTACGGCCCCAGATACAGCGAGGAAGCATCCTGCTGACTAAATTAAAAAGATCAGTAATTGTTCAGCCAGCCATGGGATGAAGAATGATCAATCACTAGAGGAGGATAGGGATTTGGAGATTGCATTGCACTACAGCAAATTAGTTTTTTAACCATTAGTGAAAACTTCCTGTTTAGCATTGCCAAAGGTGTTTTTTTTCATTTTGCAATCAATAAAATGCTATCACGTATTGTCTTTTTTAGCATTTAAAGTAAGCTTGTTTTAAGGTATTTGTTAATAACAAACAGTTAGAATTTCTATAGAAATTGTGTAGATTTTTCACTTCTTGTTTCATCCCTTTGACAACTTGTGCAGGGAGAATCGGTATTGGTAAAGTTAAAAAATCCTGTTCTCCGAGGGCATGCATGAGTGACAGCAGCAGAGATTTAGAAAAAAAATCAACTGAAAGAGGCCTGTGGGTGACCCAAGAATAGACCAACCATCAGTGAGCTTATCCAGCTATATGGACATTGTATTCACCCCGGGCCAGGGTTCCAAAAGACCTCAGCAGAGAAAGATAATGAGAGTTTAAACAGATTTAGGTTTTGAACATCCATGGAGGGTCTCTTAGGGCTTGTTTCTGCATTCCTGCTTTTCCTTCCTCTGATGACTTTGCCCTTTCCACTTATTCATCCCATCAGGAGGATTTGAACAGAACTATAATCTGAGCTATTTGGCTGCTGCTCGATGCACTTTGAGTAAATGACCAGTCCCCATGAAGAGGAAAATCTCTATACAAAATTATAAAGTTAGTACAATCTACAGAGGTACATTATATCTCTTTTGTCCTCATAGCATAAGTCACACAGTCAAATCTCAACCAGTTCTCTCCACAGCACCCTCCAAAACGGGAAAACAATTGGCTTTTTCCTTGCTACCTGGTTATTCACTGAAAGCACTTTCACCCACTCCTGCTGACCTGAAAGTGTGGTTATCATGACTGTAACTCACTTCAAAGCTCATCTCATCTCATTTCTAACCAGTTCCTGGGCTAAACAACCAGGCTTCTGAAAGTAAAGCCTCAATGAACAAAAGCCTGATCCTTTCCTACATCAAAAAACCTGTGAGGTTTCATTTCCCTGAGCACAGGTCTGTCTGGGCAGGCACTCCAGCAGTCATGGAGGTAACAGGATGGGTTAATGTGTTCCTATTGACACGCTGAGCATCCCTGGCTGAGTCACTGCAGCCAGAAAGGGACCACTGATTCATGTCAGAGTCACTCTCTGTGTACAGCAGAAAAGACAGAAAAGAGGTGAAAAACTTTCACTTTGCTCAATGATTTATGATTAAAAAAAAATCATAAGTTAAAAGAATCACCTTTCAGATTAGACACACTGGTTTTCTCTTAAATTTTCTGATAAATACCAATGCACTGTTCATCTAAATAGAACTGGTTCCTGTAATAAAGTGCTGCAGTGTGTGATACCAAGCAAGACATCGTGATAGCTTCTCGTCTGGGACAGCCAGTAATTTGTTCCTAAACCCTTTTAGGGGGGCACACTAATTAGCTACAATGCAGGTGGTTACGTCCACAAGATCAGGTGATCTTTCCCTACAGCCTAATTCCAAGCTGATTTACACTGATCCTATGCAGGTGATATCAGAATCAGACTGTTCATCTCCAGTAAAATTTTCCTCTTAGACAGTAATATGCTGTTAAAAATAAGAGAACAAACTGCCTAACGAATAAAGAAACAAGAAAAAGTATTAATATTCAAGAAAATAGGTACAAGAAGGATCAAAACCAAACCTGCTTATCCCTGCAATGGTTTTTTTCATAAGGTTGTCTCATAGAGTATCCTGAGCTGGAAGAGGCCCACAAGGATCATCAGCCCTGCACAGAACTTACCCAAGAATCTCACCTTGTGCCTGCTTGGGTAGCTGGACTTAAAGTGTTTGGGACTACCATAAGTTTCCATTACACATGGATAACTATGTTAGAAGAGAGAGGGACACCAGAATTCAGGGCATGGTAATCTAAATTTAAATATTTACTTATCAAAAAAATGCAGATTCTACAAAGGTTAGTCCATTATTTTAAAAAAATAAATAAATAAATAAAGGGAGAGACATAAAAAATGGGGGAGAAGCTTAATTCTACCAGCTCTGTTGTGTTTCTAGTTCAGTACATCTGCTGGATATCATGTTGTATCAGTGTAGTATAAAACTATAATGCAAGTAAAATTTAAAAAAAAAAAGCTTTTTTTGAGTATGAAAAGGAAAAGTTTTATGTCTTTAAGTACAAGCTCCTCTACTTAAACCAACAATATATCAAGTTCCAATTATCTCTGTGTTTGCTTTCCAGGAAAATTAAACATTTGGTGTCTTGTTGTTCTTGTTTGGTGTCTTGTAGTTCTGTAATGAATTGCACACATTTAAGTGTTACTTAAACATGCAGCAGAGCTCTGCTCCCCTAAGAGTTAATTTTCTGTCTGTGAAGACCTGCTGCTATTTAACAAAGCACCAGCTCTTAATCAACCTTCAAGTGTAATGGCTAGCTGGGGTATGAAAACAAATTCACTGCTAAGTTCATCAACACATCAATATTTCTACAAATAAATATCTTAATACTGAAACAGTGCAATATTTGTCTCTATAAATTAAAAAGATTAAGTGACATATCAATAACCTTGTAATTAATCATTTTTCCCTCTTCAACATGAACAATAATTAAGTGATAAAAATTAATTGGGAGGGTCTCAATAAATGGCAATGGAGTTGAATGGAGAGGCTCCATATTTTAGGGTTGTCTTGGTGATGAATATAGAAGAATGGGGATCTGGATAATTTTTTGCCTTTTTTTTTTTTTTTTAACTCTAGAGAACTAAGCATAATTTATAGACATAAAACATTCACCTTCAAGGGATTTTTGCATAAAGTTGATTAGAAGAAGTAATGGACAGAAAATACCTGAAGAAAACATCTCCGTCAATTTATGTTATCTACTAGGAGATCCTGTGTCATCACTCCTGCACAGCTATCACACAACACACAATATCCTTCTCATCTCTTCCTTCCCCTCTGTCCTATACCTGTAACATATTTACTGTCCTTTCCTTCAGCTTTTGCTCTTCCAGGACTTGTAGAATATTGCACAGTTTCTCTCCCTCTGTAACACCAAAAACTAAGTTATATAATTACCAGGGAAGAAAATATGCATTTGCAATAAGGTATTAGAGGATAATGAATAAAACAATCTGTTTGTTTCTTGAGTACAAAATTTTATTTTCTGTTGCTGTGAACTCAGGTGAAATCTGTGTTAACCTCTTCATAACGATCCCTAAAACTCCTGAGGAGAAATCTTCCCGAGAAAAAAGGCATTAATTCAGAAATCATCCATGTAAGGAAAAAATTCAAATCCTCTTCTTATGGCTTTGACCTTGCCATGGGCACATTCTGCACTGATTTGTCCTTCTTGACTGCCCAGAGCTCCCGAGCTGATGGCACCTGCCTGAGGTGGGGCTTGCTCTCACTCCCAGGTGCTAAAACACCATCACAGACCACACAATTCAGGCTGCAAACTAGAAAACTTTGCAAAGACCTGTCTCTGTTCGACTCTCTTCCCTCTTTTACCTATTGCTTTCTCTTCTCTCTGCCTTCTGCTTCTCAGGTATCATTTTTTTAATAAGTATTTCCTCCCCCCAGAGCATAAGATCTGGTTCTCTTTCTGTTCTACAGGAAATCTGCCTTCTGTTTCTTCCATGATATGGGAAGAGCAACAACATAGGAGTGAAGAGGGTTCTGGAGGGGTTTTGTGAGGATGATAGGTGGTGGTTTTTTGGTTGGTTTTGGTTTTTGTTTGTGGAGGCTTTTTGCAGGGTTTTTTTGGAAGATTGGATTTAATTGTCTCACTGCCCTCATCCACGGGAAATCTCTTTTCTCACCTGGTGCTGTTCTCATCTCCTCACAGTATTAACACTAAAATCCCTGCACAATCAAAAATGAGAGAAAGCAACCAAGCCCCAGATCGTATCTTCCAAGGCATTACTCACAGGAGCTAAGAACAACAGAACTCAGATTATCTCAGACTGGATCAGTGGGCGATTGACGCAGTTCAAGTGTCTCTTGAAGTAAAGAAAAATCAAAAGACTTCTAAAATAAAAGTGGAGTAGGAAACGAAGATCTTTACAGGCACTATTCCCTAATCTTAATTATTTTAATTAATATTTTATGGGTTGAAAATGCAAGGGGCTTTATGCTTTGCCACTTTTGTGTAATCAAGTTTCTTTCACTATTAGCTGATTAATCTCTGTTTTCTTTTTTAGATGATTGCATTTGTTCAGAGTTTAGCTCAGAATGACACATTGTAAGAATAACCTACTGAAAAAGCTAATCCTTGTTGGTAATTAGCTGTAATGACTTCTAAAAGGAAAAGAAACAGCAAGTGCAGAGGAAAAAAAGGTTTGTTTTTTTTCTCCTCAGTATTTGTGTCTTAAAGATATACTGCACTAACCCCAGACATTGCTGCCTCATTCGTCAAATCACAGGTGGTTTGTTGTCAATTTGAGACTTAAAATATTGACCATTTTACCTCTTGTGACATCTGAATTCCTGAAATTATGAAACTGTAAACTGGTTACATTCAAATATTTTAAGCTTACTGATTGCTGCTCTGCCCATTAAATTTATTTGACAGATCTTTCTGTGCGCACAAAAACATATCCACAGATATATATTTATATATGCACATACTCTCAAACTTTCTTCCACTTTACCCTGAACTAAATCCAAAGATGACTGTGGAGAAGGAGGAGGGGGAAAAAAGAAAAAAAAAAAAAAAAAAAGAAATGAAACACTGCCATTATCTCACGTGTTTTTGTTAATTTTCCAGGTATTATGTGAGACTCTCTCCTCTTGTGGGTGCAAGATTCTCTGTGGAATGAGCAGAGTTTCTTCAGAAGTAGAAGTACCAAACACATCATCGGGATGGAGGAAGAAAAACTGTGATTTCACAGTAAAAAGGGTACAGAAATGATTCTTATTTCTTCCTCCAGCCCTTGGGAAACTTTGCGTGACCAAAAGTAAAGGGCTGTTACAGACAAAGTGCTCGCTCTTGGTTGTTGCAGTTTAACCACATCACATCCTCAGAACAATAAATAAGGAACCTTTTGGAAAATGGAGGAACAACAGATAAGGAATAAGGGATTCTTCATCCATTTGACAGATATACACAGAGGAAAAAAGACGGAGGGAAAGAAAGATCACTGCTATGTGAGATCAGAAGAAAACTGCAAAGAGCAGTAAAAGAGGCTTGTTTGAAGCTCTCAGATCTCCTATCAGTAAGTTTTTAAAACTGAAAGGAAGCCTCCCTTTATTCTCCTCCCTCCCTTCTAGATCAAAATGAGGGTTCTTTGAACAAGAAGTAAAACAGAACTCATAGACATAGAAGTGTAACAAATTGATGAAAAGGCTGGGGCCAGAATGAAAGCATGAAGGGGATCAGAGGATAAAGGAAGAGTCATTGGAAAAGTATCAAGGGAAAAAATAAAAAAAAATAAAGATGATAAAATAAGATGGATAAAGTTTAATGTTAAAACTGGACCTTTTTTGTCTATTCCTAGAATGGTTGATGCTTAAAATATCAAGGAACATATTTAGTCCTGATTCCAACTGTCATTAATATTCTCTGTGATAAAAAACCCTCCAGCACTCCTGCACTCAGAGAGAAAACAGTTGTTTTCAGAAGATTTTAACATGTATTTTGTGCATTTTGGTATTTTTGTCTCAGCATGCAACCATATGCTGCCTTCTGTTATCATGATTAACATCTGCATAACTGGCTTACCTTTAAGTGAAATAATCAACATATTTTAATGCAACTATATGGGTAAACAGTTCCTGACTGAAAGTCAATACAAATAAATGGAACAGCTCCTATCAGGTCTTCCTTTTTTCAACATTTTTCATTTAATTATCAAGGTTAACATTGTAAGGCAGTGTTATTGCATCTTTACAAATTATTTTTGGGTTTGTTTGGATGGGTTTTTTAAACATTTCCAGATGTAGATATTTCCACAGTATTTCACTACAGAAGACAGCTGTGCTAATCAAAATAAGAAATCAGAAAGGAAGCTACTCAGAATTTTTTGTCTAATAGAGAATAACACCTATGAGAAAAGGAGAAAGAGAAAGAAAACAAACATACAGATACCCAGAAAACAAAAGGATCACTTAAGGAAATAAACTGATGATACATTCTGAGGATGGGGAAGAAGGAGAAATCAGGGGTCTTTCTATTCATCTAGCTCAATGGGGAGGGAAATCCTAAACCCTAACATAGCCCTTTCCTCTCTCAAATATCTGTCAGGGCAGAAAAGTCACCCATTTTACCCTGTTTTTTTCCGATAAAGTCCAGCCTGCATTGGAAACTTCTGTTCATTCAAGTCTCTGCAAAAGATTCACATCCTTTGTGACTGTCTCCTTTCACACAGAAATCTTATTTCTCCCTAAAACAATACTTCTGAACTTCTGAAGGAAAATTCCTTTTAAATACACCAAGGGGTAGCCTGGCCAGTTCAGCTCCACTGGTTCACCATTACAAACCAACAGCTGTCAGATAACTAATATCTGGCATCTGGTGCCAGAAAAACGAGGTAATTTTTAATGTTGTCCTGATTTCAACTGGGACAAAAGTAATTTTCTTCCTAGTAGTTGGTACAGTGCTGTGTTTTAGATTCAGGATGAGAACAATGTTGAAATCAAGCTGATGTTTAATTGTTGCTAAGCAGTTCTTGCTCTCAGTCAAGGACTTCTCAGTTCCCCAGCTCTGGCAGGGAGCAGGTGCACCAGAACCCAGGAGGGAGCATGGCCAGGACAGCTGAGCTGGACTGGCCAAAGGGATATTCCACGCCCTGGAACACCATGCTCTGTATATAAACTGGCCAGGGACAGGCTGGGCTTTGGTCAGTGGGTGCTGAGCAATTGTCCATCGCTTGCCTTTCTTAGGCTTTACTTTATTCCCTCTCTTTTCATTGTCTCCCTTTCCATCACAATGAATATTATTATATTGGTTTGTTTTATTTCAGCTATTAAACTGTTCTTATCTCAACCCAAGGACTTTACCTATTTTCCCAATTCTCCTCCACATCCCCCTGGGGTTGCACGAGCTGCTGTGTGGCACTCAGTTGTCACCTGGGTTTAAACCACGACAGCTGCCTGTGCTCACAGCCAAGGAACATCTAAATATACAACAGCAACATGGTGGGAAAAGATGACTGTGTCATAAAAGTCATTAATTTTACACTGCCTATATAAATAGCTTTTCAGGAAGCTTTCCTAATGAAGTCTCAACTTACACTTGAAATTCAATTACACCTCAGGTGATTTGACAACAGGAAATGAATACATTTAACTCTTCAGACATTTGCTGATCAAGATCACCTGTTTAAATAGGTTTTTCCTGTCTGTAAAAGAAAAAAATGACAGGACAGAGTATGAGTTACACTGAGAGTATTAGTGAATCATGAATTATTTCAATAGTTTATAAAATTATTTCCAAATATGTAAACAACATCACATAAACTTAGAGAAACATTTAGAAATTTGGGTTCACTCTTTCTTAAATGATATTTTCTATCCTCAGATGTGAGATGCCTTCAAAAAAAATTGTGTAAATAGAAGGCAAAATATTTTGTTTGATTTTGGCTGTTGGTTTTGGGGTTTTGGTGAGGTTTTTTGTTGTGTTGGTTTGGTTTGCTTTTGTTCTTTTAAACTGGGATTAACAAATACCAAGACAAACACTTTGGTGTTTTTCATGGAGAATGTTATAGAAAGCTACTTAAATCTTAAGATGTATTAAGAATGAAACCTGAATGGCTACTATTTCACCAAACAGTTTAGAGTAACATCCAAAGGATAGACAAAAAATATTTAGAATAACTGGGGAAAGAAACAGAGGTAGCACAATTGCCACAGGACTTAATGAACATTTGTTCCAACACATTATGCCTTAAAGAGCAGATGCTGTAAGAATTAAGATAAAGCCTCAAATATTCAAGTTTCAGTGAGTTCTATTTGTATTACAGAAAGCTTTCAAACAATCTTCCTGCTTTCTGCAATCAACAGGTAGCAAGAAACCCCTCAAAAAATATTCCATTTTAAATTCTTTAGCCATTCGGACTTCTAGCAGTGTATAGAAAGCTTCTTTCATGGATCACATGGATTCCCAGGGCCTCTGTCCTGCCTCCTCAACACCAAAATTCAACTTTCAGGGTGTTCAGAAATGGCTGGTCTTTACTCCCAAGAATTACCACTTCCATACTAATTTCTATTAGGAACCTACTTTAAAAGTCATCAGGGCCTCCAGTTTTATCAGACTGAACTAGATTTTAGATATGTCCAACTTTGATGTGATTTTTGTCCTGAATGTTTATTTTTAGAGTACACGTGGGGCTAATGGAAGAAAAGCTTTTTTCTTGTTTTAGGAGATCACTCAAATAATTTTTTTAAAAAAATTATTTTTAAAAAATTCGTTGCATTTCAAAAATCTCTCATTTTAATGCATAAAGGCTACCCTATTTCAAATAATCAACTATGCTCAAATGGAATAAACAAAGAGATCATATAAAAAGGGAAAAATTATTTCTTCTTTTTAACAGCCATTGAATCCCTTGCAGTAAGATTTTTAATTGTTTTACACTATATTGCCATCTATAGGATAGCACCTATAAATATAACTTCTAAAAATTAAGCTGTGATTATTTTCTTTATTGCTCTTCCTTGCAATTTGCAGACTGAAAAAAAGGTGATGTGGTTCTGTGATTCTCTGTAAATAACTGATGGATATTTCATCATTGCAGCACAGCCACTGCACAAACAACTGCAATATTCTAGTTAGGTAATCACTAGTAGATAAAGGTAATTCCATTTATTGGGATCAGAGGAGAAAGCATACACACACCACCACAATCCCCAGAGGTCTTTGAAGTAATGACCATATAATGAAATATTATAATGAAATATTATATGCTTAACAATAGTTAGAGTATCTTTTGCTTGGCATTCAAACAGATTTCATCTTCTGAGCCAGCTGCACTATATGCTTCACCTGGAGGACCTGCTGGATTCAGATTAACTTGAAAATATTATTAAGACTTATCCTCATCTGGTATTTTCTTCCCTATTGGCTTTATTCTCCACCTAGTGCAGTATGCATTAATAAATCATATCTGGTACTGAAGCTTGATGATGAATAATCAAAATTAAAGCCATTCTTTTCATGTTTCCTACTCTAAACTTCTTTGTTGTTCATCTTTTGGGTTTTTGCTTTGCCTTAGGGTTTTCAGCTTTTTAGTGATTCTGACTGGGTTATTCTGTGAATTACTGAGTTTCCCATTTGACCAGACATCATTCATCTTCCTTTGCAGTCAGATTTGCCTAGGTAGGCAATTGTTCACAGTCCAGACATGCTGTTCCTTGAGTGCTTGTGTTCCAATTCAATTTCTGAGCATCATGATGGAAGCATAGCACAGGAAACAGAAATTATACACAGTTGCTTTACACTGTTTTTGCAGTAATGTTAGCTGAATCTCTAAAACTCTGTTGTAAATTCCAGTCTTTCTCAGTAGCTCTTTTTATGTCTTTCTTCCTATTTCCATTAAAAAAAATAACTTGTGCCGTTCAAAATCTTCTTGTGGAGCAAAAAAATATAGCAAGCAAAAAGTAACACATTGGGCCAGTCTTTGCAAGACTCCCTCTACCCACTTTCAATACATTTTGGTTCTGCACATTGCTTGAAAAAGAATAAAAAGCTGCATGTGGCACTAAATTTAACCTAGCAGGCATTTTTATGTCTCTGTAGTAAGAACCCAGATTTTTCTGTACTCAGAGAGAGGGAAGTCACAAAAAAAAAAAAGCTGGGAAACCAAGGTTTATGGAAACTAGAAGGAGCTTCTGCTCTTATTTCACTGTGTAAACAGAACAATTTGCAGCAGATTTTTATTATTTTCTATTTGTCTTTTATGACGCTGAAGTTCACTTTTTTTGCATTTCACAGTTGTTCTTACTGATCCAGCTCCACAGGTTTGAGCTTCTAGAAATACAAGCTCTAGAAGGCACTAGAAAGAACAATATCCAGGCAGTGCCCGATAATATGACACTATTAAGAGTACCAGAGAATCTGTCTTAGGAAGCCAAATTTTTAGAAGAGTAAACACCTATAGGAACAACACAACAAAAACTGAAAAGACCCATGATTCTTATCCTGCTAAAGATGCACGGTGAGCCTGAGATTGGTCAGGCAATCTCGTGCAGTTATCTCCCAGCATTAATGTTTTTGCTGCCTGTCTTGAAGTCTGACAGGTACAATTTTAGCTCTGTAAGCAGATGTCTTGTTCTGTGCACTAAGGTAGAGTGCCAATAACACAAAAATCCTCAGCAAGTGCCTCATCAGAACTTCAAAATACATGAGTTCACCACACCTGAGAGATCCAGATGGCAACTTTTAAATGAAAGTAAACAGGAGAAAAACCCTCTTTATAGGATATTAGGGGTGAGTGTTGTTTAATAACTAAGTTATAATTTAAAGATTTATTAATGAAAGCTAAGAACCTTCTCTAATGATGGCTGGTCAATGTCCAGCAAAATTTTCTAGTCATTCTGTGACTGAATGTGGCTCTGCAAAGAGGAAATATCTGCATGTCCATGATGGTGAGCCAATCTTTTGGGTTTATCCTGCAGCTCATGCCAGGGCTCAGCCGATTTTTCATAATGTGTAAAAGGCAATTATACATGATGAGATGCTATAGAGCTCCCACTGACCTACTTCTTTTTTTTGACATCATTCAGTAATATTTAGAGAGATATCTTTTCCCTCTTATTGAAGAAGAAAGGTATTACCTCTCCTTACCAGGTCTCACTTCACTGAATTCACAGCAGTTTTCAATGAAAGAATTATTACATGAATGGAGGTGCTTAACAGATACATAACTTCTATCCACATTAACATACTTTCAACACTCCCACTTGTGAAGCCACCTCATGCTGAGAAATGCACTGCCTGTACTACTTGTTACATCATCCCATCATTCCCTAGCTCTGAGGTAGACTAAATTAAATTATTAAATATTAAATAGTTACATTTTCCATACATAATACATAAAGTATGGAGGAGGAGTTTATGTAGTTAAAATGGTCAATAATCCCATGAAGAAAAATATTTCAGTTTCTCCCCAGCACTTAAGAAGAATGAATAGCATTTTTGTGCTTGTTTCTCTCTTTGATGTCAAGTAAATGAACATATTGCCAGGCTCCCACAAACAGGTACTTTCAGGTTTGCATGGCTTTGTTATTTCAAAACCAGTGCCTCAAATAAGGCAAAGTGAAGATTACTCATACTCCTGCCTCCTGCTGAGCCTGATGCTTTAAGAGAGGTTTTTAGTCTTATGTAACACCAAAAAAAAGTGCCAACATATTCTGAAGAGGAGAAAATACACATTTCCTCACATTCTTATGTAGTAAGTCACAGAGTTAGCTGGAAGTTTTTTATGGAACTTTCAAAAACAAAGGCAAGTTTAGACCAAGCAGTTGAAAGTTCAGTAAATCAAGAGTGAGTAAAAATAGGGTGTTTGGAGAGAAACGTCTTAGAAACTTTGCTTTTGCAGGAGCAGGCACTCTTGGATATTTTTATTCTGTACTACATTACCAATCTGAATGCTTAAAGTTAGCACAGAAAACAGAATGGAAAATATTATTTTTCTAAAAATATCAAAGTCCATCAGGAAGAACATTGGTGGTATCAGAAAGGACTGTCCAAAATAATGCACTTTTGTAAGATGAATGTTGTTTGTGTGTGTAAGACTATTGTGATCAACATCCACAAAATGCAGCCCAAAAGGGAAAGACTGAATAAGGCCCAAATATGTGCTTTGGATTACATTTACATCTAAAGTTAGATGCTGAGCAACATTAGCAGATTAGAAGATCAAAACACCCAAAGCCTTTATTTTTTACTTGAATCTTTAACTTTGTTTTTCTCAAAAGCAATCTTTATTCAAAAATCCTGCAATTATTCTCATTGAAACCTATCTTATGAAAGTATTAAATTTAGTACACAGGAGAGAAAATGCCACATGTTGGGCTGGGAGTTAACATGAAAACATCAAGAGAAAACAGCAACTCATCTTCTCAACTTTCACTTCAAAATTCTTTTACCTCATGGCAGATCCAGCACAAAATAGTATCAAGGTTAAATTGCCTGTTGAACTTTACACAAAATTTCAAAAAAAAATTATGAAACGGTGAATTTGACCAGGTAAGATTGTGTTTTCTCTGAGTCACCTCAGAGTCTTGATGATATTTTTCAGAAAGTCAAGTCTGTAAACACATTAAGCACCCTGACTTCCTTTTAAATTCAAAAGCTGTCTTCAGGATTTCACTTTCTCTGTATTTACTTTACTTTCTAATATTCCGTTTCATGCAGCCAGTAGTTACAGGTGGAGTCTTTAAGTATTCCAATTAAATCATTAATGAAGATACAGCTTCTCTATCCCAGCAGAGTGAAAGCATTTATGACAGAGGTTCGGGCTCGTGGCAGTTGCACAAAACTCCATCTGCTCATCTTCTTTCTCAATTAGTGGCCAGAAATGTCAAAGAATAATTCTTCCTCTTCATTCTGCCTCAGGCAGCCATGGCCTTTGTCCATTTAACCAGCCAGGCCACTACCTAGGAAAATGAGAAACCAAAGTCTGAAATCCACTGAATGGTTTGGTGGAATCAGTGCCCACCCTCCAAGCACTTCAGGGGTGCCAAATGTGTGAGATAAAGCAGTGCCATGAGTCATCAAGCACATACCTGTGCTTAGTCAGCACTCTAATGACATAATAGATATTTTTCATGCAGTGAAGTCAGAGTGACTGAAAGTTTGCTGTTGTGCTGGAAATTTTGAAAGAGAAGTTGCTAAAATGAGAAAATGATAAAATTGTCCATAATAGCTGCCTTTGAATCATGTCCACAATTCCATCACTTGGGCAGAACCAAACTGCAGCAAGTGATGAGCTCACACTGTCATTGACACACAGCTGGAGTGTGATGGGGCATCTGAGAGGATTTCTGAGTTCCCCCAGTGATTAACACATACTCAGCTGCTTACTTTGAAAGATGGGATATAGTAATATGGAATTTAAACAACTTCATATTATGCAAGTAGGACATTTTAATTTTATATAAGAAATGGACTGTACACACCTCTCAAATTGGCATTTCCAGATTTTGAAGGTGGATTTCTTTTTCTCCACCACCTCAGACTGCACAGAACACAGTGGTCACAGGTCAGTGTATTCCAGCCTTAGTGGAAACACTTTCAGCCACAATGGACAATGCAGTTGCTGCATCATTTCACCCCTTATTAGCTGCTTTAGATGCCCAAAAAAAACCCCATCAATTTATCTAGCCCCAGCTTCATAATCACTATAGAAAAGGAGAAACTAAACCATCAGAAGATAAAATAGGGATACGCTCTATTCTCTTTCCTCCTGGGCAGCCAAAGCAAAGGCGGCATTTTGGATGGGGTTAGCAGATTCCAGTTTTAATTTAAATTATCATGCCACAAAGCCATAAGAGAAAGGCAGTGAATGAGTCTCAGAGCAGAGCCTAAGTACAGTATTGATGGGGCAGCCATGCACAGCACCTCTCCTAACCCGGAGAAATTCTACAAAATTACCTTTCACATAGAAAATCTACATCTCTGCCTGGATTTAGTGTTCTTTTCCAGATTTTTTTTATGCCCCAGATGTCTGTGAGATTCCATTTACACTACGTATAGTTATTCAAGGACTATATAAACATATAAATATCCTTACCCTTTCTTTGGGGAATTGCAAAAATAAACACCAAAAATCATCCACACTTTTTGAAATTTCTGGGTAAATACATACAAATATATATATATATGTAAGAATATACATACCACAGGAAAAAAAACAAACAAAAAAAAAACCCCTCAGGCAGAACACTAAACCATCAAGAGACTGTGAGAAATTTATCATCGTTCTGTCCTCAGCTTCTAGAGAATATTCACTCATGGGTTTCTTTCCTCAAGCCTGGATGATGATGATCTTCCAGCATCTAAGACAAACATATACTAGCCGAACCTGAATGAAAATGCTGCCCAAACCTCATATATATTATCCGGCCAGAGTAGAGGCCTCACTCGGAAAAAAAAGTCTTTAATTTAATTTAACAAAAAAATGTTATCCTACTAAAATCAACAGAAGCTACAAATAATTTTATCAATGTTCTTCAATTGCACATGACTAATATAAATGTCCTTTTCCTCATTTACGAGTTTCGAAGTAGATATATAAATATTTCAAGTAATATTTGGACCAAAATACTTCAGCTCTGTATTTTGATATTGATATTACTTTCTTTAATTGTGTGATATCCTGAGCTGTATATTCAGCAGCTGTCCAAAATCAGGCTCTTCCCCACTGCCATGGCACACATCTTGCTTAAAATAAACAACCTCCCAGCCCCTTCTCCCCTCAAGGAAAACTCCCAAGCTCAAAAGTCACAAACTCTTATCTTTCCTAGTTGAAACCATACTTTTACTTGGCATGCCATGGTGGAAGAGCAGCATCTTCTTAACTGACAATTCTGGCAATATAGAAATACAGAACCCAGGACTGCTCTGCCATCTAAATCCTGCTGTTTAGGCAGAATCTCTGTGTCTAAGAAGAAACATCTGTCCCAGTTACAGCAGGCCACTGTCCCAACTCAGCTGAAAGGCAGAGGAAGGGTCATGTGACATGCCCCAAAGACAAAAATCTGTTCCATGCAGTATCCAAGATATTCTCACCTATCACAGAAATTTGGCTAAGGGAAGTTTGTCAAACCAGGCAGGAAATCAAAAGAAAAATAAAGGGGGATTTCTAACTCAGCACGGGTAAAACATTTGCACACCAGAACTTCTTCTAGTGCAAACATTTCTTAGGACTGCAGCCACATTTTGTCTGTTATTTCTATAACCAAATGCACGTAAATGCAGCTTCTGCACAAGCAGAGTGGATGTCAGGCTGAAAACATTGAAAATTTCCAATAAGAAACCCTGCTCAAGAGGCTGGGCTTCTTACACCCCCAGGGAAAAGCTGTAATGTACAGTATGAATCTTTAGTTATGGGTTCAGTATAAGGTCTCTCAGTGAGCTCATTTAGCATGCTTTATAGGGTTCAAACAATGGTTTGCCAGTAATTCCCATCTCAGTCACAATGGTAACAGTGTGGTGATCTGCTCAAGAGACGGAAATTAAAATAATTTATTGTATTAATTAGCATCTTCTCTTTTATACTGCGATACTTGCTTCAAGTAATCTGACAACTTAATTGAGGACATCATTGATTTTAATTAACATTTTTCCTAGGAGAAAGGCTATTACTGTTGGATGGTGCTGGAAATTAGCAGTAGGGGGGAAAAATAAACCCTAGTCAAAGAACATTCATTTCTGGCCCCACTGCAGAGTTTTGAAATTCACAGCCTTTGCCCTGTATGATTTTGATACACCAAAAATATAGGTGGAGAAGTACTAATAAGTCATAACATCCCAGACTACTTCAGTGATAGGATTTCACCAAAATGGAGGCAACATGCTGATCATTATCAGTCATGCAAGTCATGATCACTTTAATTGGTCTGTGTTCAGATCCAGAACTATTGTTTCCTTGCAATACTCACCAATTTACTCTTCTTTCACCGACTAGTTTTTTCATAGTCTTTGAAAACCTGCTACCAAGTTTAACCTTCAGATTGAAATGATTCCTTACTCCAACCCATCTGCTAATGTAAGCAAAAAATTGTGCCTTAACAAGACTATTCAAAATAATGTGTTCAATTTTTATTTGTAAAAACATCCGCAATTTGTTGGATAATAATTTTTAGCTCTGAAAAACAGAAATTATTTAAGAATTGAAGATAAAACTTGTATTTGAAAGGACACGAAGTCTCTTTCAGGTTTTGTAACAGAGCAATATATTGACCAAATCCAAGATGTCAAGAGGAGGGTCAGATCCCTTTATAGGCACTAACACATTTTAAAAACACAGAGCAGGATAATTCAATTGCTGTTTATCATGTGCAAAGGGCCCTATCACTTCAGAGGAGTTCAGAATCAGATGAATCAGAACCAGTTCACTAAACACTAGATGGGCAAACAGCTTTTCCCCCAATTCATTACAAAACCAGAGGAAAGGGCTAAGAAACACTCAAAGGACTCAATTTGCAGCATTATTTTTGTAGGTTTTGCACAAAAATGTCTAAATGCATTCAGGAAGAACAACTAGAAGACCTTCCCAATTTCTTTATTTCCATTTAACCACATTCCTAATTTATCTCTCTTTTCAAACCTACACACAGTTCTTGGCTACTTGTCACTTTAGACTTTCATCCTGCATAATTGAAGTCAATGAGAGATTTGTTACTAAATTTATTCCAAGTACAAATTGTCCCAATTCATGGGTAGAGACCCACAGTTCCAATCAGCTTTCGCCAGCAGATGTAAATACTCAGTACTCATTCACACCCAAAGTTGATGGCTTTACCTTTTCTATTATTATTTGAAGTAATAATTACTGACAGCAGGTTCCCCTTTGTAACACCCAAAGCAAGCTCACTGCCCTTTAGCTATTTTCATCTGTCTTTGTGAATGAGAGACACCAAGACAGAGTTTGTTTTTAAAGGTGAGGAAAAAAGGCTTTGGGGCATTTGAGATTGCAGGTGGAATGCAGAGGAACTGTCTCAGGTGTCTCGTGCAGACACTGTGCAGGAAATGACAACCCAAAGCCAAATGCCTTCAAATTATGCTCCCCCTCCACCTTGACCCCCCTTTTCTTCTTCTATCAAACATTGTAAAATCATGGGGAGAAGTCTGAAGGATTTTTCTTTCCCTTCCATTCTGTCAACAGTGAGAGATTTAAAATATTTGTTTCTTGCTTTTAAAACATCAGATGCAAGGCAAGCACTCCTCAATGCTTCACAGCAGGTGCATGCTGACTTATTGTCATAACAATATTGATTATTTTGCTGTTGACTCAGGTTATTATTCTCCTTAAAGGACATTTTCAAAGAACTCAACCTAAGGCTAATTTCAGCTTAATTATACATGAAATTAAGAGCATGAAAAACCTCTCCAGAATACTTGATTGCTCAAAGATATAAACCATTTTAAGTGCTTCTCTGGACTGCTGCATACATGAAGATATGGGAAATTATTCAGCCATTAAGAAGCTGACAAGATCTAAGGACTGTCCCATAGCTTCTGTAGACAGTATGGTTCTGAACCAAAAAATACAGCATGGGCCAACACTTAAATTTTCATTATAGTCAGTGTGATCTTACAGCATCCACAAATGTTTTATCTGAATTAATAGTGTGGGGAGGATTCAGAACGCTGGCAACACCTCTCATGACTATCATGACTTCAGGATTTCAGAGATGGGGGTGTGGGCACAAAATAAAGGTCTTGAAAAACAAACCAGAACAATCATTTTGTTAAATAAATATGTTAGACCATATTTATTGTTATTCTTGGTAAATTTAGGCAGTGTAAAAAATCTCTCAGGATACTTATATGAAGAAGCATAATTGGGTTATTTATTGTGCAGTAAAATTATGTATTTTACTTCTAGAATCCATTAATAATTTTAAAAAGGCACCAGAGGCGAGTACAAGCAATAAGATATTGTTTCCATCTCTACTTCTTGTAGCTTTGAAAATAAATAGCTCTTGTTGGGGTTTTCTTGTGTTTGGGTGTTTTTTCAGATTTAGTTCACACATTACTTCTTTACACAAACTATCCTGTATTAAAATTCTACATAACCTGTGTAAGAAACAGATCCAGGATTTTGCATTACCTGTGCCAGAGTTCAAATTATAGCACATCACACAGAGGAACTATCCCACCATTTATAAACTGTGTTTAAAGAAACACTTTATTGAGCCTGAAATGAGAAATATACCTGAGATTCAAGTCTGGACAAACAGAATTGATCTTGGACAAATCAGGTAAAGTCCTAGAGCATTTAATCTCAAGAGGCAGTGACACTTGTAGACCCTGGAAGCTTAAGTCAGATTTAAAGGAGAATATCCACTTACAAAGTCAACCCACTTATCTTTTGTAAAGTAGAAGCACAGTGCAAACAGGTGGTTTAATTTTTTTTTTTTTTTTTTTGAGTTTTAAAGATAATAGGGAATCCTTTCACTGAAAAAAAAAGTAATTTATGCAGGATGAGTAAACTCCTGCTCTCCCCAAGGCGGATAAAAGCCAGCTCTACTAAAAGGCATGAGTCAGCAGCAATCTCTATTAGGATTCAGCAAAGCCAGAGACACCTCAAACTCCAAAACTGTGCAGCAGAATTTCACATATTCCACTGATGCAAACAGCTTATGACTCAAGTTCCTCCTCCTCCTCCTCACTGGAGTCCCCCATCTCTCAGAATGACGCCTGTCACAAAACTGCCATGGCAAACTGCAACCTGCACCTTCTCTGCTACACATTCCTGAAGCTGGGATACCCTCAGTGGGGTTTTGTGAAGAGGCTCTGAAAAAAGCATCCACACAAAGTTTAGCAGTTTGCACATTCAATTCCATGATGCACCACAGGAATCCTTCAGCGCTTCTGACCACAAACCTTGAGGGCAGCTCTTTGAAAGTCACTGCAAGAAAACATGACATCCAAAAACCTGCATCCTGGAGGTGACACTGGCTGGGATTAAGTGGTGAAGCGTTTAAACTTATCATTAATTCTAATGAACTTTAATACCACCACTACACCAGACAGGAGACAGGTTATATCCTGTAGAAAAAGCCTTGGTGTGGCTTTCTGAAGGAATCTGGAGGTATATTGTGACCTGGTTCCACAATGTCTAGGATAAAGAACCTGGATCTCAAGCTTGATTTGGTTCTCAGCAGGACCTTCAGCATTCTGTGTATCTCTAAACAAGCTCTGCAGGCTTCATAACTTCACCTGTAAAATGGAGACACCCTCAACATTTTACTCATCCTTTCTGCCTTGTTTGTAATCCTTTTAAACAGGTATTTTCCCTCATTCTTTGACCAATGCCCTCACACTTGTTATGCAGGTATTTTTAAGAATGTTCAGAGTATTACGTGTGTTCTATTATCACCCTGCAAAGCCCCACTGTAGGCTCTGTACTAAGAGCAGTGAATGATATTGAGCCAAAACCTAACCCAGACCAAGGCACCCTATTTTTTGTGAGACAGGCACAGTACATTCTGAGCTGTGCAACTGTGAGTCATTGGTTCATCTATTGCAGGTTTTATGAAGTCCTTCTCAAGAAGAAACCATCAGGGAAAAGCTGCATTCAGAGCAGAGGGTGCAGATGGCCAAAGCACCCTTCTGGCTACAGCCAGTTTCTGGAACAGGAACACATCAACAACAAGATGATTTGGACCAGAAGGGTTGGACCAGGAACAAACTGGCGGCAGTGACCAGGTTTTCAGAGCTGTCTCATCCCAGACTGGAACCCTGCACAGTATTTCCTCTGTACCTGAAGCAGTTCAGTATCAGAGGATCTCAAGTGCTCTACAGTTTATTTAAAGATGATTTTTTTCCTAACTGGATCTTGAGTGAGTCATCAATCACTGAGCTATTCTGTGCTGGTTTTCCTCTACTGCAATCTAACATTAAACTTTGTCTAACCAGTTATGACAGTTTTTGAAGCATTTTTGAAATGCAACCCCTTTTGCCTCATCTGTCTTCCTGCCACCTTTCCATTCCCTCCAGCTCTCCTCCTCCCCCGGCATCACCACTTCCATTTCTCCTCCACAGGGAAACAAAACCAGACTGTAATTACAGTCTGCAAGCATTTACTCACTCCCACGTCTTAATGGAACCAAATTGCTGATCTCTCCACCACCCTAAAATAGGCCTCAATCATCAGTTGAAAAAAACATGTTGATTTACCAAACCATGCAGACTCCCAACATCCAAGTGCTATCCCACACCACTTAACTCTGTGCCAACAACTTAAAATATTTCAGTACTTACCTTTACTACCATTGCAGCTTTTTTTGGTGTTTCCTTAGTCATACCACTAATATCACATCCCATTTTATATTACTTATGTATTAGGCCCTCCATGGGTAACCATGTTCAAGACAACTTAGGGAAATGCTCATTAAAAAGACCACCATTTTTAAGGAAAAAATACTATAAATATATAAAACATCAAAACCACCAACAGAAGTGGGAACTAAATAGATAGACACCCTCTTCTACATCTAGGTAATTTGGTGGAAGTTGTAATAGTCATCTGCTTGGCAGTATTTTCCAGTGGACAGGACACTCAACTAACCTTCTGGCAGCTTCTGCTGGTGAAAGTGCTCTCAGGTTCACCTAATGCAGTCAAGAAACTAATGAGCTAAATCAGCCCACCAATTTCAACAGCTTAAACCTACACATTTAAGAAGTTATAGAGAATATTCACTTGAACAGCTCTTTTAGCAAGCACCCACAAAGAGGTGATGATGACAGATCGTGGTAACTCCTTCCCAGGAGACAGAAGCCCTATCTAAAACCTGATTTACCCAGGGATTAAAACATCTTAATTCATGCCTACAGTATGAATTTACTTCATTAGACCGATTTAATTTATGTCATTTTCAACAAACTTAGAAATTAATCCAGCTTTTCCATTCAAAATAGGCCAGCCAGAAAGATCAGTTATACACAAAAAGAAAGATAAAAAGAACTGCTTATTTTCCTGTAAATTTTCCTTAAACAGAACCAAATCAACCACAACACCCTTTCATCTGAGCAGAGCACACAACTAGATAACCAAATACTTCATGTGTAAGACAAAGTATCTTCTATATTAGTGGGTTATACAAGCATTTGTACCAACACATTGCTCACGGAGAGGAAGAAATCACATATCTTTAAAGGAGTTGAACTTCCATTAGGGCAACAACTGCTCAGATGGTGGAGTCAGCACAAAGAAGCCTCTCCCAGCACCTCTCTCCTGACGTTTGGGCCCCAGGACATGGCTCTGTTGATACTCAGTGATGCTGGGCCCCATCTCCTGACCCACTGCCTGATGCCAGGAACAGCTCCCAGTGCTCCTGTCACAGCACAAGGCAGAGCCTCAGCTGGGATCATCCCACCTCCATTATCCATAAGGACAGAAATCTCCTGATCAGAATACCCAAGTGATCCCAGCAAGTGGACTGAAACATATTCTGTATAGGAAAGCAAAATAAAAGCCAACAGGTCAAACCAAACTGACTGGGGAGAAATTCCTTCCACACACCACTCCTGGCAACTGATTAAGATCTGTTAAAATTTACCAATAAAATTTATTTGTACATACACTCCCTTCTAAACATTCTCTGGAATGCTCTACAGAAGAGACTTTACAGAGTTTCTTCTATTCCCAGGAAGATTTTGTTTTCTCAAAGTTGCAGACAGGATTACTACAGAGACTGCAATTGAGAGTCAGACTGTTCTGAAGAGTTATTATATGCATATTTAATATGTAAAAGACAAATATTTATTTAAAGCATCTATTTGCTTCCCCTTGTACAGAATGTGTTACCTTTTTTTTTTTTTTAACATCAGCATGTGGCTCTATTAATCTCATTTTAACATTTTCATCCTCTCTGGTTCCAGTTCCTACATCACTGCAAGACTGCATCTCATCACACACATCTAATGCATCATTTCAGTTTGAGTCATTAATCTTTGCTTTCCATTCAAAAGATAAGCCATGTTTAATAGCTATACCATATAATCTGCATCAAGGTTCTGGAAGAACTATTTTGCAAACTTCAGGAAAACATTGTAGCTGTACCAAATTTAATTACACATCCAAATACCATTTTTAAGAGGCCAAAAGTTCTCTCTGCAACAGCAAGACCTAGTAATAAATTTTAAACAATTTCTTCTTGAGTCTTGGGAGAAATAAAAGAACATAATCAGTTCCCTCATGTCCCTCTCCCCCAGGCTAGTTAATGTTATCTTTATACAATAAAGATAAGGATACATTTTTAAAAAGACGTTAGCATTGATAAATATTTAGCAACCCAAAAGCACCCTCCCCGAAGAGACAGAACACTTACAGAAGATTAGATTGCCAAGAGAATAAATGAGTCCTTCTCTGCTATCGCACACCTTTAGACAGGATTTAACCCATGACAAGCACCATGGCTTCAAACGTTTCTCCAGCTGCCACCACTTGCTCATTCCATAATTAGTGACAGCACAGCCCAAGCACTACCAAGCCCATAAAGGACACTATGGCATAACATCCAAAATCATGGTATTTTCGTGCATTGGCATATTTGATAACTTTGTGTTAAATCTTCATAAATGTTTGCCAAAGTGCTCCAGCAACAATTCTGGTTCTCTTCCACCCAAAGTTTTAGCTGATCCCTGCACACAAACCCCATTTCACCAACCACATTCCAGATTTCTCCAAACAAACAAAGCCCAGGAAGTGACCCAGAGCTCTTTGCTTCTCCTCTTGACTCACAAGACCATTGTGATGCAACTGGTGCCTAAAATGAGGTTGTAGAGACTGGAGAAGAGACTCACAGTGAAGATTTTGTCAGAGCTATTGCAATAAGGTATCTTTTCGTGCTTCATTCCTGCTTGACCTTTTCCCCCATGAGAAGGAGATGGTGGCACTCTTTAGAATGATCATCCAGCCTTTCAGCAAAAACATGTCATGTATTGGAGTTAAAATAAGGGTAACATAGGACAAGTTAAAGGAGTGAACCAACTGGTCAACCAGTCCTTATCTGAGGGAACACATCTAATTATATTCAAAAGACTTCATTAAACTTCGAAAGGAACTCTTTGCTTCTTAATTTTAGTGGAATAAGAACTATAAATAGAATCATTCACTAAATTAGTAGTGCAGGCTCCTTGCAATAAGAGGATAATATGAGAGTTCATCATAGTACTTCACATCAAAATTAGGGTTTCAGATAAAGAGCAGATTTCAAAAATGCCTCATTTCTTGAAGTAAAATGGCTGATTTTTTAGGAGAACTTATGACTCTAGCTAGCTTTGAATGACCACTGAGGCCTCTTAGAGCAGTATCATTTCAAGAACAGTAGACACATAATATAAATCAAAACTAAGAAATACAGCTCTT
Source organism: Falcunculus frontatus (assembly GCA_013398115.1). Lineage (NCBI taxonomy): Eukaryota > Metazoa > Chordata > Aves > Passeriformes > Falcunculus > Falcunculus frontatus. The sequence continues at coordinate 572,047 of VZRV01000794.1, forward strand.
CAAAGTTCATTGGGATTCCCATAAGTATAAGCAAGTGATCAGCTTCAGGAAATCATTATGTTAAATAATGTCATGTTCCAAGCCATGCAGCTGCTTCTCTGATTCCTGAATTCATAAGTCCAAGATGTTTTCACAGCTTTTATTTAATGAATGTTCCTCAACATATAGTTAGACCTAAAGGCTCAAAAATAAGAAGGCAAATAAAAAGCAATAAAAATTCTTTGGTTTTTTTTTAAATCTCATTACATTTTAAGCCAACCTTATGAGCTGGAGAAGTAAATAGTGAGTTTTGACCTCCTGAGATTCCTAAGAGCAAAACAGCTCCTAGGAAGAAAGCTAGAAATACAATAATACACAAATGTATTTAGATGGTCTGCTCCTTTAGTCTTTCCCATTGGCAGTAAATTTAATAAAGATGTTTATTGTCAGCAACTGAAACACTTCAATTCAGGAAGACCTCAATTCCACCCCTTCAGTCCTTTCCTTTGCTGTATCTAATCAGACACTATATAAACACTATTGCATTCTCCACAGCCAGGTGGGTCCCTGTGTATGGGCTGGTTTTGTTTTCACCTCAGGACTGGATTCACAGTTCCTCTGTACACTGTTTTTCTGACATTTTCGTTCCTAACTTCCTTCCTCAAATCTTTCTTCATCTTCTGATGCCAACAGTACACGCACTCAAAATCTCCTTGGAAATATCTGCAAGATTTTCATGTGAAAAAAGTGATTCTTTTCCCCTTGAAAAGCTGTGTTTTCAACAAACACCATAATCTCTCTTCACGATTTTACCGGTCCATAAAAGTCAGATTGAATTCACTGATCTTAATTCCTGCATCCTAAACCCTCGAGCTGCAGACGGTAGTGGTATCTCCAAAACACCAGATCAGCTCTTGCTGCAAACCCACCCACACTGTTTATCTCAGTGTGTTTTTTATACAGCAGAGCATTCAGCAGCTCAGCAGCATTAAGAACAAGTCAATTCCAGAATCATGTAGCAAAGCAGGGATTCCATAGATAAAAGCAGGCATGTCTTTGGTGCTAGGTATAGAAAAGCACGAGTGTTGGCTCAAACACGGGTGCTACAATCAGATGTAGAAATCTCTTGTGGATCCAGAGCTGCTTGGTTTTCCTACATCCACCCTCTGCTCAGTGCTTACACTGTGCAGGGCAGCTCATAGGAACCACAACTGACAGAGCCCTGACTTCTTTGGACACTGCACTGTCCCCTCAACACCTCCAAGTGCTCCCTGGAACTCACTGGCCAACTTCCTCATGCAAACCGCCACTCACAGATAAGTTCTGAACTTCTAAGGAAATGTGCTGAAACACATCCATATAGTGGATTAGATGATCCAAGACAGGGAGAGGAAATCAAGGTATCTCATTAATATCCTGCACAGTGGTGCTGTCTGTGTTCTCCTGGTGTTTAATACAGTGAAGAGTACTTAATACATTATGCTAAAAAGCCTCAGGCCTCTGGAAGATTCATTCTGTGAAACAAACAAAATCCTATTAAATGTGTTTGTGCTGGTAATCTCCCTATATCATAGTAAAATAATCTGTGGAAAAATCAGAGTGCTGATTATGAGCAAGGCACCCAAAATGAACTATGAGACAAAACAGAGAGCTGGAATTTCTGCATTTAAAGAGTTTTATACAAGGACCTCTGCTTTATCAGCAGGTATCACACACAAAAAAAACCAAAACCAAAACCAAAAAAAAAACAAACAAAAAAAAAAAAAAAAACAAAAAAAAAACCAAAAAAAGCCTTGTAAATTTATACAGATCTTAGGGAAGAATACATGTCATCTGTGCATAAAAAAAATCATACGAGAAAGGAACTGGGTGGAAAAGGAAAAGAAGGCATATGGGATTTGGAGGCTGAGAAATGTTCTAGGCTTACAATACACCGAAGTTTTTTAAGAGAACACAGCTTATTTTCTCCAAATTAATCTGTCCCAAATTACTGAGTGCATTGAACCAATACAAACTTTATTCCATTCTGTTCTGACACCTCCCACCAGCAGACAACTTTCCGTTTAGTAAAAGCCATCGTCTACTTGGGAAAATCACAGCTAGAATCAAACTCAAGTGTCTCTATCCTGCTGCAAATCTGGCTTCTTTTAGAATTACAATATGCAGCTTTTCAGCTCTTATCCACAATGAATAACTTTCCTCAGTCATTAAAAAATACTTTTTCTAAGCTGTTTCAATGTCAATTGCTCAGCTCAGAAACACTGGAGAAGATTTTATTTTATGCCTTGGGATAAAGCTTTCACTAGTCAGGCATTATAACAACCCCTTAAATAATTCCATGCTGATCTTGAAAATTTCAAGCCTATTCCCTCTGTTACTGGAGAATTGTTTAGAAGTACAGCTGAGATTCACTTGATCCCGGTTACAGAGATGCCGCAAGCACATAACCATAAAACTGCAAGACCACACAGTTCCTTTCCCTCTCCATTTTCTTCCCCCTCAATCTCATGCTTAAAAATATTATTATTTGACACCAAATAAGTCTTAACACCTGTGAATGGAACGCTTGAAGTCGGCAGAAAATTGTGTGTTTACAGTTAACACATCCCTCAGCTGAAAGGGCTTCTCCAGCTGTTCCAATATCCTTTGTGCTGTGTGTTTACCTTGCAAGAACCACTTGGCTCACATACAGCTGGGAATAAGTGTTTTATTAATGGTAGTTCCAATGTGAATTTACTAACAGTCCAGACAAAGCTAAATTATAATGAATTACAAAGACAAACAACGTATCGGGCTTTCCATTCATTTGTACTGCAGCTAGTACAAGTCTGCTATTTTCTAGTGAGATAAATCATGATAGCCTCAATAAGGGAAAGAACAACTCCCCGTAACAATTGCCAAAACAAACATATCACAAGGACCCCAGCAGCTCTTTCTAGTACTATAAACTATAAAACAAAACAATCAACCTAAGGCCAAAGTTTGGCAGCTGAAACTTGATTACTTCAGGGCACTTAAATCTCAATGTGCAGGTCATTTGATCAAGGTCACACTTTTTACACAGGAAAAGATTAACTCTGATATTGCCTGGATCTATGTGCTAGGCACACTGATATTGAGCAGCAGAAGAATTCTGCATACACACTCAATTACTGTTAAAATCATGGCTGTATTTTTGCATGACATACAAAATTACTGTTGCTTTTTATAAGGTGAGGTTCTCACAAGAGATCAAGAAAACCAGAATAGAGCTGCCCAATGGTTGTTGCAGCTTCAAATCCCCTCACAATTTATTGCCATAATGTGTTTAAACATGTCCCAACATATTATCTTTTAGCAATGCCAAGCACAAGGATTCCAAAAAAAAATCTAATTCAGTGTCCTGCAAAAATCACAATACTGCCTTAAAAGCCATGAAATTTTGTTTGAAGAAAATTTGTAAAGTTTCTTCCCTGCCTCCTATTCTTCTGATGCTATTAGGTGTCCTTGCTTCAGATTTTCAAGGCTTTCTCCAAACAATGGTCAGAAACGATTTCACTGAAAATGAAAGCCAAGATTCTCATGAACTCAGGTGACCACAGAAAACAAAGCATGAAGAGAAGTATCATAGAACCATGACAAAGCCTGGCAGTGTTTTTCTTCTGATTTCTGATACACTTTAGTGGTAAGCAGCAAATACTTTTGTCCTGGAAACGCATCTCTTTTGTGTGTGTATTCACCTGAGTCTTCCTGACGGATTTGAACAGTATACTTGAGGCTAGGTTAACTTGTTTTACTTTAAAGAGATCAGTTATTTCTTTCAGGAAAGCAAGGTCACCTATCAACATCTAAGACAAGGATAGAAAGGATACAAAGCCTTTATGATGAAATAACAAGACTTCAGTATAGGACATTATTTAAGTTAAAACATCCCTCACCTGCCCGTTCCAGCAACAACTGTAAGCACTGTTACTTAATTTTAGAAATAAGAATAAAAAGAGTATTGTGATCTTAGTAAGTGGCACTGAAGTAAATCCCTTCTTATGCAACTATAGGACACGGGATCAAATACATATTCTGAAATCACTTATGCTTTAAAAATCACACCATGCTGATTTAGGGCCTAACCTGCATGAGAGATGGAAGGGATTGCCAACGACTTCACTTCATATTCCTTATGTCCTTTTACTATAAATCACACAAGACAAACACTTACAGAATTGGCACTGACTTATCTCCCAAACTGGTGATTTTAAGAATGATGTGACAACTGAAAAATAAGTCCCTCAATTTCAGGTTCTCTTCAGATTTCTAAAAGCAGTGTGGCATAAAAGCACACACACCAGATGCATTCTATATTGTTTCCAGAGCATTTTTTGTCAAATAATGTTCTTATACTAGGAAAAAAAAAAGAACAGAATGTATATGCACACTTTGGAAATACTCCTTTAAACTCTCCAGACTAGAGGATCAAATACTACAAAATGTTTAAAGAATATTCTCAAAGCACCTAAATACCTGTGTTTCACTCATTTGTGCTAATATAAATCTTCTTGCTAAGGAGAGTACTGAAGCATAACAAAAAGATCCAAAATCTTTTGCTCAGCATCTCCCTGACAGGTAACGCACCAGGGTGGAGTGTCACAAGCAATAAAAGCTTCATGTTTCAGTAAGATACCCAAACCATTTTCAACAATAACTCAAGAGTGAAATAAAATATACATTAGGTGGTGACTGCACTACTTGAAATTCGTGCATAGACCTTTGTTTATAATGTCATATGGAAAGAATCACCATACTGCACTGCATTCTACGTGTGCACTGCAATGGAGATGCGATGACAGAGGAAAAATTACTAAATTCTTGTCGACTTGCCAGAAATGGTTTCCAACTGTTGTTAGTTACCTTTTGAACCTAAGAAAGGTCTTGCATTAATACAGAGCACAGCTGATTCTTCAACTGAGAAATAATCTGCTATTTCCTGGTACTATAGATTACAAAGCACAATATTTATGATGTCTGTGTGATGTAAAGGCATTTAATATACCTGAAAAAATCCATTACAGAAACATAGTAAATGCATAACACAACATGCAGTTTTTTACAGGGAATGGCATAAGGAGCTAAGGTAGGAGAAATCTGTAATAATTCACCTCTTTCCAAAGGAAAAAATCAGTTACTGCAATGACTGGATTTTCAGAGTTGTATGCAAGCACTTTATTTTCAAACACCATATATAAAATAAAGAGCTAAGTACTATTACTTTTTTCCTTAAGTTTTCCCTCAGAGTCAAATGTAAGTCAAGAAAATCTTAGATGTTTTCATTGGTATTAAACAATGGGCAAAGAACCCATGGGAAAGAGTGTTTTATATGCTACAAAAATGCAAGAGAAGGTATCCTTCTCTCCTGTATCTCCCAAAGAAGGGTTAATGTGCAAAATGTAACTTTTCAGTGGATGAGTATCAGCAGCTGCTTCTTGCTTGGCCATCGGTCTTATGCACTTAGAGAAATAAGAAAACACTTCCCTTTTCATCAAATGAGTCCTGAAGAACTTCTCTGCAGAAATCTCAGAGTATGCAGTGATACGAAGACAGCATCAAACGTTTTTCTGGGAACTCTCAAACCTTGAGTTGCACCCAGCTTTGAAACCAAGTGAAGCTCTGCAAGTGAGTGATGTCACAAGCCCCAGGACCCAAGCAGGCAGCTTCTTGGTTTGACATTGCTCCTGGTGTTTGTGGCAGGACACATCTACCCCCTCTCTCTACCACAGATGGCTGGTGCACGTGCAAGAGAGAACTCGGGCAGGTCACAGCCCCCGCATGGGGCATCTCTGGTGCCAAAAGGGCTCAGGCCCCCAGCTAAGAACCAGCATCTTAGTCTGAAATGCAAATGTGGGAAGAGATGAAAGCAATATTCTTGACCAAAAGACAGGGTTCTTATGTCTATAAAAGTCCACACGGATTATCACAGAGCAGAAGTCTCTTACACACTTCTTTGAGAATGTGTGAGAAGATTTCTCCCCAAAGCTGGATGCAGGTTTGAGGTTACTTTTCTAGGAATTGAGAGAAAGGACTTCGATGTGTACTCCATCAAGAATCGGATGGTAAGAAACACTGAATCCTATTTCTTAGCTAGCTGTAATTTTAATGGTACCTTTAATTCTGCATGTATTTACCAGTATTCCCTTTTTTGTCTTATCCCTGTGTAGTAATAGCCTGTCTTAAGTCCTATGTCTGTTAGTTTTGTGTCTGTGAAGAAATAATTCCTTTTTTTAATAGACTGAATAAGCCATTATTAAAGAACTTGCGAATGGGAGTGGGTTTTGGGGTGCTGGATACCTCAATAATGTGACTGCCTGCTGCCAGAGGCCTGGGAAACAGACAGGAGCTGATTTAAACCTACATCATCAATCCATAACAGTGTTCCTTCTTCCAAGCTACTTTTTCTAGCACACCACAGTTGTTAATGCACTGCCTTTCACAGCTCTTTTTTCCACTGCGTTTTATGTTCTGCACTGCTGTCACTTCCTTATAGAAAGGCAGATTGTGCACAGAGCAGAAAAAAAATTTATTTTATTACTGAGCCCAAAAGCCAATTATCAGAAGATAATACAGTCATGCAGTCAGGGCAGAAACATCATTTCCTTTCTCTCCATGGGACCAAACAGGTCTTAAGAATTTTACATTTCATTGATTTGTTTAAAGCTTAAAAATGAATCATTGGGCACAGATCCTTTCTGCAGCACCAAAACTCTCCTGCTGCAGTAAGTTATGCAGGATTGTTACAGGACACAGCTGGGATTTCCTGGAGAATCGAAAGCCCCTGACTCGGTGCAAGACCCAGGGCTTTGCCTCCAAGCATTTCTTTTATTTTCCTTGTGCAAGAGGCGTTCAGCCTCTCCACGATAAGAGCTTATAAGATGTCCAGATTTGGCTTTGACACATAACAAAAAATTTAGAATTTCATTATTTTTGTCTCTCAGTAGAACATGGTTAAAAATTAAATCCCATATTGGGCTTAAGGGATACCAAGTCAAGCAAATTAGGACTCCCTTCCAAAAATAGTTCTGACAATACCACCAGACTATTTACAGAACAAGATGGAGCTCACTTTCAGTTTGTTAAAATATCTTATAATCTACACAAACACAAATCCATTATTTTATACAGAAATATCTGAAATCTGTTTCAAAACAAGACCTCTCAACTCACATTACAATTATAAAAGATCAAATTTAAATAAAACAAACAAGACACGGTTTATGACTCCCCTTTAGGTATATTGCCAAAATATACAAATGCATTTTATTTTTTGAAGCTTCTATCAGCAGGACAACTTAGAAACACTTTTCACCTTTTTGAAATGGTTTAGTAAGAAATAGGTAAACATTCTTTTATTATCCTTTTTAAAATATATTTTCCTCTTCTATCCAGACTAAAATGTTTGTAGCATTGATGAGCCTTATGACACATGTAAATCATTTTGAAATCTATCTATTCATTAAATGAATCTAACAGTACTGTAGAACATAAACATGCCTTTGTTTCAAATGTGGAAACAATATTTCACCAGGCCTGGAAAGTGAGAACTTAACAACCACTTTGGCTCTGTTTATTGCAGCAATCATTTCTATTCTAGACTGAACACTGGAAGAATTGTTTAGTGGCAAATTGGTTACATTTCCAGTATGTAAACTATATTACCAGACGAAGCAGAAAGAACACCCTTTATTAAGGGATTCTGGTTTTTTCAAAACTAGATTCAGCACGACATGAAAAAGCAGAATGAAGTAACACTCAGCTGTGTAACATTGTATTCTCATTTACACTAGCCAGACTGTCTTAATTGGTTTTTACCGTCATGAATTCAGAAATCAATTTCTAACACCACTTATAAACTGAGGGTTTCTGTATAAGTGCACACAACATTCACATATATATGTGTGTGAAACACAGCAAGAAACAGCCATCACCTCACCAGACCTCTTCTCCCCTGGATTTGTGCTACAACCTGTTCTCTTGATGCTCTGAAAATAAAAGAAAAGAGAGAGAATAAATTCAGAAGGAAAAACAATCATTATACTCTTATCCACTGCCAGATTTCCAGTATAACAATCCCTTAGTGGTGTTATCTGAGAAGTATTGGCATCAGAACACCTGACCTTAACCTTTTAATTCCGAGGCAATATCTCCAGAGCAATTCAATGTATGTGGCATCTATACACACACAAGTGCATACACAAAAAACTGTAAAGCCTTCCCTATGTTTTCATGACTGTTTACAACTTTTTACTCTTTATGAAAACAAAAATTGTCCTCTTCAACTGTTTTTTTTTAAGTTCAATATTATAATGACATAAGTAGAAATCCCATTAAACATTCAGATGACATCTGACTTGAACACTTCCCTAGGATTTACATTCTTGATTAGAACTTGTAAATTACATCATGTGTACATTTAAACATGCAGAAAATAGTGTACAAAGTACAAATTAATACTTCAGAGTACTACCAGAGATATTTTACCTCCATAAACACACAGCAAAAATGCACACATGCAGGCCAGAGGCAAAGGTACGGTTATTTTAAAAACCCAAAAAAAAACAACAGGGCAGGAGGGCTTGATTTCTATTTTGCCATTTCCATCAGCTGTCTGCTCATTTTGCTGACAATCACCCTTCCCATCACTTTGTGGGTACTCAGAGGAGGTCATCTCACCTCCTCTCTGGTGCTGAATCCTTGCATTCTACTTCAGCAAACTGTAGCTGATTCTATGGCATCAGCTACCTTTTATCCTGCAACACACACCTTTAGTTTTCTAATAATAGCATTTGTCTGAGTGACAATTCATCAGAAACCAGAAAAATAACATCCCAAAACATGGATTTCATCGTTAAATGAGAACAAAGAGGAGAAAGATTGTGCTCAGACTCAGGAAAGAGTTTTATGGGATCAGACAATCTCAAACCACTGCCAGTCCATAATTTTCACATGACTCACACTGTTTCATGTGTGCCCTCAGGGACACACAGCTGGCCATAAGATCTACTCCCCGACTCCCCTCAGTCCTGACCAGCTGTGAATCACATCTTTCCACACTGTGAGCTCTTAAATCTGCCAGCATTATCCACTTCACCCTACAGCCTATTCGGCAGCCACAGATTGTTAATCTCTTGATATCAAGACAGAAAACATGCTGTCATTTGCAGTGTCCAGCTTTCAGATTTGAATTATTTTACTGCTTGGAAAAGCTGTATGTCCTGTGCTGTTGATTGCAGTAATTGATTCAAACATCTCATTTAAATACACAAATGTAGTCTAACGAGCTGATTTGTACCATCTTTGAGCTACCTGGTCCAGTGGCAGGTGCCCTGCCCATTGCAGGGGGGTTGGAACCAGAGGAGATTTAAGGTCCCTTCCAGCCCAAATGTTTCTACAATTCAAAGATTTTGAGTTCAGGAAGGCACCCGTGCCTTTCTTTAATGGTGTTTTTTTTCTTGGAACATGGACAGAGTCACTGTCACATCAAGAAAGGCCTCAGTACTCAAATTTTACATTCAACAAAATATGTAACTGCCAGGAAGAGGTGTCTTAGCTTGGATAAAGTAGTCCTGATCCAGTCTTGGCTTGTGTCCTCCCACAAAATGAGAACATCATTAGCTAGAAGAGCCACCCTCCTAAGAAAACCACAGCAGACTGAAGACAACCAAATCCAAAAAATCTCTAAATAAGAGGTGTTAACAGTTTGCATCTGAACTCTGTAAATAAAAATGCAAGGGTAGGTTCCAGGAGGTATTGCTTTACAACTTAGAGCAGGGGAGAGAGAAGAAAAACAGAAGCTAGAGTTGTATTGGTAGCTGGGAACGATCTTTGGTCTCCCCTTAAATCCTGAACCAACTTCGCTGTAAATTTCTTAGCTTCTCTCCTAGCAGAGTTCTGAGTATGTTTTCCTACAAAAGTGTCTCTCGAATAAGAACTCTGAGAGTTACAATCCCCCTGCTGTTCTTCAGCTGTCAACTCTCCCTTTCTGTACTTTTCGGCCCTAAAAAAAATTAAAACAATAGCCTGATTCTCAACAGGGCTTTGCTTGGCTAATTGAGCACAATAATGTACATGAACAGCTTTTTTATTCTTGGCATTCCCAGGTGACCTGGGTCAGCTCTAATTACCGGCTAAAATATTTCCATAAGTACAGAATTTAAATGGTATCTGGGCAAGCCTGATCTGCTTATCCTGTTATTCCTGCAGACCCAGGCAGGAACAGCTTTGGACAGCAATAGTGCAAGTATCTACACCTGATCTAGGGATGTAGATTTCACAGTCAGCACAGGGAAACAGGCAATAGTACAGCCTGAGTCAGCCACCCTTTTCCAGGGTGCACCTTCAGCTGAGATGCTTTGCATGAGAGAAACCCCTGCTTCTCTGCTGGTTTTGAACTGAGTGCCCACAGCCAGCTTTTAGTGCATGTTCCTGCCATCCTCAGTCACACAAAACCTACCCCAACACAGGCAGCCTTTCGCTGGGTTTCACAAAGCTCAGTGACAGCTCTACCCAGGACATTTTATTTAACTAATAAATGACAAATTCATTTGAAAAACTGCTTTGGATTGCTTGGCTTAAGAGAAGCTTCCCTCAGAGACTGGTGGATACGAACTGAGCAAATCTCAGTGTTTCCTTAGCACCAGCACCCTGGTGCTCCTAAATAGCAAAGGCCACTCTCAAAGAACATGTGAGTCATGTCTTTATAAAGCTCTAGGCCTGGGGCTGTACTTAAGTGGCACTCGAAGAGAATGGTGAGACAAGCACAGAAACCTAGCAAGCTTGTGGCAAAAAAAATGTACCAGCAAAGAGAGAGTGTTCTTTCTAAAAGCCCAAAGTGTAGGTTCTTGTAACTCCCAATACAGCAGAGAGAGATGGTAAAAAAACGCTAAAAATTTATTCTTACTTTCTCCTGACAGATTTTCTTCATACTCGCTCAGTGATGCATGAGTTTCCAAATACCAAGGGCTGCTTTATATCTTCTTCCTTTCCTCCTGGATAACAACTAATAGAAAACAAACCCACTTGAACCAAACTTTTATCTTCATTTTAGCTTCTCAAAGCAAAAACTGTCATTTCTTCACGAAGACAGAAAGAAGGTATAATGAAAGACAAATAAAAAACATACATAGCAATGGGCCAAGGCATAGCAAAGACATTTGCCCTGCAACAAATATTCCGTGTATGTGTTTGATTGTGGCTGCAATTTGCAGAGAAAGGCAATCCTAACATGATATTGCACACTCCTGTACAATTTAACAACGCATGAGTGACCAAAGATGTCTTTAAAATTAAGTATATGTATTTAACAGAGTGAAATAAGGGAGGATAGAAAGTGAGTCCCTTTTAAATTCCTAACACGACAGTCTATTATGTCATTTCTACTTCGTGCAGTGCCATAGCTGATTATATTTTTTTTTTTGAATCCACAGAAGGTAAATCAAAACTACTTTTCTTGAACTTTTAACAAGCAACTGGAAGTAGCACAATAGCCACTGTAAGTGTAGGTCCCTGTAAGCTCCCGAGCATCAGCACTTCCCACACGTCTGCAGTGCTTGGGGGGGTGGTGGTGTGTTATAAAATATGCTCTGCTTCAAGCAAGAACGTTCCAAGTCATTAAATGCCAGATCTTCCATGCACAAATAAAAGGCTTCTGAATTCTCCTCCTTAGGATAATGGTATTGATATCCCTTCATGACTGTTAGATGCTAAACAGTGAAATCACTCAGTAATCCTGAGCTTTGTTCCACGGTTCCTGTGAGTGCAGAAGGATGGGTATGTACTGAAACACCTCATTAGCTCCTGTTTGTTCTGGCCACTTTTGGATCAGATTTCGTAACCCCACGTTCCACAAACTGTTTCCAAGCATGGAGCAGTGCAGATCAGACTGGATCTCTCTTTAACCATTACATCAGCCAGGATGGGGACAACAAATCAGACTGCAGCTGAGGGACTAAACCAGGGAAACACGTGGGGGTTTTTTATTCCCCTACAAAACAAGTCCTTTTCTCTTATATCTTTTTCACGGTTCCTTTTGTGTGACAAGTTTGTTAAAACAAACAAAAAGCCCCGGACTTATCAATTGAGTTGACACAGGCATGTCCTCAAGCCTCTGTCTGACCTCATCAGTTCTAATGGTGCTGATGAATCTCAGAAAAACTGCTCTCCTTCAGTAATTCTTACAGATGTACTCTCATTCCTAAGTAACTTCATAAATGTTTGCTGGGATTTGTGTTTGCTTTTTGCTGCTTCCATCAGTCTCTGATCATCATTAGTGCAAAATCAATATGTATCACATTTCTAGGCCAATCACTTTCTAAAATAAATGAAATTAAAATTGTATACATTTCCCACAAGATCCTTGTTACCTTCCCTCAGCTTACTGATTCCATTAGCTGTGCCTGCTCAGCTTCCAAACTTTTATCTAAATTCCTCTGTCCATTATTAAACTGAGATACTAATTCAATATTCCCTGCACCTTTAACAGGCTTTTTTTTTATTTGCACATAATTTAAATTATGAACATGAGATTTTTCTCAGAATATTTAAGATGATTCAAACCAGCATCCATCCTCACCATCATTTGGGCAGTTCGGGTTACTAATTCCTGGAAAAATATATGGGATTTTTGTTACAGTCTGGAGACCTATTGCCCAAAGTGCCAGGAGACCAAAAAAAAAAAAAAAAAAAAAAATCAATGTCATCATTACATGAGCCTATTTTTGACAAACAAATAAAAATACAGACTCAGTTGAGTCAGAGCTGCCATTGACTCTCCTAACCCTGAAAGAGATTACTGTCTTTCTACTTCCTCCCAGGATTTTTCCACAGCCACTGCCTGAAGTAGAAGGTTATCTGCAGGAAAGTCTTTGAAGCTCAGCTCCTCGGGCGAGACTGCTGCTGTGGGAAGGATATAAGCTCTAACTCACATCATCCTTCCTCCTCAGAAGTCTTCCTCTCCTCTCTTGGCCTCCTGGGGAGCTTGTGCTGCTCCTCAGTCAGCACATTCATTTGGCCATGAATTTCCCTTCGGACTGAGGCAGTTTTCTTGCTAAAATCTCTGAGATTTCAGAATGTCCTTGTTCTATGCTGGATGGAATCCAAAACCTTTGATGTTTTTTCAGCTAATTAAAAGATAGACAGCCTGCCCCAGAATAACTATCTTTGATAAAAATATAAATTGATCAAAAGAGATTTCTGTCTGGTAAAGGACAGACCATTTCACAGACAGATTTCTTAGATAAGAGACCTAAAATCATAGAAGAGAGCAGCACTATTATCATCATTATTACAGAGAAGTGAGAAAGAATACTTATTTTGCGACTCTCTCTTTATGACAGGACCACCAGACATCCAGTACCCCTTGGCCACCACAAGTTTTCATCCTAATTCCTCTTTGTCTTCAATTAACTGAATTAGAAAGATTATCTCTCCCAAGAGCAATAAAGAGTTGGTGAGGTCAGGATCCTTGTTAACAGAGTTGAACAAATATCATGAGTTTTTGCGCTGTTGGCTAAGCAGACTGCCAGAACCAACCCATCTTTGGTGGGATCCCTTTTCTCAGAGGTATTTCACTGCCCTAAGGACACTCACGGAATCTCATTCACCAGACAGATCATAAAACACTGTCAAAGTTAAACCCAGGGAAGCCTAGAGGGAAACTCCAAATTTTAATAAAAATTCAGAAGGATGAGCCACAGAACCCGAGTTAGTTGGATAGCTGGCTCCATAGGATAAATGTGATGTGACAGATTTGAGAAAAGCAAATGAAGCCTTGCTGCTCTACACATCTACCAATGAGCCACAAGCAAATGGTGCGAGCCGTGCTTGGGAGCTGCCAGATTTGTGTACTAATAAAGCAAAATGTAACAACGTCTAATTGCACTATCAGCTGTAAAATAGTTACAAATAAAACATTATGAACATATCCGGGGCAGTTCCCAACAAAAGCAGAAGTGGATAGCTCAATGCTCCTGTATTTTACTAAGGAGAGGGAAACTGTTTAATTGGCTCATTAATGAACAAAGGAATATTGAAAAAGTACTTTCTAATTAGATGCCAAACTGTGCAGCTTCAGAAATAACAATAATGGATGAATCAAGTCAATGGGAGACATGAGGAGAATGGTTTTTAAAAAGCCAAGACAGAAATAAAATTTCAAGATGTCATTTCTCCATGAGCACTTGCTCATTGCTGCTTAGAAAGACTAAAGGAGCTGGGAAGAAGAATGTCAGCATCTGACCACATCACGAAGCCTTCTCCAAAAGCATCTGGTGGAAGCTGAGAGCGGTAAAAAAACTGTCTCAATCAGGCTCACTCTTCACTTTCCTGTGTCATTGACAGCTGATTATGGGCTGTGGCTTTCCCCTGATGTCTGGGAAATGTGCAGCAAATATTACACTTCTGGGAGGATTGCAGTGAAGATTTGGGATCTGGAAGCCATTCTAATCCCTGCTGGGAGCAGAACTTCCTAAGGTGTCAGCTGGTTCAAATGCATGAAGGAGAAAGAAATAAAAGCACTAATGAAAGCACATTCAAGGACACCTCATTTTGCCAGACAGAGAAGGACATTGGAAGGCAATTTTCAAGCTTGCTTTAAAAAAAACCAAAAAAGTCTCTCTTTTTTATCTGAGGAGACCAAGAAAAGTATCAGAGCTAAAAACTACTATTATAGGACATCACCAAATTTGTCTTTTCTGATTCAGAATGATACACTTTGGGCAGATTAGTTGCACCATAGCTGGATCTCAAAATATTGTCTCCAATCCAGGTCTTTAATCCAGGCTGCTTGAAATGGGGGCAGTGGAATTTGCCTTCTAAAGTGTCCACAGAAATAAAACCAAAGACAGTCCAATATATCATGGTGCAGAGCCTTATTAGAGCAAAGCTTGCTTCCATACATATAAATTTCTTTCTTTTTTCCTTTCTGTCTTCTCTTGCCTCCATCTTCCTCTATCACATGCCTTTCTTTAAAACTATTCTAATTTCAGGTTTTGTAGATATTCATCAGGAGCTTTGGGAGACAGGACAGGTTAATTTCTGTACCTGCTCTTATGTTAAGAATAAAGATATAACCACAAATACACCGAGCTGTGTTTGTACTCCATGCTTACATAATGTAATTATTTTCTAACACAGAATTGTCAATAAGCAGGTAAAAGGTCTGGCCACAATTTTTGCTGTCATCCCTACCTAAATATCTCTCTCTGGGCTGGTTATCAGACAATGAAAGATTTGAGGGTCTCATTAGCCATGTTATATTTAGGTATGCCAATCTTCTTTTCACTCTTGATGCCAATACAATTAAGTCAACCTTAGTACGCAACAAACAGAAGGCTTACAAAGCCATCAAGGTTTTAAATTTTTTTTAACTTATCTATTAATAAACTAACTAAATCATTTGACAAACTCCATTTATCTAGCTCTCTGTAGCCAAATCACAGGCTATGCACATTAACCTGTGCAGACACTTCCAATTCCATCATTCCCAGGAGTATGTCCAGGTGTGACACTTTAGGCCTAGCACTCTTTAATTCCATTATTCCTGTACTCAAAGTCACCAGGCCAGAACCTTTCATTTTGTCTCTCCATTTTTACCATGAGGCAAAAATATTTCTCAACCTGTCCTGCTTCCAAATATATTTCACCTATGAAAAACCTTTCATATTAAAGACAAAATAACCTCTCTTAATATTAGTAGCTCCAATGGCTCACAAAGGAATTCTTCTATGAATGAAAAGTACTTGCATAAGGTCGTGCAAGATCTGTCCCTTAAACTTTACATAAGAACCTGCCACAAAGAGGTGGAAAAGTGAATAGACAAGTCACATTTATTTCTTCTTTTCTGATTCTGTACGGAACTTCCAGACTCTGCCAGCAGGTGATCTTTGTCTCACTCTAAAAAGTACTTTCATAAAAAGGACATACTGACAGTATTTTTTCTTAAAACTTAGTGATCTTTCTATTAAAACATTCAACTAGGATGTTTCATTCTGAATAACTTCAATTAATATGTCTAAATCCTCAGGATTTTTCAAGTGAAACTTGTGAATTATGAAAGTATTTTGGACAGAGCCTCAGAAAACTGCATTTCTATTCAAACACATTAAATTCATTATGTACTCCAACAAGGTTTAGTTTCCATCAAAGGAAAAATATGCAAAAGGAAAAATATGTTTTAAAAGTCCCTCAAAACTGATGCATTATCCTACTTGACAAGTACTGACCAATTAAATCTTTTAGGATATTACATTTTCATCTCCAAAAATTGTTTTTATTTTGAAACAATCATGGTGGTAAATAAAGGTGTGGTATGATGATCTTAACTTTGGTTTATATCTATTTATATAGTTTGAAATATAAAACAGCATTACTTATTACTACATATTAATTCAATATATACTTTGGCTTTAGTTCCGCAGTAGGAGTGTAACCACAGGAAAAGGGTGAATTCCCTAAATCCAGTAATACACCTGGTTTATACACTTAGGATTTGGAATCAGATTTGAATAGCAGTAGTGATGAACACCACAGCAGCTCTTTTCCAGCTGAGTTTGAAAGATATCTGTTCTGTTGTGCATAAAGAAATCTGATGATTGTTGAGGTTACTGATGCAACAGAGCAGAATCCAGGTTCTTCACTGCTTTCGTGAAGAGAACAGAAGGTTCACTATGGTTGTCTTTGCATAAAAACAGTGATTTTAGTGTCATATTCAATAAGCTAATGAACAACAAAGTTGTCCTTTCATTCCTTGGATTTTATTGAAGAGGCAAACACAATAAATGGAGCCTGATTAGTCACGTTTTGCAGTTTACAAAACACAGTTGAGGTCACTTGTAATTGTCTGTAATTTCCATGCAATAAGTGGAGCACACTGGGACTCCAAATCATTTCCCAGATATCAGAATCCATTCTCTAATTTTTCCCAAGTATAAATTAGAAAATAATTTCATCAGATAACTAAAATAATTTTAGGAGGTCATACGTCAAGTCACCTTAGGCAAATTAAGCCAACTGGATAAAATGACACTAAAACAAATTCTTCTAGATAACGAAGCCAATGGAAATCCCTTAGGATGTGAAAATAATCTATATCAAAACAATTAATTAATCTAAATTAAATGAATCCAGTCAATGGATTGTTTCTCTGTGAAAAGAAGCATCAGCTTAAAAGTTGAATACTCAAATTTGTCTTTCCAACAGATGGGCTGGTTTAAAAAGGAGTAAGTGGAAAAGTTATTTCCAGCAGCATGAAAGAGCATCTTGCACTTATCATTAGTTGTTTTTCCCCTGTATTACCTGTTTCAGCTTTTAAGATTGAGTCACAATTGTCACTTTGCTTTCCTGATGAACAATCTATTAAGAATGTTTCTTCAAGTGCAATATAATAATCATCCCTTTAGTTTGACTCATGGGTTGTCAACGTGCATTTCATTTGCACAATTGTAACCTCACAGTATATGTTCTCAAAAAGAAAATGGGAAGAAAAGGTAAAAATAAAGTTAAACTCTAACTTTGCTGGAATGTTAGGATGACTTTGAATCAGTAACTGCAAGGTATCTTACCCATTATATTATTTTCTATTGTATTCTAGTATCTAAAATATTCTAGATGCATAGAATCACTTTCTGTTAGCTTCAATGCCACACTGAACTCCTAATGTGGCCTTAGCAGCATAACTATTTCAAACTGGTAAAATCTGTCTGAATTAGAAATTCTTTCCCCCAAGTGTGGTGGGGGTGGAGGAGCTGCACTTAAATGGGTCGTATTAAAAATTCTTCTCTTTATCAGTTTCTACTGACTGGCTCCACAGTAATTGCCTCTGAACTAATTATGAAATTATAAATATTTATAGGATGACCCTAGGAACAAGCTACTGTTACCTCAGTACTTAACCGACTGCTGAACTTATTCCATCCCTGAGGGGGAGAGTCCCACAATTTATCTGCATCACCTGCTTGATCTACTACCCAGGATTACACAGAGGCCTTCAAGCAAAACACTGCAAAGTTCACACACACACAAGAACAGTCCTGTTTTAGGCAAAGTTACCGAATGAGGAACTTGCTCCTTCCATCACACGAATATTGTAGCTACTGAGCCTGTGCAACACTAATTCTTACATTTTCACTTGCCTTGATCCATCTGTCTCCTAATTTGCACAGCAGACTCTGACACAGTGCTCTGATTCATTACCTTAGTGGATAAATATTTGTCTTTCTCCACCCCTCCCTAAGAAAATGTGTCTGAAAAGGCAGTTTTAAGACCATGGAAAACCATCTGTAGAGACAAATGGATGTTTGTAAATTATCAGGCCTAGTGAAATAATAAGATACTGTAGAATGACCAAATGATGGTCATCTTACCATGGAGGCTCTCTGAGGTGTAATAATAGGCAGCACAGACGCTCAGGTTAGGTGGTTCTTCATGGGGTGACAACACCATATTTCATAATTCTCTTGTGTCCCCAAGACAGAGCTACCCTTGTTCAGCTCCATTTACCACTTCCAGACTGACACACAAAGGAAATTTTCTGATTCTGAAAACCACAGGCACTGCAGACCTTTGTGCTTTCCCATCCCTAGAAGAGCTTGGGGATTCTTTTATCCCTCCCAACTTTTAGAAAGACTTCACTTTAACTTTTGTCTGCACCAACAGAAAAACAGACATTTATGAGCAAGATCAAGGCACAACAGGGAACCACTGTAACCCGACTTCAAGTCACGCTTTTGCAGCAAAGTCTTAGAAGCTTAATGCTGAGAATTTCCATCCTTTTGTGAGCTTGAGTCACACCGGGAAAATTTAATGTAGCTTTTGACTGAAAAACTAGGCAGGTATTCACCTTACACACACACACACCATACAAAGAGACTGAACCCATATCACTAAAGCAGTGGGATCTTTGACTAAATAAATGCAGAATCAGACCCATACCATTTTATTTGTGGTAGTAAGAAGACTGGCCTATGTCCACAAAATCTAGGTAAAAGAAGATATACTCCAGGCTCTAAATTCCTAGAACACTTAAGAGTTATTAAATATTAACAGTATTGGGATAATCAAATTAATGTGATGGAGCTAGCCTGTAAAAAAGAGGGAAAAACAACCTCTTGTTGTCCCTTTGTCATATGGAAAATTACCTATAAAACAGAAGTCTTGCTTTTATCCTGAAAATTTTCCCAGATGTAGAAATTGATGAAAATTTTCAGACTGTTCAGAACTGAAGTTTCAGCAATTTGACTGTCAATGATCACTAAAGAAAGAAATTGCCATGTAAAAAGTGGCCAAAATCACATCTCATCTTCACAGAAAATTATTCTGATAGATTGCCACTTGAGTCCAAGTCACTATGAAGAGCAACATGAATAATAAATATGTTATAATTTAAGAAAATAATTTCTATCTATTGTTAATTTTGCAACTCTTGTACCTGAGCGGGGATTGACACACGCTTTCAGCCCTGTTACCATCCCTTCAAAGAGATGATAATAATTGTGATTGGCATCACAGGGGGTGAGCGCAGTCAGTGCATCCCAATTCTGCTCTAGAGACTCTTTGGGGAAGGGCCCACTGGGAAAGCAGGCATTGAACTCATGACCTGTCTGATCTTTATCTGGTTTGGGTTGGAAAGGACCTTGAAGCTCCTCTCATCCCACCCCCTGCCATGGGCAGAGACACCTTCCACTATCCCAGGTTGCTCCAAACCCTGTCCAACCCAGCCTTGGACACTTCCAAGGGATGGAGCAGCCACAGCTTCTCTGGGTGACCTGTGCCAGGGCTTCTCCACCCTCATAGGGAAGAATTTCTAACATCTAATCTAAATCCCTTGGTTTTTAGTTTAAAACTGTTCCTCCTTGCCCTATCACTACTTGCCTGTGTAAAAGGTCACTCTCTCTCTTTTATGACCCCTTTATGTGCTGGAAGGTCCTCTAAGATCTCCCCAGAGCTTTCTCTTCTCCGGGCTGAACAACTCTCTCAACCATCTTTGTAGGAGAACTGCTCCAGCCTTCTGAGCAGGAGCACCTTCCTCAGCCTATACAAAGAGTAGACTTATAATGCATAAAATCAATATATTCCTATTTTATTTTATTAATTGAAATTTATGAGCCTATCATAAAACTGATGATTTAGAAAAAACCTTTTCTGCTAAGAAAAGCATCTCTTTGTTTGTGGTGAAATAGATCATGAAGCTCATCCATTTCACTACCTGAACATGAGGTTGAGGGATTTAATATATTCATAATACCTAAATCTATGTCATACTTTATAGAAAAGAAGCATATCCTCAGATATTTAGGCTCTGCCGAGTACATATCTGTATCAGCATAACAAGGTTTATTGAATGAATAAACTGAAGGGTATATTTGATCTACATGCATCTGTTATGCTTTTAATTTATAAGAGCTTATTCATAAAGTCATTACTCAATTTTATTTCTTCATCATGCAAAATAAAAACTGAAGCGTTATTGGTCAGCTCTTCCTTTTATGATACAGGCCTAGCTATATAAAAATATAAAGCTGGGGAGAACAATACATTTAGAACATCAGAAATTGCTTGCAAAAAACACTTGAAAAAAAATTAAGTGGTGGGGGAATAAAGGAACTTCCCAAACAATGAGATGACAGTTTTGTCAAGACTATCAGGCAACCACAGGTCATTGTATTGCTTCATAAAACAAATTAAGTAATATAAGTGCCTAACTAACATTACTGCCAGCAGAATCAGTTTTTAAACATTAAAACCTTCCATAACCCTCCCACAACCCAGGCTGCAGGTTGCTCTGCCCGAGGGTTGAAACTCTTTTGTCCTGGGCTCCCATGATGGTGCCACACGGAGCGTTTGATGCTTGCTGGCTGAACTCATTCTGTCAGCAGAACAGTTGGTATTGCACACTGGAATTCTAACTGTACTTCAAGGACAAGTCATCTGATCAAAGGGCGCCACAAATCTTCACAGTGGATGGCAGACAGGAAATGGTAAAGTATTATTTATGTGAATGACCATCATGAATTTGAGATGCTTTTCTAAGCCATTTCATCATTACCCGTTCACTTTTTAAATAACCCCCAGTTCCTGGCATTGCAATTATCCTTCAACTGCATAACATCATAGCTGAATAGTCTGTGAGAACAGCATGAGCTACCCTATACACACAGACACCCATACATGTGTTTGAAGTATTTTTTTTAGCTGAATGAAGCAAAGAGTAATGAGACAAAACAATCAAGGAGGAAAATAAATCCTTTGCTAAAGTCTGTTCTGTGGATCCAAAGCTTGTGTCCTTGGGAAAGAACACGACACTGATCAAAAAAACTATGGTTAATGTGTGTCCTCAAGGTAAACAAGCACATTGCTTCATTCAGCTGTGCATATCAAACATGCATACAAATCAGTAATATTCTTTTATTAAGATGAAAATCATATGTGAAATATGACTGATTAAAACCTCCGCCAGAATCACATACATGAGTTCAAGAAAATGAGCATGACAAGTCAGATGTAATACTGTACAAATAAATTTATCTGTTAAGTACTTTTCTTAGACATTGTTTCTTTACAATCCTGAAATTTGTTTAAATCACTCAGTGTTATCTGAGGAAAATTTCATGAACTGCTGAAAATGGCTTTTATACAAACAAAGTAAAACAAAGACATAGCTTAGAGATCATGACACAAGTTTTTGAGTGCATCACATCACGAGAGCAGAATTTCCATGCTTCAAAAACAGATCAATAGTTATGAAAGTGTTGAGGGCTTAAGAACTTCTGTCAAGAATGTCATTTACTGAACCATTCAATACAGCAAGGAGAAAGACATTTTCTACTCATTTTCTACCTCTCTGGTAGACCCCTCCAATTAACTAAACTGAAGGAACAGAGTTATTTTTATACTGGAACGCACAACAATCTTTATTTAAGATAACATATGCACCAGTGTAAACTAGCAATTTAAATTATTCAGATGTCATAGAAATAATGTGCTCAAATGCAGGGAAATTATGAAGATAACTTTTCTGAGTTCTGACCCAGATCTTCTGAACGTCACAGCAAGGATTGCCAGTGTTCTTAATGACAGCTGGATCAGACTGGCAGAGGCTAATAAAGAAAACACCCTGTAATACATGCCTGGTTTCAGAGAGATCAAATCTTTTGCTTGGTAGCATTCCAGTGGTTCAGCAGTTGGGCAGCATCCCCTTGACTTATGTTCCTTGTCTTTGCTCTCATCACAGTGAGACTGCACCCCAGAATTTGGCTGCAACCAGGCAGAGTCAAAGCAAAATGGCAACAGCTCCAGATGAAATTTCTAAATAATCCCACTGTATTACATCTCTGCCAACATTCTGCAAATTAATAACCACTAGAAATCAGCAGAAGATTTGTTTGCACTGACTCTTCAGAATTAGGGATTTTTAAAAATCTAATATAATCGAATGCTAATCTGAAGAGAAAAATGCCTCCATTGAAAAAACTCAAATTGTACTGATGTAAATGGATGGGACAACAATAATCAATCCTTCAGTTTTCGCACATTTTAGACTAACTCCAGTCTGGAAGAGACATCGTAACTCATTTCCATCTACAAAACCTTGGCAGTGGTAAAAAACCTGTGTATTTTAATCCAGCTGTTAAGATGTTTGAGAGAATGGCACCACGTTGACTGGTATGAACATTAAGTTTCTGGTTCACAACAGGACCAAACTGAAGTTGAACCAAGTTAAAGACACACAGAAGCTGACTGAAAAACAATTGCAGTAAACCACATCTAGTTGACTGAATTGAGCTTTTATTAGACCATTTTTCCTTTGAATCTTTCTGGTTTTAAATTTTGAACACTATATTTCAGAAAATTTCAGAAAATACCTGAAATTGTCGATACAGTTTTTTAATAGAGAAATTCACATAAAGTGCAAAAAAAATTCAGATCCAAATATAAAGGAATAATATCTTAGACTCTGAGCAGCCAGAGTGAAGAATATGTTCATACATCAAAGTCAAGGGGAAAAAAGCAAGGGGAACAGCTCAGACACTAAGACTATGGAAAAAAATTAATGGGAAAAGACAGCTCTGTGGAAGAGCTGCAGCTTAGTCTTAAAATCTGCAGGTTTCTTGCTAACTATCATATCCAATCCCTGTGCCAGATTTGCACGGCTATAAACAACTGCTGATTAATTTCCATTTCTGAATACATTATAAGCCAGGCAGGTTGAGAAGGGTACCTTTCAAGTTTACCCTACAAATAGGGAACCATGTTTTTGTACCATTCTCACATCTTCCTTTTCATCTTTGTTGTTCCTCGTGTTTCTGTAGTTATTTTCATCTTCCTCCCATTATAGCTGTTTAATGCTAATGAGACAACACTTGATCCAACCCTAAGTACATCAATGTGCTCTTTTTGTATGAATATCAAATGCCTGCACTCACAATACAGAAATACATGGCCCAGGTAACCATGAAAAGACAATTCTTTGATAGTAAAGATGACTTATGTTTTTTCTGTTTGTCACCCCAAAAAAAGCACAATGAGAAAGGAGAAAGAAGGTTACAGAGTCCAGGAGAAAATTCTTTTCTTCTAGAATGACTAAGCTAGGTGGGAAGGAAAGGATATTGATACTGAATGGAAGAGAATCACTCTCAGGGTATAACTACCCAGACTCATAAGCAGACCAGTGCATGGTTTTATATGTGGCATAAATAGCTGCATTTAATTCAGAGTCATTTGAGGTCAATGAAAAAATTTCTGATGAATTTTCCAGTATTCAGAGAAAGCTGTGATTCTGGAAGGAACCACAGTGCCACTATTTGCACTTTTTCCATGCTAGGTTCATGGGAGATGTGTCCATATTATGCAGAACACCTGTCAAAAGCTGACAACTAAAGTCGTATCAGCACATGGCACAGCCTGAGCCTGTTCACAGAGAAATCAACAATCAAACTCACAGTTCCACTGGAGCTGGGGGACTTCTAATGAGACTTTGTTTAAGACCCCGAATTTGTTCTGTGACTTACACAGACAAGGATTCTTCTGAGCAAGTGTGGAACACCTTGATGGGAAGATGAACTCACAAGATTTACTTATGGCAAAAGCTCAAAGAGGATTTAAGTCCATGAAATAATCTTGATTCATTATAGTAGTGCTCAATGACTGACTTCTTAAAGTTTGGTATTCCAATTCCAGCTGTATAAAATGCTTATCTTCAGCCTCAGCCAGTTCAAAAGCAGAATTGCTTTCAACTTGACCTGACTTCCTGAATTAGTAGTGGACTGCTTGATATACTTTTAATATCTGCAGACTATTCACTTGCACTGGAGAGGAACAGTCTTGGTTGACTGACTTATCCTGAAATGTTCTGAACCTGCCATACATTTAGAGTTCAAATTAAGGTCATTTGAGAAGCTCACATTCTACTTTGGCCCTCACTTGGTTAACTCAATGTCTGGACACAAGAAACTGAGCTTAATGATCTGTTTCTCTAGGTATTTCTCATACTGGTATGCCAAAATGATGCTTAAAAAGAGAGTGTAACATTTTTCATTTTGTAATATATTTATGTGTTGTTATCTATCAGGTCAAAGCACTAAGTTCGTGCCAAATAAATCTGTGCTGTAGAGTTGAGAACAGGGAGGAATGTTCCTTCAGCCTCCAGGATGCAGAGATGTTAAGAAATTGATTGAATCTATTTTCTGAATTGTTTTGCATTTTTTCCCCTAAGTGAGAGCCATGAAGAGGTCAGTTTTTTAATAGCATGCAGAGGAACAAAAAGTGTTATCCACAGCAGGCAGAGGAGATGGCCAGAAACACAAACTGGGGCTCACTGAAAACTCTCTAACAGAAATGCTTCACTTCACCAGCAGGACATTAAGAGCAGAAACCCTGAGGAGGCAATCAGCACCAAACACTCTCTGTAGTGCACAGCTGCATTCCTCTGGCCCCAAGAACCTCCCCTTTTCCCCAGCTGTTTGGAGTCATCATTCTGGCTGATATTAAAGATTGCAAGTGCTTGCAGAAGAACACTGTCAAATTTGACTCGTGAATCAGATGGCAGTGAATTAAATGCAAAAATATCACATCACACCAAGGACATTAAATCATAATCAATAAGTTTGGCTTCCCATTACTATTTGCTTAATCCTGAAATATGATATGCAGACTGAGCACAAATGGATCCTCTGTCATCTCTGCTTTACAAAGCCAAACACAGAAAAGCCTCACTCTGCTTTCTGTCAACAAAACTTCAGTGATCTAAGTTCTAAATTATTTCAAATTTATGGAGTTAATTTAGTTGGAAAAATTCTACCTAGTCCACAGAACCCTATGTAGCATGTCGCTTGGAAAGCCTCCACTTCCAAATTATAGACCACCATGCAAATGAGGAAAATGACTAACGTTTTACTCAGATTCTTGTGAAATACTCATCTCCTTGAAATGTCATACCAAGGATGAGAAAGCAGTGATCACACTTTCCCCCCTCCATGCCTATTACAAGTATCAACTTGATCGTGACTTCTCTGAAATAAATGAAAGCTACCCCCCATAATAACGTGTTCAAGGAATCCAGCTTGTCAGAACCCCAGGCATTTTCAGGTGTACAAGCTGTCAGGTCTCCCAGCAAGCCAGAAGAGTGTGTAAGGAGGAAATCATGCAGGCCAGATCACAGGGACAAAAATCCATGAACGTTTTTGTCACCATTTACTATCATCTTGCAGTCAGCCCCTGCTCTGAGCTGCCTTGGGAGAGAATCTCTCTCGTTCACCCGTCTTTTGGGTCTATCACAACCCCAGGGAGATTTGTCTCACGACGTAAGAAATTAAATTTGGCAGTGGATGTTCTTCATGCCTCCCCCAATTTTTCACAGCTCTACTGACTGCTCATTTATTAGATCTTTTGACTTACTTAGAGATTTTCATTGTGATTTTACTTATCTCTCAGCATTGAACAAGTAAACTTTCACTGGCATCTGCTGGGTGAGGGGGAAGGGAATGAAATATGATTGCTTTTATTGCCTACACGTAAATTTTACTGCCACTAATCAATAAACTTTTTACTTGCAGCACTCAGGAGTACACAGTTTAACTATAACAAGTGGCAAAAGAAATGCAGAGCAGTGTTATTATTTCTGAAGTTGAAGGTAAGATCACGTGAAATTGTTTTCTTCGGACTCCTTGTGCCAAGCTACCATGAATATGGGATAAAACTCTCGGTCATGAAGGATATGGATAAGTGATTATAATTGAACTGCTTTGTGCTTTTTAAGTCAATCCAGTATATAAGTGATTGACTTTGTCTGTGTGTTACTTGTTACCCTAGATCATGAGTTTAAGAAATTGTAACAGAAATAATTGCCTTTCCAAGCAGTCTTCCTGCGGGTGAAACGACAAGGTAAAGAGTGTCAGAAAAAAAGGAAAAGCTTCTAAATAGCTGAGTTTCAGCTCTTTCATAATTAAACTCCATAACTACAAAACAATCCAACAAAAGCCTACAGTGAAAATAAACAAGATTTGAAAGTGAGGAAATGGGGTGTAGGTGTGGCATCCATCCCCTTTGCAATGATAGCAGAGGTACAGCTTTTGTGATTTTTTTTTTCAGCTGTTGAATTTAAATAGACATTTCAAAAATAGAAGCATTTTTAACGTGTTTTATAAATGGAGAAGTGAGATGGTGGTGTTTTACACTGCAAGTTAAAGAGATCATGGATGAAGGTCACTGGAGCATATAGGAACTGCAAATGTGTAGCCATTAATCATTGTAACCAGTACAAAATTTCTTTGGAACCTATGAATTTCACCTGTATCTCTGGATAAGATAGGGAAATCTTCCTTTCTTGCACCATATTAAAAGCTTGTGCTGGAATGAAGTTGAAGAGAAAACGAATTATATAGATCTTTAACTGCAATATAGGACATAATAAACTGAGTCCAATGGAGTTTTCATTATGTTAGAAGAAATAGATAATAACATTATTTCCTTTGCAGAAGTATCAGCAGAACACAGAACGAAATACTCTTCAGACACCACAAAAAAGACCCCAAAGAATTTATGTTGAGTGCACTAAATGCTTTGACAGGCAACTACTGCAGTACAAAGAGATTATGGCAATTCATGAGTTCAGTTATGAGAGTTGCCTAAAACAGGCTAAAGCATTTAGTACCAGTGCAGTAAAGGTGCAGGGAAGGCTGGGGGTACTCATTATTATGTGATCTGGACAACTGATTACCAAAGTGAGATTACATTTTAACTGCTTACATTTTCCCCTAACAACTTTTTGGGGTTTGACCATAAATGATGCTTCATTCATCCAGAGCTTCCCAACAGCTCTGACAACAAAACAGGACGACAAAATTGAATACCAAAGACAGAATAGAATACAGAAGAAATTTCAAAGGGAAAAATATTACTCTAACATAGCTTTTCTTCTTCTTTTTTTAAACAGCCATGAAAAATATCATTGCAGTTGCAGAAAAGACATGCACTGGTAAAAAAGGTAAAAACAGCCACCCAGTCAAATCCAGAGTCTGGACTGTGACTGTAAAGCATTGCTCTTATTAGAAAATGAAGATTTTGTGCAGCCAAATTTAGGTCATCTGTCCCTCCGGAACAAAGATAAGATCTCTAATTTGATCCCAGAGTAACCTGCTGGTTTGTCACCATTCCATCAGAGAGGAAAAAGACTAATTTGCTCACTTCAGTGAAAGGGCCAGAGGAACCCAACTATGCACTATTTATTTGGCTGGGCAGCAAACAAAATAAATGTAACTTTTTTATTTTGACACTAACCTCAGCTTACTACTTATGGCCAAACCAAATGCTGTATTTAAAGGAGGGATTTATTGAGGTTATTCTTCTCCAATTGCAGGCCAGATTCGTATCACTCTACCATAATGCAATGCTGAGAGGATACTTAGTTTGCAAAAATCACTGCTTTGTTGTGTTTTGGGATGTGGTCTTATTATTAAATTATGCTGACCTTAATTTATTAACAGGTCTATTTTATGCACATTTAGGTTTTAAAACAAAAAATACTAAATAGTACTGTGTTAAGCTGCAGGAAAAATTATTAACACATGTACTCCTGATTATTTATATTTCAGGTGCTGTTTAGGAGGCATTTGTCCAACTTCACTTCTTTTCATGTTATGTTTAGGACACGGCTCAATTTCTGAAGGTCAGACTCATTTTCAAAGTAAGCAGTTCACAATCATTTTCCCACTGTGAGGGACTGAGAGGCACAATGGGAGACAGAGCTTTGGCTTCTATTATTCATGCCTATTTGTCTTACATTAATATCCAAGATAAATATCAAGATTTCAAAAGCCACTATACTAAGGATTACAGAGAAGCTGCACAGAAAGAAATCCATCCTCAAAGTGAAATTTACAGTCTAAATACAGTTTGTATCTTCTTAACCTTTGCAGTATCTTTACCATCTCGCAGGCATGAGGAACGATCAGCAAGATCCACATTAATCTGTTAAGTGCTTCTTGAAGCAATTGTTGTCTTTGCTAGACCTCTCTGGACATGGAGGGATTGCTAAGAGTGCATTTAAAAGCACTTTCCTCCTTGTTCCATGTTTGAAAGATTCACTCAGGCCAAGTCATTTCCTCTTCTGTTTGATGGACACAAGACCGAAATACTTTTGTACATCAGAGTAGCTTAATTCTACCCAACTGCTTTCAAGATGTGTTTAAATCACTAAGTATCTTCTACCTAAGCCTAATCCCTCATTTAGCCTTCTGAAAAAACTTTCTTCTTGGCAAATAGATATAATTATTTCACACGCTTCTCTCTGTGAAAACATAAGTCCACAATTCGCTCACACGAACAGGCGCAGATCAGAAGAGCTTTTAAGTGTGGTTTTCTTACAAATCTTTAGAATAAAAGTTATCATTTGTTGCCAAGCTCTCCAGGATAATTTTGTAAAGAAACTGATGTGAGTCAGATCCCCTCACTGGGTCACAGCCCAGTGTTTTGTTTTTCCATCTCTGCTGGACTAGGGAAAATACTGCCCAACTGAGAGCACAGTTCAAGAGCTCATGTGCCAGCTACTGGTGCTCCAGGAACCTCCTGTCCCACCTCATTCCCTGGCACAAGTTCCTCACATTTTCAGAAAGCAGACAAAGTTTTGGTAGATATTTCTAGTCCAATCTGTAGATGCATACATCAGTGCCACCAGAACCGAACAAGATGAGTCTTTACCCCGTAGAGAAAACAATGTGGTCACCAGTAAAACATGAATTAGAGCAGAGGTTTGATTTAAAACAAATCCCCTTTATTATTCAGAGTATTTTGTATAAATGTAACCCACAGGGATCTGAGATTGGGCAGCTGCTCTACTTGGTCTAATCTTGTATGGTTGTTATTGCACAGCTCTTCTCACTTCTGGTGTTCAACACAAAAACATTCACGGTCACTTATCCAGATCATTCCATTATCAAAAAAAAAAAAAAAAGTTGGCTATCTAAAATTTATCTTGTGTCTGAATTACTGCTTGTACATGCTTTAAAGCCTACCATCCCTTCAGAAACTTTTTCCTCTTGCATTTTTCTTGCAGAATTTCAGAAATACCTTGCCAAGATTACACACAAGCTGCCATGAAGTTCACAATATGAAAATAAAGTGATTTTTTTCTTTGATTGATGGCCAAAGTGCTCTCCCAAGATGTGACTAATGCAGCTACAGAGCAGTGGGGGAAGGCCATTAAGGCTTGTATTGATTTCCTCTGAATTCTGGATAATATATCAACAATCTTTGCTACTTCGACTTGAAATTTTTAATTTAAATAACCTGAACCAAGCAGTCAATCATTTGCTTCCCTCAGAGCTGAGGCCATTTTGCATTGATATTTCAGATGGACTAAAAACCATAAAGCTGCTTTGTGTTATGCATGCTATTAATAACATTTAGACTGTGATGATGTAGCAAATGTAAACAAGCAAATGATGCACGCCATGGAAGGTTTTTGAATGGTTCTGCTGCTGCCTGACAGCTTTGGGAAACACAATAGCAGAAGGATATAAAGCTATTTAAAAGCCTCTATTCTGCTCCTCCAGATGAGGAGCAGTTGAGGTCACTTGGCCTGTTCAGCCTGGAGAAGGGGAGACAAGGAGGGGACCTCATTGGGGTCTGCAGCTTCCTCATGAGGGGAAGAGGAGGGACAGACACTGATCCCTTCTCTGTGGTGACAGCGACAGGACCCAAGGGAATGACTGAAGTTGTGTCAGGGGAGGTTTAGGTTGCATATTAGGGACAGGTTCTTCACCCAGAGGGTGGTCGGGCATTGGAACGGGCTCTCCAGGGCAGTGGTCACAGTGCCACTCCAGGGCAGTGGTCACAGCACCACCCTGACAGAGCTCACGGAGCATTTGGACGATGCTCTCAGGCACATGGTGTGACTCTTGGGGATGTCCCGTGCAGGGCCCGGAGTTGAACTCTGATGATCCCTGTGCATCCTTTCCAATTCAGGACATTCTGTGATTCTAGATCAAGAAACTAAGCACCAAAAAAATGCAATTCATCTGCAGGAATTAATATATCATGGGGGCAATTTCACATAAAATTTATAAAAGATGAATTTCACTCTGCTGAGTATTGTACTCCCTTTTGAATGTTGCAACTTCCACATGAAGACCCAAAGAGAAAAGCAATATTGTACCCACTTATAAGAGTGTCTCCAGCACACAGAATTTCTAAAACTAAGTTCTGCTTCTTTCTCTGTGCCACTTTCAAAGCTGATAATGTTGTCCCTGCTGTACCAAAAGAGAAAATGAAAACACACCTCTTGAAATAATAAAATTGAACAAATCTATTTGTTATTCAAGAATCGTATGAGGATGTGCACGTCCTTGACATTTATTTTGGTGTGATAATCTGCCATTTGCAAGGTATTATATTCAGTCACACATAATGCTCATGCTGAAGAATGGGTGCTCTTATTAACCTCAAAGTACTTAACAAATTAGAGCTGTTTTCTTTCTTAGTTTGTTCAAATCCACTTGAAAAGGCTGCTGAAGGATGTCCTATAGAAAAACAACCATCATCCTTTGAGGCACTGATGGTTCCTTTCCTGTAACACACTCCTCCCCTGATTTGCATTGAATGCATCCTAACACTCCTGAATTTCTTGTCTCCTTCCTAGTAAGTCAACTACTAATTAATCAAATGCTTATTTTAATTGGAAACATTTTCTCATTAATCTGAAAGATGATTGAAAGAGACTTAACTTGAGCATCACCTTTTGTTCTTCCAAAAAAGACTGTGTGGCAAAAGTCCTGTTTCAAAAAAAGTATCATATCAAGCTCACAGATCTGCTCATGTAGGAAAAAAAACAAACCCAAACGCAGTATTTTTGTAATACTTCATCAAATCAACAAAAATACAATAAAACTGCAACTTGAAGAGCATTCAAAGCTAAGAATTGCTTGCCAAATGTAATTCACTGTGTTTTGCTGGCTTTCTCACAAGTCTGACACAAGCGTACGCTCGCTGACAAGGTTTGCAAACACGCAAAGTGCAGAATAACCCCAGGGTTACCACACCGTGCTACTAGGTGCGTAAAAAAACTGCATTGTGAAGTGGATTAGTCTGACACTCATGGAATGCATAGTCCTTGTTTCATTTTTAAGCAGAAGTTTAAGAAAATTTGTTTTCCAAGTCCCCGAACTCCAATCTAGGTCAGGGCTCTTGCTAGCACAGAGCTGGGGCTGATTGCCATTGCACACCGAGCATCAGTAAGGCATTTAAGGACTGGCAGTGAAAATTACAGGGATTCCCCCTGCCTGCAAAGAAAAGGCGTTAAAAACAATCTGTAGCAAATAAAGTGTCGGGTTTCCTCGTAATAAATAAGCAAAATCAAAAACCCCAGCTGAAAGCTCATCGAACTTCCAAAAATATTGAACTCATTGAAGCCAAAAGATAAGATCATTACTTAACTACTAAGATCATTCAGGTAATTATTAAAATCAGGACAATTAGTTTAGATACAAAACAGCCACCATCTCTCTCTTTTGCCTGTCTTCCTACAGTACCAGACAAAACACACGAGATCTCAAGCTTACTGAACAGAATCCCACATTTTAAAGTGATGATTTACAAAGCACCTGCAAATGTTGAGTGGAGCAGACTCCCTCTCACCTCCCTTGAGATTCACATCATCTAAATTTTAGGGCCTACATGTGTTGAACTTCAACACCTAAATTATTACCACTGTAATCCACATAGATGTTGAATAAAAACACTCTAAACAGCTACTCTTAAAAAAAAAAAAAATTAAAACCTATTCAAAGGACTGGTTTACTGCATATCTTCTATGCTCCCATGAAGCTTTCCGAGCCTATGCAAATCATCTACATAATTGAAACAGCTAATTGATGGTCTGATATATGAGATTATGCTTTTTGGTGGAACAGATGTTAAGAGCTTTGTTTCATAATTTGTCAACTTTACTAAATGTCACTGAGTTTTTCTTAAAACTGAGTTTTCTTTTTGTGTTCCAGAGTATATTCCCTGAGCAAAACCTATTTGCTGAACTTGTCCCAGTTTTTAAAGCCTATCTCCTTCTGTAACTGAAAAATTAAAATATCTGGAATAATTCTGGACATGGTCAGACTACAATAAATGCAACAGGGTGGTGTTTTGGGTTTTGCATTTTCCTTCTTCAATGGTCATAAGTCAAGATTTGTTCCAGCACTGGAAACAGTCAGGCACAGTAGAGCAATGACATCATTTTGAGAGCAGTCTGGGCCCTAGGGATTTAAATAGAAAACTACTAAAGCTTTCAGTAACATAATTACAAATTTATATCCAAATTAGGTCTTTTGAATGACGTAATTCTTCTGATTACTGCATTCAAGAGAAAGGACATGAAAAAAAAAATCTTTATTATTTTCCCTTTATGGCTGGCTGTTTTCTAGACAAACACATTGGCTGCAACAGAAAGCCACATTTCTTTATTAAAATGTCAAATGTTATTCTTTACTAAATTTCCCTGAACAACAAAGAAGGTTTCAGAAGAAATACCTGACCATCAATTGGATTTCCAATCACTAAATAAGCAAATTGATGAAAAAGAGAGCTGAAGAGGAATACTGTACTGCATTGCAGTTTTCTTTCCCTTTCCTAAAACTGATCATTATTCAGTGGTCATAAAATAGCATCCACAGACAAAAAGGCACCTATTCCACATAATGCATTTATTGAAGTAATGAAATTATCTGAACCTATATTGTTATTAAAATGAGAGAATATACAGTTCTAGTAGCTTCATAACTTTGTGCGTTACTTTGCCAAGCCTAAAACAGAACAGGCACCCGTTCTACAACCTAAATTCAAGTAATGAAAAATAATGAAATTCAAAATGAAAGACAGGTGAAAATATAACAATCTACAAAAAAAAAAAAAATGAATGAGTGAAATCACAATTCTATCAGCATTCATATAAAAGCCTCCCAGCACAGCATACAAGGCTGTGATATTTGCCTTCATAAACTGCAAGCAGGTTTTTTGTTGTTTGCTTAATTTCAAAAATATGTTTTCCTGACTGAATAGAAAAGACAGGACCAAGCAGGACATATCCAGTAGGCAGAGCTGTGCACTGCAGAGAATCTTGATTATCCTCTCCATGGTGTGCACAATGAATCCTTTCCATGCAATGAGATTTGTCACCCAAGTGAGGCTGCCAAGCTTCCCATGGCATGAGAAGGGCATGGAAAACACCACGGAGAAAGGAGAAGTCATCCAGGTCCCTTTCAGTTGCCAGGTGAATGCAGAGGTACAAGAGAGGAAATTAATGTGTTTTCAACTAAACTCTGACAATTTCCTCCATAAAATATATTTTTGTTTCAGAAGTTATGTCAATGTCTATGACACCAGTGCTTCCTAGAGAAGCATGTTCTTCCAATGCAGCTGGATGTCATTGCCTCTGTGGTGGTAAAACCTCACAGAACACAGGTGAAGGATCTGCCTCAGATCTGAATGCAGGAGGATGAACCAGACTTCGCCACTGACCTTTTCTTGCAAAAATTTATAGATGAAGACCAGTAAAATTAATAATTTAAAGGACTCCATTTGTTTTTAAGGAATGTAGAAATGTTCTGTCGAAAAGACCCAACTCCTATCAAGAAAAAGCTGCCCAACCAGTTAGAATTTAATTTCCTTTTCCTACAAATGCCAGTATCCTCAGTGCTCACTAACCAATGAAAAAAAAAAACAAACACACACCAAAAACCACAAAAACCCCATAGATGTTAGAATTTTCTTTTATTTTCAGAAGTTGTGATGGAACAAAATAGATTCATTAACATTCATATTTTCCATAACTGAAGTGATAATGGACCATCTAGCTTGTCAATCTGGTGTGCAACAATATTTTTCAGCTGACTATCCTAAATTAATTTATCCTGAGAATGGAGCTCAGTGCACCTCATCATAATAGTCTGTGCCATGTAATTCAAAGATAAATACACACATTTTTATCTCTGAGTAGGATAAATCTGGAATAAGCCTCCTGAAATTAATTGGGGTTACTGCAGTCTTACTCTGATGTCACTCAGAGTATGTGTGTGGTCTAGAATTAATACAGAATGCTTGCACAATGGTAAATGGATTCTACTGCAGGAAGGGATTCAGATGTTTGTGAACAGCATGAAAATTCCTCACCTAAGAAAGAGATTAAGCAATCACCACCCAAGAAGTGAGGCCATCATTTGGCCATGTGCATATATTTAATTGTCCCTGCAGAAGAGTCACTGTTGGCTGAGTGTTGGTCTCCACAGTTTCCATTATGCCCCAGAATAAGAAGACCGACTTTGAATCAGCATTTCAGTCCTCCTAGAAGAGTCATAACTGGAGGTTCTAGACCCTGAACCTATGAAAACAAAAAACTCAGTTATCCCAGTCTTACACATTAGCCCACAGAGGGCTGCATTCTTCACTTTTACAGCACCATCAACAATGAAAGCTTTCAAATGCATAGACTTATTTTTTAACAAATTTTTTTACCAAATCTTACCTATACTTCAGGCCACAGCTGAAGAATTAAATAGTTGCTCTATTTTACAAAAAAAAAGAAGTAATTTAGTGCAAATTAAAACAAACCAGAACAGTTGATTAGCATTAAGGAAAGAAAGATAATAACACAGTATATATTCTCTGTAAATGTTAGAATAACTGTTTCTCTCTTCCTGTTCTATTTGGATGGCTGCTATGTAAAACTCAATTAATAGCCCTGGGAGGAGGAGTTTCTCTTTGTATTTAGGAAATAGTATGACTTTACGCAGTCTGCTCTTCAATATGTGTGATACACCAGAGGAGCACATAAATAACAAGGAGCTGGGACCAGTACAAGTTCCATTGATGCTGATGGTTCCCTTTTCATGTGGCTGACAATTTTAATAAAAAAGATTAAATCCCCAAGTGGGTTTAACTTTATTATTCAATATAACTGACACTGCAGGAAGTGCAATATGCAGTTAGAAGGAAAATTAACTGTGTTCTATACAGCATATCCATCATGCATGAGCAGTGTAACAACTTGGGGTAATCACTACTGCTTTTTTCATTTTGCTAAAAATAAATATTGAAAACAGAAGTTAATCAACTACACTGTGAAAAAAGGATATTCTTTCCATCTTAAATCATACTACATCCAAGATGCTCATGGGCAAGTCTCCCCACTGAGGGATGAAAGATAGAAGACTGCTGCACCTCCAAATGACCAAGTCATTATAGGAAGGGCTCATTTTGAGAGATTCTCTGTGTCTGTGCAAGCTTTCCTGATCCAGGTTAGAAAATAATTTCTGTCTGTTCCAATCTTAACCCACTGCCCATAGCAGCTATGACATTCTGACACAAACCCTCCCTATGCACACCGGAACTTCTGCCTCCAGAATTTGGAGCAGAATTGCTCACATGAGGCACATTTTCTCCTAATCAACCCCACTGGGCCCAGCACTCAGTGCTGATCCACACAAAGGTGTTCTCCTGGTGTGCCACATCCATCCCTCAGCTGAAGTGACACAAGGAATTACCTCCACGGCTCAGCACACTACCAGGAAGAGCAGGGGAAATATTTGCATTTCTAAATGTATCAGTTATTGTGCTTCAGTTTCCAACCTAATATCGTAACTTCTGGCCTTCCCTTTCTCCTACTTGGACAGTGGGTAAATATATTTTTTCAGTCATTTACCAGATTAACATATTGAAATGTTTTGCTTGCACGTAATGAAAAATTACTAGAAACAACACACACATTTCAAAAGCCTCAACAGTTACAATCTAGAGACAGCACCACTGTGTGTTGCAGTAACCTGACAGCTCCTTGGACAGAAGATTCATTGATTAAGTGAATGTTTGCTGTATAAAGGAAGAGTTCACCACAAGATCTGATGAAAACAGCTTAAGACTTTCAAGTGAACTAAGATTAGAATTACAGGTTACCCTGGTTACAGCTGCTGGTGAATTTCAAAAGCAGTTTGAATTAGCCTGAATCATTCATTGCATGCCTTAGCTAACATATGAAAGAAAAAAACCTGACAATGAATTATCACTTGGGAAGGCAATTCTGATCTGAACTGCTGTTACTAAATGTAAACAAATTTTTAATTAGTTTTTTTCAATAACTTCAGGTTGTCCTATTATTGATAGTACCTCAATTGTTACTTGCAAATAAGCAGAGGCTTTGCTAAATAAGTTATAGAAGACTTTGTAATTAATTTTGATGTGATCTACTCTTGATAAAGCCACTGGGAAATTAACTCAGCTGGATACTACCACAACTATTTGTATTAAACTCTCTCTAATCTTCTACAGATACATTTACTGTGATAAAATATATAGACTAGGAAGCATTCACAAAGCTGTATTTCAAGTAACCATTAAAAAATTCAATGAAATATCATGAAACCTACTGGAAAAACTGACTAAGTATTGATACTTAAGCAATTGTGAAGAAATGTAGCAATTGTACTGTTAAAAGAGATCAAACAGATGACAATGGTCATTTTCCCAGCACACAGAGCAAAGATTATCCCTCTTTTGAAATATGCTAAATATTTATCCAGATAATAGATGCATTTTCTTCGAGAGCTAACTCATCTTCAGTGATACTATTTTATGGGAGAGGTTCTGACAGAGAGATTTAATACTGGGGAGAAAAAATTAAGCGAGACATTTGAACAATCTAGAAGAATTGCAAAGGGAAGTTTACCTAATGTCAATCTTCAGTGTGCTCTGAGCTTAAACCACTCTGAGAATGAAGCTCTCTGATCTTCACAATCTATTTTGGCCATTATTCATGAGCTAAGGCTATAAATGACCTTCCTTGGCAAAAAGGCAAAAAATGAAACCAAACACAGTGTTCTTTCTATAGTGGAAGCCCCATAATGAAAGCAATCTGAAGATCAATCACTGACAATTCCAGCTCCTACTAAAAGTCAGCAACTTTATGAATAGCAACATTTTCTCAGCCAAAACCTAACAAGGCAACCAACTCCTATCCTGCAGTCTTGCAAACATCTGTTATCAATAACAATTTTGCCTACTGTTTATATCATCCTGCAAGAAGAAAAGAAACAACCATGGGTTCACTGACAATTGAGGCCAGATTTGGATGCATTTGAATTTTCCTCTAGTTGTCAATAGCTCATTCAATGTAACAGCTTCACAACCAAGATGTAGAAATGAAATATGTAAATTTAGGCATTTTAATATTTAAGCATGCATTCAAAGTCAAGGAGTTTTCTAAATGCCAGATTAACGACAAAGGTCAATGATTATCAGTCCAGTTTCTCCAAGTAACACAGCAGGTTTAACATCTGTGGGCCAGAATACAATGCTGAAGTTTCTTGAGAGTTCCATGAGAACCCAGGGCTCTTAACTTAGTAAGATTTTCACTTGTGCTTATGGCTCCTTTTAAAGATATCTGATGTTTTCTTATGCTTCTTTAAGTCCATATTTCCCACTCTCCTACGGCCAAAAACTAAGCTAGATTAATTTACTCTACACCCTTTCTGTTGGAGCAGAAAAAAATATCAATTCAGTGAGTGAGTGAAACTAATATTAAATGGCCTAAGTTTGTAAGACAGTTTCTAGAACAGGGCACTTCCTGAGTCTCTGTTTCCAGCTTAAAGAATTATCGCATTTCATTAACAATTGTCCAACTCGTTATGATAACCCAATTTATTCTCACACCAATACTTCCATTTCAACAACCCTTTCCTCCAGCTACTCACTCTTCTCTTTGTAGAGATTTCTGGAGTTGTAGGATTTGCTCTCCATCTCTCTCCCTCATTTAGTCCCTCCTGACTTCAATGTATTTACATGAAAACCCTTCTTTTTCCCTCTATCCTAGCAATTAGATTTTGGAACATCCTGTTAAGGAAACTTCCCAGTCTGACCATTCACAAGACTGGCAGCTGCACTCACACCACTCCAGAGTGTCACTGCTGGGACCAAAACCCCTTTGCAGGGGCCTGACAGGTCCCTGTGTGTCTCCGCCACAACTCACACTCACACCACGTTTCCTTACCAGATCCACCCCAGGTTTCCTGTAGCTGAGTCTCAGATGTCTCGTGCCATAAAACAATTTATTCCTGGTGCAGTAACAGAGAAACATCCCAAGATGCTGTCCCCAAGGAGAGATCCTGAACAAAGGAAACCCTCGGCTTTTATCCTCTCACAGCTCAAGCAGGAGAAAGTCTGAGGTTTCAGTTCCTGCTGTGTCTCTGAGTGTCTTCACCTGGCTGAGCCACAAGTGCCCTTGTTATCCAAAGGGTCAGCAAGTCACAGCATCTTTTCTCGGGCCCCACCCCAGGCCACCTACACTGAATGCACTCCTCAGCACTACCCTCTCCTGGATGTCCCAAAGACCCTTTCTTCCCACTCACATGGGGTGGATGAAAACCATCTCTGTGGTTTTACTCCAAACAAACCAACAGAAACAGAGTCAACAGAGCAGCCTGTACTTTCCAAAGGTAATCTAACTACTCAATAACCTAAAGTTTAGTAGCAAAGCATCCTCTAGCAAATGGAAAACTCATTTTAAGCAATAAATCAGTAAATAGACTCAAACAGTACCTTGGTAAAAGTGTGACAGACCAACTTGCACCTGCCATGCACTTTGCAGTTCAAAGATAACACTTTATGCTCAGCAAGGGTTGTGAGACGTTCTCTTCTTCCCACTATAAATGCAATTGGGAAACAGCTAATGGAAATATCAGGGAGCAGCAGAAAGAGTTATTCCATGAGGGCAGACAGAGCAGGAGCTGAAGTTGACCAAGCAGCAATCTCAGCATCCAGGCAGGGCTGGGCTGTGGATAGTGACACGCTCTGGTGGCCATCCAGTGATCATCTGACAAGATGCAATAACAAACCAAGTCCAAGGTAAATTCTGAAATTTATCAAGTTGGGACAGCAGGAAACAGGGCTAGCTACCCCACAGCTCAGGGAAGGAGTAGGAACCGTGGCTAGATCTCCTGAAGAGGAGAAAAGCAGAGGAGGTGTGGGTGGTGATCCCAGGTGAGGCTGCTCCAGGAAATCAAGGCTTGTTAATGTGCTCAGGGCCCTGGAGAAACTCTTTGCTGCAGAGAGCAGTGTCCTGCACCAGCAAATGGTGTCAGCTCCCTCTTAGCAGGAACCATCAGGACGGGATGAGGGTGATTTGTGCCTTGGAAGATGTTCCTGTCCCATGCACACCCATCCTGGTCCCGTGGCTGTCACACAGGGGTTCCTCAGGTCCCGGTACCCCATAAGGAATGAGTGCTGCTGCTGAAGCCAGCGAGCACAAGGAGCTGCCAGCACCTTCCCAAAGATGCTTGGGCTCAGGCAGGGGCTTAAAAAGTGGCACTGTTGATCCTGTCTGAACATTCCCTGCACAGCTTTACATTGTTAGCAAACTTTATTGATCCTTTAACAGAGTAACCTTCTTATGAACTAATGGGTTAGGATGGACAGTTCCTAGACAAATAACTTATACATACAAAATTATGTGCTGGCAACAATTCATCTTTCTTTTCCTCATATAAAGCATTCTTTCCCTGGTACCTCATTTAAATAACCTAACCTTTCACTTTTGTGAAGCTAAAAAAGATTGATAGCAGCTGAAATCTGCCTGTAGTCCACATTTTAGCTCCCAAAACAATTTAAATACTTTGCTATACTGGAGGTTTTTCATCTAGAGACAGAACATCTTTAAAAGAAAACAAAATCTGACAAAAATAAAGGTTCTAACCAATACAATCTGGCCTGATAAATACAGGCAAGGGAAGAAATTTGCTAATATTCTGCACCATAGCTAAGTGAACTTGGAGGTAGAAGTAAAAGATTACTTTCCACTATAGGTTTAATCTGAATCTCATTTTGTTCCTGGGTGAAAAAGAAAGGCCAAAAGAAAATAGAAGAAGTGGGGAACCTGGACATATAATTTTGGTAGAAGAATGTAATAATTTTCATCAGAAATATGTCTGTAGTAAAATGGAAGGTTTTAGAAGTTATTAGTTCTGCCTGAGATGCAATCTTGATACTGTATGTTTAATGTTTTCTATTTTCTGAGCAAGTATGTTAAAAGTTATTAGATGAAAGGAAAAGCAACTCACAGACCACCATAAAGTATTCTTTGTATCAATTTTTCAAAGTAAAGAGCATTGAAAACTGTAATTTAGTCCTGGGCCTTTAGAATTTCCTAATAAAAGTACCATTATTATGATTTTTTAGAGTCAACCAGCAATTACAAATACGTAGTTCACTTGATTTATGCCAGTGAATCTACAAAAAGGTGAACAATTTGCAAAGATAAATTTCTCTAAATAAACTTTTCACATACAGTTTTAAGGCTTCAGAATTTATTGCTACAAAATTATAAATACAGATGGTCTAATGAGCAAATTCACACTGTTAAATATCTGAGGAAAAAAAAAAAAAAAGTACTTGGCATGTTTCTGAGACCATTTCCTGACCTAAAATAAACAGAAAGTGCCCAGTGCTGTGCAGTCACTGACCAACACTGATGTCCCAAAGCAGATCCATAGAAACACATCAAAGACAGGGGCTGGAAATTTCCATTTCATCCAAGTTTAAGTGGCAAATGCCAGAAATGCAAACATCTAAGCTTCCTCAACATCTGACATCCAGACCCAGTTTTACTTAGCTAAGCTTAGTTAGGGAATTAGCTTTTGTTACCTTATTATTACAACATGAAAAGTGTATCATTTCATTTCTGTATTTCAATATTTTGTCTTTACGACTTTTTTTTTCTTTTTTAATTCCTTTAGCTACACATACTCCTACAGCCAAAAGAATTCACCAACTTCCATCAAAATTCTGGCCTTTAAAGGCAACTTGATGTGTCAACAAATCTGTATTGTTATTATTTTCCGAAAAGAGGGAAAACACTGCCTTTTAATAGAAAGAAAGAAGGAAAGAAAACTATTTGAAATATTAAAATGTGTCTGCAGTGAACCATTTAAATGACAATAGCAAGAGGGAGCTTTACTGAAAGGATAATGAGAAAATCTCTTAGCAGTGGGTACAAAGAGTGTTTATATGTGAGGACTTTCCCTTGTAGCTTTGTGGTTTCCAGAAAACAAGCAGCACTTGGAGGATACAGACAAGGGAAAGCAACTCAGTCGAGGAACTCTGCAATTTAAGGTGATCCTGGTGTAATTGGCCGTGCCTCCACACGCCCAATGAAGCGTGAAGCGAAATGTGTTAACATTTGTCTTAAGAGTTTTCTTTCCCACTGAACTTGAGCTAAATGCAGGCATATTCACTGCTAACATGCAAATCCTCTGTTGATAATCAGCATTTTTTCACCTGCTGTGATCATGTTTGTTTCACTTACTCTGCAACCATCGGCATCATACTGTAGATGTGAGTGGTCTGAAAATGTTTCTGGTCACATTTTGCCAAGGTTTTCCTTATTTAGTTTGCTGTTGGACCTTTGTTTCACTGAGTACTGTTCAGAGGATGCAGGATCTGGTTTGGAAAGGATTTAAGGGGGCCTTACCTGTAATTTTGTGCAAATTGTATTGATAATAATAAAATCTAATAAACAATGAGTGGGATTAAATGGAATAAATTTGGGGCAAATAGTTTCCAGAATGGAATAAATATGCTGCTGTTCAGCCTCAAGTTCCTGTAGTGTTTCACTGTTTTTCAAAATTACTTTTTCAGTCTTTTTGAAGTAAGGAAATGACATTTCCTCCATTTTATAGAGGAAGAAATAAAACACTCCATGGGAAAATTACTTGGAAGCATCAACATCACTCCGGAGTATTTACTTGAACGCGTGACTCCCTCATTAAACTAAACTATAAAAATAAATATCATAGTTAGTTTCCTTTCAGATTCCTTTCTGGTTGTTGAATAATTTGAAAGGTTGCATTCTCTGCCCCCACAGGCAAGAGTCCCCTCTCCTCGTAATAATATTCCTATTTCTTTTTCTGAGGACAGACAAGATGTGGGAGCTGCATGAAAAATTTACTTATGAAGTTAGTCCAACAGACCAGAAGCAGCAAAAATACCTTAGTGTGACTCCAGTGAAATAACAGAGCATGTGAGTTTACAGAGCCATCACCTGAACATTTTCCACTACCATTAAATTCACGTCTCAAATGGAAAAGAAATTCAATGGGGTAAAATATCCTCTATTGACTAACATTTTCATTACAGGGAACCATACAGCTCACAAGAGAATGGTCTGTTGCTGTTGTTTTCTAATGGGTGTTTATTATCCCCAGGCATACTGCAGTGGGAGAGTACTGCAGGTGATTAATGATTTTACCTGCTGCAGAACAGCAATTGCAGAAATGTCCATTTCATTTTTTTATCAGAGATATACCACTAAAGAGTAAATATCCAAGTATTTGTAGAGGAGGACACTTTGGAATCAATAAGAAATAGACTCAGTCACCTTAAGAGCCATATAATTTGGAGTTTAGAAGTTACACCTTTTATGAACTGACAGACTTTTACCTACTGGTAATTTGAGTTACAGAATAGCTTCATCTTTCAGATGAGTTGTTTTGGAAACATCTTGTCACAGAAAGAACTATGCTATCTGTGCTGAAAATAGACCACCCAGTCTGGGCTGAGTATTCCACATGCATTACAAATTGTGGCTCATCCAGTCATGCAGTGAACTCCAACTTTAGGATCACACTGATGTAAACTGTTTTCGCTGAGGCTCAGGTCTATGTAATTCAGTGCATTTTTTGGTCAGGCCAAACATTTCTGCAGGTCTGGTAAAGTCCAACTTCCTCTTTCAGCTCTGCCAATGCTTTTGTACCTGCAAAGGGACCTGCAGCTGCCTAGGAGTTTCCATGCTGTTAACAAATTCATGTGTGTCAAAGATAAAATTCTCATTTCTAATGAAGGAGAGAAGGAATTACTACAAACCCCAGAGCTCAGATACTATGGTATTCATCTAACACATTAAAAGTACAGGTTCAGGCTATTAATCTACAGCAGCAATTAAAATGTGAGCCTCCCATATGAGGAATTTTAAGTATTTTAAGTGCTGGGTGACTGGCTGTTCTCAGGTAGATGATTTTCTGTCTCCTTTTCATTGTTGATAATGGCCATTTTGTGAATGTTTTTTTCTTATCTCTCATTTTGACCAGGTCTTCCATTCTGCATCTGTCCAAATTCTGGGACCAGGAAAGATTCAGTTTAGGGGATTCAGCAATTTTCAAACAGAAAACCTCTAAATCTTTTACAGAACATTCCCAGGTGACCCTACTTGTGAACATTTATTACCCTGAAGTCTTCCACTTCACTGAATTTCAAAAGTCTTTTGCAAGCAGATGAGGTGCTGAAAACATTCAGATAAAGGTTACAAGAACCCTCTATAATATGAAGTGGCAGGCAGCCTAAGAATAAGAATTGCTACTACTTCTTCCAACAAAAATTACCTAGGATAGCACTGTAATAATGATGGCATTAGAGAACATGAATGTCTTCAATTCCCAGATGGATTGTTGTCCTCTAACCTACAGATTTGTCTGGGATAATTCCCTCTTTTGCTGCATCCAAGTGCCCTAGCAGCTATCCATGCAGCTCCAAGAATGTCAGAAAACAGCAGCTGCAGCTCTACACAGAGGCTCCCTGACCCAGCTGCTGCTTTGTCACATGTCATAAACTAATGTCAATAAAACCAGCACAACTCCTAAAGCGTAGCCTCATTAATTACCAATGTTGCATAATGGCTTTGTGGCAGGTTTCAGGTCATCATCACAATAATCAGGAAAATAATATTGTATAGCCAGTCCTGAGGCATCCACAGCACTGTTTCCAAGTGTGAGTCATCATTCCTCTTTAAATTCACTTCCAGGGCTTTACATTTCAGTCAGGACATTTCTTTTCAATCAGGAGTCAAAAGTCCTAAACCCCCCACCAGTTTTAAGCTGTGAAATTCCCCTGCCTCCTGTGGAGCAGTTTCTGCCATTAACTGATGTGAATGATATCAGAATCAGTCACCACCCCTCTGAACACTCATACCTGCTTCTCTCCTGCATCACTGCTGCTTGTGCTCTCTCAGTGCCTTCGGGTCCTGCTGACTGCCCGAGCTTCCCCCCACAGCAATTCAGCTGCAGTAGGTACTGCAGGAGCACGTTGCTCCGCCATCACATTTCCCCTACTTTGTCCCTCTTTAATGGAATCATTTTCCTGAGATTACTTTTCCCGTATTAAAAAATGAACATAAAAACCCCTGCCTAATTAATCTTCCAACCCTCCTGCCTCATTTCACCAATCACAGATTTTT
The DNA here is from genome assembly GCA_013398115.1 of Falcunculus frontatus. Classification (NCBI taxonomy): domain Eukaryota; kingdom Metazoa; phylum Chordata; class Aves; order Passeriformes; genus Falcunculus; species Falcunculus frontatus. Next base: position 616,793 of record VZRV01000794.1, read on the forward strand.
CAGAGCCACATTTTCTTAAGCAGCTTATTTAAACCAAATCATCGCTGTTTGTGTCTCTTTCCTCTCAAAAATCTTGCAGTATAAACCCCATCATACTCTCTATCTCAATTTTTTCTTCCATATTTCCATCTTAATAAAGCAATGGATGAAACAAAGTTACTAGCAAATAAAGACAACAATATATTCTCAGCATCTGACAACCTGGTCATTGTTTTCTCAAACAATGCCTCTTAAATTGCCAACTGGATCTCTCTGTTTTTCAGTTCTGGATATCTACTTGTTCCTTCCCAGACTCGGCCTTCCATCTAACATCTGGTCTGTGAAAACATGCAAGAGCAAATGGAAAATAACCTGGATCTTCATCTCTGGCTCCTGCAGTGTTTCAGCAAAAGCAAAGTCGGTTACCTCTAGCAAAAACTGACAAATCCACAGCATTCTGAGAGTAAATTTCCTACACGTTTCTAAAATATTGTAATGCAATATTTTGCTTTGCACTTTTGCTTGGCGAGAGAAACTATTTGTACAGCTTTTCCTTTCATCTCAACCAAAGAAAATCATGTGCCTAGTACCTGTCATATATACATGGCCAAACTGGCAGGAAACTTGCATAAAACACATTTGCTTGTTTTATCTAAATAATCCTATTACCTGCCAGCAAATAATGTAAACAGTGCAATGCACAGAAACAGATATCAAACTGGATTTGAGTCAGTAAGCTAGGGAGGAAAACACTAACTTATGTCTCAGGGTATGGGAAATAAAATCCTAGAAGGTATGTTTAAGTCTTACTTTGTTCACATCAAAGCCTGGTTGCAGGAACAGCTCGTTTCATTTCCCTGGAAACCAAACTAAGGATGGGATACCCACAGAAAACCAGGTGGCTGAAGACAGCTGTCAGAGACTAAATACCCAGCTTTAAGGCAACTTTAGCATAATGGCATGAATCCTCCAATTTCTAACTTTGTATCTTGCTTTTCAACAAACACATTAAAATTTAGAATTTTAAAGAGAGGCAGGTTAGAAGGGTAAACCTGTAACACCTACTCAAACCTGTAACACCTACTCAACTGATCAAATGTGTAAAGAAAGCACCCAGTAGCTTTCCAGGCTTGTCCAAATCTGTCTGGATTTGGATTCTCAACCCATTTTACAAGTTGTTCTTAAAGCCAAATGTGCTTTCCCCTTCCCCCTCAGCCCAGTGCTGGGAGGAAATCACAGAACCATAGAACAGGCTGAGTTGGAAGGGACCCATGAGGATGATTGAGTCCAGCTGCTGGCCCCGGACAGGACAGACCCAACAATCCCACCCTGTGGCTGAGAGCATTCCCCAGTTACAAACACAGGGTTGCCCTGTCCCACGTGCAGAATCTGGCACTTGCCCTTGTCAGACTTCATCCAGCTGGTGACCTCGAGCTCTCTCTGCAGGGCCTCTCTGCCCTTGAGGAAGTTGACAGCTTCTCTCAGTTTAGTCTTGTCACAAACTTAGTATTCCTTCGAGTCCTGGGTGAATTTCATTAATGAAATGATTGCTGACTTCAAAGCACAGTGAGGCAAAGAGGAACTGGGGATCTGTAGGCACCCATCAGAGTGAGAGGTGATGTCAAAGGAAGAGAAACAAGAGGGTAAAAAAAGTATAAAGTGCAAAGGAAAGAGAATGTGCAAGGGAGAACCAAGAGAGGCCTTCAATAACTGAATAAAAACTGGGCCATGTAGACTGGGAGGTAGATTAGTCTGATGAAATTAACCTGAAGATCTGTGCCACTTCCCACCTATACTACTTCTCACCTAGTCTTTCCTTGTATAGCATGTTTGTGGAGCCGGGTTTTGTTCCAGACTAGCACTTAGTGACAACAGATTTAAGAGGCGAGTCTACACGGTTACAGGAGACACACAGACATACATGAGACAAATTGAAATGGCAGCACTGTATTTCTACTGAAGGACGTAACATGTGGCAGTGAAAAAACCCCTCTGGCCAAACAGCTTCCACTGAAACTCTGCTAAGAAAGCTTTGTGCTTCTTAGGGGTTCAACTTAGAAAAAAGAAATTATATGTAAGCTGCAGGCAACATCCAACGTCCCGTATTCAGAGCCCAGAACTCAGTGAACAAAGATGGTTAAGCAGCTCACAATGTGAACCATTATTTCATATTTTTAATAGAAAAATATTTTTAATAGAAAATTATTTTTAATCACATTTAAAGTCTCAATGTTATTTAAAGAAAAATAACAACATAATGACTCTGCCACAGAGCAGAGATAAAAACTGCAGTCCCCAAATAACCAACAGTCCAAGCATGAGGCTGAGATAGTCACAAAGGCAGCGCATACTTTGCAAAATACCCTGTTATGGGTTTCACACCTCAAACACTTCCATGTATCCCATTAGACTACTGTGAAGGGAGACAAACATTAAAATGTATTCACTGTGCTTCTGTAGTTTTAATTCAGTCCAAGCATGAGTTGAATATGAAGTTGTGAAAATCAGTTTTCACCTTGCGTCGTAAGAGTGAATTGTAAAAAAGATCTTTTTGTGAAAGACCCCATCTTTGCAGAAAAACTGTGAAATGGAGGGTGAGCACAAAGGTGAATGGGTAATAGAAATGCCTTTGAGACAGCAAAGAATGAACAAAAGGGGCTAATATTCTGTAAATAGTGTCTTTGAGTTTTGCACAGCATTTCAAATGGAAGCAGGAAAAAACTATCCTTCAGTGTAGTCCTAGACATCATTCCCAGTTCTTTCCCACCTCTGAAGTCACATCAGTGCAGCTACAATCGAATAAATCCAGGACAGGATTGTTTCCTGTGCCTTTCCCAGGAACAGGTCCTGAAGTCACTTCAGAGACGTGGGCACCACTGAGTGCACTGGGGCTGTCACTGGTGGCCTTAACAAGCAGACTTCATGGAAAACTTTAGAGCCTGATACAGCAGCCCACTGACTTAATGGTGCTTCTCACCATGAGCAGAGTACAGCTGTGGTTTCTCGTCTGTGCGTGTTCCCAAGGCACTTGGCACACTGTAAATTTTACCATCAAATGGTTTGAAACTTTCTTACACAGGCCAGGAATGTAAAACTCCAAGAGACAATTGGAGTCTCGCTGAACTGCAATGGGTTTCTTTAAACAGGAGTGAGAACAACTCAAGGACATCCTGCCAGATCTTAAGCAGAGGGAGTTTTAGGGTTCCAGGACCTGCCAGAGGTGAAAAACAAGTCCTGTTATGGGGGTGAAGAGAAGATGGACAGCAAGGGGTGAATGGAGAAGAGCTGGCATTCTTTAAGGATGGCATTATTTAAGGATGTCTGTGGTAGGTGGGAGACATTGGGTATCAAGGGAAACAGACTCTTACCTTTCCCCATATCCTAGAGCAAGGGTCACCAAGCTTTTTGATCATGTACCACCCAAATTACCATATGCTGTCACTTCACAACACAATTTGAAAAACATTTCAGCATCTCAAACAATGAGGAGTAAGAAGATGTTAATTGAAATAACGATGTCAGGAAGAAATCCCTGGGCATTGTGGCAATGTTTGGGGATGTTATCAGTTCATCTGGTTAATCCAATTTAGCTGGTTATTCCTGCAAAAGTAATCCAATTTATCTGCTTGTTCCTGACCAAAAAAAAAAAATAAGAAAAGAAAAAAATATCTTCCTATTGGTAAAACATATTCTATAATACTGTAAGTTTCCTGAAAAGTTCCAGAGTAAGGTTTTTTTAAGACTGCCTTCCAGAGTAGTTCCTAGTTACACAGAAACTTCTGAGATAAGTTGAGATAAATTACACTATTTTAATATACATGTAAATTGTGACTTCCCATTAGGGGAGACAGTAAATGTTACAGGGGAAGGCAGTATCGGAATTTTTATTGTGTTAGAGGAGTTTATTTTCTGCTCACACCTCCAACTGACCTTGAGAGTAGATTAATGACATAGATTTCTGACCAAAACAGATCAGTGAGTCCTTTCTTCATTTTCTTTCAAAGTATACCGCAGCTGTTTAACAGATTTTGTCAACAACAACAAAACCCAGTTTTTATCTGCTTCCTTATTTCTCACACCAAAAAGCCAATTGTTTTAAAACAATTCCTGAGCTTGCAGAGGGCCATTTGGCATTTTAAAAAGCGTAGAGCAAAATTTTTAGAGCAGGTGAAGGAAGGGATTTTCTTCCCCTTCCCATCTCTGCTGGTTCATTAAAAGCACGTATTCTCTGCTAGGCTCTATGCATGTGCAGCACAGTATTGCTGTTATAGAGATGCTTGTACAGATGCTTGTGGAGAGGATGTATAGAAATGCTGTTAACTCTGGATGGATGCTGGAGGTGATGCCTCCCTGCCAGCCCAGCACCGTGTCTCAGCTCAGGAGCTCTGGTGAGAGAGCTGGAAATCACCACAGGCAGGGGATGCTAAAATGGCTTTACAGCCTCCCAGTCCTGGGGCTGGTGGATGTTTTTCTGATCAAGACAGATTATCCCCCCTGCACTGGGCTTGTTTAAACACATCTGGTTTAATGCAGAAGAGAAACAAACACCAATAATTGTTTCCTCTTCATTTTCATTGCTGCGGTCATAACTTAATTCTAAAAAGGAGAGAATATCTTCCAGACAATTCCTCGTTGCCTTTCCCTATTCCTTCCCTCTTGAAAGTCTGTTTTTAAAATACACATATATAGAAAGAGACAGGCAGGTGAGAAAATAGGAAAAGAGTATCTGGAAAACATGAACATTCTGTCTTTATATCTTTGGGGATAAAAGAATGGCATGGTTCCAGTCATAAGCCCTTTGTACAGAACACTACAAATATACAGTCAACAGTTTTATTGCAAATCTTCAAAACATGCTGGTTTTTCCTCTTGAAGAATGTAGTTTTTGAGGCTCCTAAGGACTGTGCAAAAAACTTTGACTTTCTTTTAAGAGAAAAATGTTAAATTCTTACAAGACAGTGTTTGAAAACTTAAATTCAGACTATTCAAACACCTATCCTCTAATCCACTTACGTTCAAAACAGAACATTCGAAACTGTCATAAATTATGAGAGACAGCAGTTAACAGTAGAATAATAAATTCACAATGATTTTATCCTTAAGAATCTGAGTTCAATTTATTGTCAAATCTAGAACACCCAGACAAAGAAGCCTGAAGACTTGTTCTTCTCAGAATGAGAGAAAATTTCTGAACATTATTAGGATCCTCTCAGTCAAGAATATTTGTTAAGGCTTTAGCACAGATCTTAAGGAAAGAAAACGGTTGGTAAGAAAAACATCATTTCGCTTCTCATTACTGACAATTGTAACAAAATATATCTTCATAAGACACCATAAAGGAGGTTGGGCCTCATTTATTGTCAGTTTTCTAAGAGCTGGGTCAAATTCAGCCCTTGAACTGTTTCCATCATTTATTTACAAGCAACTGAAGTCTTCCTTATATGGCCTCTCCCTTACCATTAGGAATTACTCTGAAGACCTCCCAGGAGCTTTTCAATCAAGCTCAGTGTAACCTTGCCTAAAGTTTAGGGTGCAACTTTTGCAGCCCCTACACACCAAATCTCCAGAAATTAATATATATGAGCATCAATCACTTTTGCCTTGTGAAATGGACACCTACATGTAAATATTCTGTGGTGTCTGAAATCTGGTTTTAGACCACGAAAATTAAGCCAAAACACATAAAATATACTCCTACACGTGTTCTTGACAGATTTATACATTACTGAATCTCCTCTGCAAGGAGCAACCTCTGCCCTTCTCATCAGGCTGGAAATTACCGAATGTTTCTGACAGACCACATTCATGTGAGTCATGCTGCTTCTCAAGCATTTGTAATAACCTAATCTTGAACAAGCACTAAAGGCAGGCCAGCAGTGTCTGGATACTGGTTGCAACATCAGCATCCAGCCTGATGGGCACAGTGTTTTTCTGGGAGAGAGTCTGCAGCTGATGGCTGCCTTGATATCCTCTGATTTGCTGGACTGATAAATCACATGAAGCTCCTCCTCTCACCCTATGGCACAAGGGACAGTGAAACCAGCCATGCCACCCTGTACAAGTCACACCAGGACACAGGATAAGAAACATCCAGGCAAAAGTTTGTGAAAAATTTTTCTCCCTACTCATGTACCTTTATTCTTTCAGTACTTTATCATGAAGTATTGGTTGGATTCCATTAAAATTCAGTGGCAGGCTACAGAGGGCTGAAATGTCAATTTGCATACTAACAACACAAAGTTCTACAATCAGAAATATCAAAGACATATTGAACTAATCTCTGAAGGGAAGAAGTTCTGATTCTACTTGATATTTGCTAAAAAATATGAACCAACTACCAATTATAATATATTCCTGACTGACAGATAAAATCAGTCTGCTTGGAAGTAATTTAAGCATGTCTAAGCTCAAGGAGTAACTTCTATGACAGTAAATTTAACTGCATTAGCTAAATGAAGACAAACTTTTTAAATTGTCCAACCTGATTCTGTGCTGAAAAGAATGATGAAATTGAGGCAGAACTCACATACATCTGTCCCCTCCACCAGTCAGACCATCAAGCATTCTGAATATGGAGAAAGACAATCTCCTTTCCTTTCAACTAACAGCACGTAAGACTCTCATCCCAAGAGGCAGCTGGCTTGTCTCCTGTTTTGATAGTTTATATAGCTCAGGGACACCCTGCTTTTCACCTGTTCTGGAGTGAGTTTTATCCAGAATAAATGCTTCCTTTGTCCTTTTAGCTTTTCCCTTTCCACTCTTTGTTAATATTTTAAAATATTACATTTACCACTTTAATTAGAGAGCCTGTCTCATCCAACATTTTTCTTTTCCAGTTGCTGTATCATTTAAACCTTTCAGGTGCCTTGAATCAGGCAGCATCATCTGCTGGGCAACAGTAACAGCACAAGCAGTCCCAGAAAAGCACTTGTTAGGCAGACATTGAACTGTTCCCTTTATGCTTCCACGAAAAACTGACAGGATATGCAATGTGCAGTGGCAACAGGAGCTGAGTTTTGTGTTTAAATTCCCAATTACAGCTATGAGGAGAGACCCTTACAAAGTAGCCCATGTGAGGCAGCCTCTCCTACATGGAGAGCCCTTGGTGGTGCAAATCCCACTCAGCAGAGGGATCCAGCCAGCAGCACCAGCACAGCACTTGGAAAGCACTGTGGGAGGCTCACCTTCACCTTCCTGCCCTCCTCCACTGCTCTGGATTGTGCAGGTTTAGTCTGAGTTCCCCCCAGAAGGACAAATCTGTGCTGCTGCACCGCCCGAGCGTGGCAGGTTCAAAACCAACCAGCTGAAAATGGGGAGATGAAAACTACAAAATATGGTTTGAAAGAATACACCTTGCTGGCTGGTAGTCGTTTGTAAGAGAGGAAACCTCACAGGCTGTGCTATTCCTGTGTTACAGCAGGCATGGAGATGCTAAGGGTGCTGGAATAAAAGGCCCCAAACTCAGAAATTAGGGCATTGTTCTGCAGTCAGTTATGGCTTGTCACTCCTCAGTAAGACATGAAGCCTGTCTGCCACTGCATGTGCCTTAGAATGCTCTGCCATCTCAAAGCTTAACAGACACACATTGTGGCACAAAGCCACAATCAACCCTATGTCGAATAAAAGAAAAAAAATTATGACGTCACCGTCTTAAGCAGCAAAATCCAGCATCATTTATACATGTGGAAATATTGAAATAAATTTGTTTGTGACTTAGTTTTCTCTCCTGTTCATATTAGTTTTTTATCTGGTGGTGTAAAGTCATGAGTAATATCCCTTACATTTGGCATTTTGTTTTATTTCCTCTTGTCTGAGCACTGCACCTTCAGGTATTTCAATTATATATGAAAGATGGGTCTCTTCCCTTTGCTTCACTGTAGATGTTTTTCATTTGCCATTTGAACTCTGTAAATGTATGTTGTCAACTTTACTTAACTTCAAAAGCTACTTCTGATCTGTCTTACCAGACCTTTTGGGTTTTAACCAGCTAAAGCTTTTAATCTGTATTAAAAAATACAGATGTGTGCCTGGTATTTGCTAGTCTATTTGAGACATACAGTTTAGGATTCCACGAACCTCTGTTAAAAGCTCGTGTTCCATCCATGGAGTGTGATTCAAAACACCCACTGAGATGCCCAAAGTAGGCATTATGTTTCTCTCCATAGATTTTTGTCCCTCCCTTTGTCATCTGTGATAAGTACCACGTTGTGGAATAAGCTCTAATGTTCATATCCTTAACAAATTCCATGAGAAAAGCCTCTCTAGTTTCACCTCATCTAAACTTCTGCTCACTGAGCAAATTCTGTTTTTCTTTGCAACTCATTAAATGTTTCATTTGTTTCAATTTAAAGAGTTTATAATTCTTTTTGCTTCTCCTGAATTTATTCCTGGTTTTGAAATTTTGTCACAAATATTTTTGCCTCAGTATCTTTGTGAGAAATTTGTCCCTGCTATATTCTGTCTCCCAGATTACTGTAAAAAATGGCTCTGCACCCTTTCTGGGTATGCATTTTGCAGAATTCTCCTCTCCAGGCACACTGACCCTTGTGCAAATAGACACAAGCAGGAGCACCAAGTGCCTCTGTTTTCAGTAAGAGGTGAGTTAAGAGACCATTAGCAATCATGACCACTCAGCTCCACTAGAGCTGAAGCATTAAGAGGTTCATCACTATTTGGCCTGCCAGTGTATTCCTTCTATCACAACAGTGGCTGCCTTACTCCTTTGGTGAGGTGTATGCTCTGTATTTCACTCCTTTCATTACCCTTTGAATTTCTACTGTGCCCTTTACCTGTCTCATTACCACAGTGCCTATCACAAGAGGGTGATGACATCTGAAATGAGCAGCAAAGCCTGACACAAAGGTGTATTTGGAGAAAATTCACTGGTGATGATTACAATGAACCTGACTGGAACTTGGCGTGGTGTCCGGGGGCATGGCAGAGGCAGACAGCTCAGGGTAAGTGATACCAAGTGTGTGAAGTGTGAAAAAGAGCAGAACCAAGCAGAATAGAAACAAGGGAAAGGCAGGCACAGGTCTCTGCTGCTGGGTTCTTTCCCTCCTCTGACATTCACCATGGAAAGGCACATTACAAATCTGTCTTCTCCTGGGTATCTGCTCCTACAGAATGAGCAAAGGGAAAGCTTAGCTATGAAAAGTACCTTATTCATCCCTAAGGCATGCTGACCCTGAAACAGGCAGGACATTCCAGGAGCCCTGCTACTCTCAGTTTTCAGACAGATAAAGTTATTTCTGTTCCATGGCACTGGCCATGCACCAACAGCTGATTTGTGATTGATTTTTCCTAATGGATTTCATCCTTTTTCTTAAGGAATGTAATGCTGCCATTTAGTCAGGTTAAAATAGAGCTCCAGATTTTCTGAAACCACTCCACAGGCCCTCTCAGATTCCTTTGCCATATGCATCTTTCTAGACATTGTGGGGTAGCATCAGAGCGATGGAAAGCTGCAGCCCTGTGCTAAGCTCAGCCCCCGCAGCCGTACAGCTGCAGGGGTGGGCTCTAAGCCAGGATCACACAGTAATGCACAGCCTCGAGTCCTGCTTTAGGTACCGAGGTCTTGAATGTCTGTAGATTCTACATCACAGCATTCAGATGTCTTTATGGACACAGCTGTAAAGAAAGATTTTGAGGCTGAGTGTCCATTCTCCACCTTACATGTCAGAGGTCACCTGAAGAGGCAACTGAGCACACAGACAGCCTGGACAGGATGGTTCTCTTTGAAACCCCTCCAGAGGAAACTACACCTGCTCCCACCCATGCTACAGCTCCAAGCTATTCATTGAACAAATAGAGATAACTTCATATTTTCACCACACTTTCCAAAGCGTAGTAATAAAAATAGGTGATGATGAAATGTGGAATAAAAAACAAATTCTGTTTGATATGAAAAATGTCCCCTTGAGAGAAAATGTAATCCTGTGTTCATAAATCTGCAGCTGGAGCTGAGTGAAAATAAGCAACCTTAGGTCAGGGAACTGCACAGAGGTGGAGGTGGTGTAGATCATCTTATAATTTAGAGGCAATGGTTGCAAAGTGCTTAGCTCTGATGGGGAGAATTATTTACAGCAAGCACAGAGAATAATCTAGTGATATGTGAGGCTCTGCAGTTACATAAAAGAGAGAGATTACCCTTTGATCCAAATATCTGTGCTCTCTTATAGCCCTCATTACAGACGTTGATCAACCAAGCCTGCTGCATTGCTGCCAGATGGAAAGAGATGAGACTGATACTCTCTCGCCTCCTCAGCAGCTTATCTATGGGAGCTGTGGAATTATTTGAATGATGGAACATGGACCTGTACAAAAAAACGGAGTTTGTAGCGATCACTGTTCCTTGGTGACTCCTCCTTGGAGAATGAATGCAGGGAGTTCTGCTACACAAAACCACAAACACCATAGAGCAATTTTTCATCCTGAAATAAGCAACTTCTCACATAAGTGTGAATATACAGATGCACTTTTCACTTATTGCATTATGCTTATTTTGTTCACAAATCATTAATAGTGAAATGCTTTTCTTAAATAGATCACTTTCCTATCACAAAGATAACCAAAGAGTCATGTACAGCCATCTGTGTAACAAGGTCTCCATCGACTCACCATTCTCACTCTCAGTAAATGAAGCATTTATACAACCGAGATCTAAACATTAAGCTTGAGGATACTTCACGAGAAGGAAGATGAAAAAGAAGCCAAAACCAAAACTATATCAAGATTTGAGGACGCCAATCTGCAGAACGTTCCTGTTCTGACTATCCTGTCATGTTAAAAGCAGCTTTTCTTGCAGAGTTTAGCCAGTGCCATTCCACCATTTGAGGGTTGAATTCTCTGTTGCTTGACCTTGCTCCTCCTTCTAAATAAGCAAGGAGGCATCAAGTGAGGTGGAGTTTTCCAGTGCAGTTTTCCTCCACAGTCAATGGCACCCTGTGAGGTCTCCCTTGTTCCCCTGAGCACAGTGACCTCCCCACTCAATCTCTATTACACTTGATACTCTCAGATTTATTTGCTTTCACTCATAACCAGAAAGCTTTTCTGAAACTTGCTATTACAGCAGTAATGTGGTTTTTATGATGGCAGGCAAACAATTCAGTATAACTAAGCAGGAAATGGATGGATAGGGACAGCTTTCCCCTGGAACACCCTGGATTTTCTAATTTGTGTTGATTCACATACTGCTCATACACAAAAAAGAGGAACCTACTGAATTCTCAGTATAAAGGTGGAGAGCTGATTTCTTTTTTACAGGAACTGCAGCTGCAGAGAAAATTGCCATCAATAAAATGATATATGATCATTTATGCAGCAGAAATAACTAATAGAGCTGAGACTGCACAAAAGTGCAATATTCATCTTACAGAAAGCATTTTTCAGTGAGACTGTATGCAAATCAGGTTTTATGCTGCTGAAGATTCTGATTAAACTTATAATTTAGGTTTTTAATTGAACTTTTTTATTGGATTTTTCACAATAATTCTGCCTCATCTGTATAAATAATTAACTGCTGTAAAATAAGTTGCCAAAATAAATTCATAAATTCTATGGTGATTTTTTTTTTTTTCAATTCTGGTGAATTTCTGCAGCGTACAAACACTGAGCACCCTATGCCTGGCTTTTCCTGTGTTCCACACAGTTAATCCTAACAAATCTGTACACAAAGACAGGATTTTTTAAAAATGCATCTGTAAAAGGTGTAAATTATTTCTAATTTTTTTTTAAGAGATAAGCAGATACATACTTTTAAAAAATTACAGAAAAATAGAGCCAAAAAGATGATTGTTGTCCTGCAAAAGAGGAAGCTTTGACAGTGAGGCATTTGTGACTTCATTACTGTCCAGTCTTGAAGTATAAAATTAGTGGCATTTTACATTAGGCTTTGAAAAGAAAAAAGGTAGCAGTGCTGTACAAAATTAAGCTTCAGATTTCTTTTGGATTTTTCTTTTTAAGAAGAAGATGGTTCCAAGTTAACTGCTTACCTAGAAATACTGAATTTATTTACAGTAGTTTAATTCCAGAAAATCCCATTAGCTTCAATGAAATAATTCTACTTTTATGCTGGCACAATTTAGGTCAAATTCTGAATCACTAACTTTTAAAATCCAACTTTAAGGAATTTAAAATTTCTCTACATCCAGTAAAATCCTGCTTTACTCCCTACTGTACCCAGTATTTTCACAGATCTGGGTTTTAAGAAATCTATTAATTATATTCCCTAGCATTCCTAATGCTGTATATCCTTTCTGTAGTAAGACAGATATCCAGCTGCTTGTTCATAACTTATTTACATTACCAAAATTAAAATACAGCCCATAAACTGCTAAATTAAATTTTCAGTGAAGCTGAGACAGAAAGTGCTGTGGTTCAGCAAGTGAAGGACGCAGCAGAATGCAGGGGAGATTTAGTGGGTTTAATGTTGTACCCCCTCCAAAATGTCTTTGATTTCCACCAAATTCAGTGTTTTCTAGGAGGAGGCACACAATAAACCACTGCGCTCTGTTACACTGCACAGGCAAAAGAAGAGGGGAAAAATTATCCCAGCCCAAAAGGAAGTTTTTCTTTCCCATTAACTGTTTTAAGCCTCGTGAGTGACTTCATGGAATCACTACAGCAAGTTTTGAATGATGTACGAAATGAAAAGTTCCTGCCCAGCCAGCTGAGAGAGAGCTCACAGACAGTGCTTTGCCATCATTTATCTGCTCTGCTGTTTGATGTAGTGTTTAGCCAAGTTAGAGCCACAAAAGCCTGGCAGCTTTTTTATAGCTGGGGAATGAGCCTTTCCGAGCACTGAAAGCGTAAAAGCAAAGTCTGTTCTGCAATCTATGGGGGGAGTGCAGAACTTCAAAATTTAATCGGCATTTGTACAAAACAAAATTAATAAGCAAGTAAAATATGTTTAATCTAAAACTAGACAAATTATTTAGATCATTCAAGTAACACTACTTAAACTTAATAAATAGTCCATGTTTAATGTAATTTTTATAATCTGATTGTATTACATTTATTTTATCAATGTAAACAAGTGCAGTCTTTTGGACACAAAAAATGGAGAGAGAAAGAGTAATTTAGGATTATGAAAGAATTCATTATTTACAAAAGAGAGTGTGCATTTTCCTTGATTGCTTAGTCTTTTATCCATACAAATGCTGTTCCATAAGCACACAACTGACCTCATTTTGACTTAGAGACTTTTAATTTAAAACATATTTCAAGCCTACTTCAAAGTTTTCTCACTGAACTGTTTCAGAAGTTCTAAGGATCAGAAACCTGTTATATAACCCTAACAATTTCAAACAAATCTTTTTCTTTTAATTTTTAACTGTGATTCAAAAAAATTTTTTAAAGATGGCTTCAGTGAAAAACAATATAATTCAAAAAGTACTAATAAAAGATGTATGAAAGAGATACTATCACGGTGCAACATCATTAATAATTAACCACAGTATTATTTTCACAGAAAATATCATTATCTAAGCTCATCAGACAGTAAGCAAACTTCCACAGAAACATTGACCAAGATCACCACAAGACCCAGATGTGCTCACTCCCAGCAGTGGCTCCCTTTACTCCCTGGACAAAATGCAGGGTGAGGATTTGCTTTCACTGGTGGATTTGCCACCAAATTCACCGTGATCATCATTTCAATTGAGATGTAAAAAGTCAAACCCATGAATTAATAACTGAAAGCTCATGGTCTACTTTCTAAATATACAGTAAATATCAGAACTGAAACTGCACAAATTGACCAGCCCACAGTTTGTTCCCTCTACAGCAGACAAAATAATTCCTACACAAAAATTCTTTCTGAAGAATATTTGTAATTAATAACAAAGGCATTATTTGCTTCTTTCTCTCCTTTTTCCTAAAGAAATCATAAAGAATTATTTCAATTTATTTGCCAGAAACTTGGAAATTTGAAATGAACCTTTTTGCCCATGAGATTTGAACTCCATCTATGTAGGTTCCTCTTTTAAAAAAATTAATTATCCCCGATTCCCACTGGAAGAAATTAAATAATCTCTAGACTATTCAGACAGCATTTTTATTTAGCAGGTCATAAGTGAGATGAGATGAACTGAAAGGGCAGCTACTGTTAAACTGATACTTACATAAATTTTCCAAAAAAGTCTGTTATTTCAATTGATATTTCTGTTATGGAATGATTTCGTCTTCTCCTCTCTTGACCTTTTACATGTTCAAGTGCAATAATCTTTCAAATAGCTGTAGTGACACATTGAAAAAGGCAGAGCTGCCCAGCATTATTAGACCTCAGTGGAGTACATAAATATAGTTTCAGAAGCCTTTATTTCACACTCTCACAGTCATCAGAAATGCTTAGAAATAATAATTTAGAAGTGTTTTATCAATGTTTTGGTTGTCTGGGACCCAGTGAAATGGAGATATATTCAAAATGACAGTGGATTACTGCCAGGTGAGCAAAATATTTGGAAAAAGGTTCCATAGGAAATTCACTGCAGTCCGTGTGGCTTAAACATGACTGTCAGTTATTCAAAATGTCATCTGTACAACCAGAGTGCCTCAAGCACTGGATTAGCAGCAGATTCATTCATTGTAATTTCTATAAATGCCAAAAGCCATTCATGATCTTTGTTGTCCAAATGCATTTTGTCATAGCACTTCCCAGCAAATAGATAATATTTTATCTTCTCTTGGATGGAGCTTTACTTTCATGTTAATTTACCTGATTTTAACCTCTATTAATTGTTCTAGTATAATTTTTTCAGTTATTGAAAGATGACATATTTCAAGAGTGTATTTATAAAAAAATATCTCTTTTCATTCCTTTCAAACTGCTTGCAAATTAAAGCCCCTTGGAGATAATTCCTCTGGACCTCTGCAAAAGACCTTTTTTGTGCAGTTCTGAACCAAATTATGAGGGATACACATGTCATGTAATGAAACTACTACTGCTGAGATGTAACGGCATTTAAATGCATTCTGTATTTATGCCACATCTTTATTGTGAGCTCAGAATTACTAAACAATACTTTAATGCTGCACTGTGCTGGTGGTGTGGATTTTAGATCCAGAGTGGATTCATTTTCTGCTCCATGGAGCATTCCCAGCCATTCAGCAGGAGAGCCTGGTCCATGCAGCCATGAGCTGATCTGGCCCAGAGCTGCTGTGCTGGAGGGAAGCGAATGCATCCTGTCAGCAGCAATCAGAATTAGTTTAGGATGGAAAAATAAAAGATACTCCTTTGCAGAGATGTCGGGTGAGACGGGATGGGGCAGCCTCTGTTCAATATTGCAACTTTCTACAGTATTGACAACTCTTAGGAAATCAGAAAAAAAAAAAATTATACACCATATATTTACCTGCCAATCTCCCTGTGAGTAAAGGATCTCAGACCCAGGTGTGACCAAAGAAAGGAAATCTGCTGGTACTTGTGACCCCGGAGGTCTTAAAACACAGACCAGGGTTAGCCCCACGAATTCAGGATCTGAGCATTGCTCCAGCTGTGTTTCTCAGTAATATCAGCACAGCTTATGAACTACTCATCATTCAAGTGAACAAAACCAAGTAAAAGATGCCAAGCTAACACTGTTTTCAAAAATTTGAATCATTACAAGTTTTTCCTTCTGATTTTTAAAAAAAATTGTCTCAGATCCCTCAAAAAAAAAAAGTATCCTAAGAAATTTACCATGGAAATAGTTACCTGGTTAGGGAGAAGTGCCTGCAACAGAAATGAGAAGTTCCCCCTCATAAAAATCATCTGGATTGTAACAACTGACCGTAGCAACTCAAGTGTAGCAATTCAGAACCCAACTTCTTGTGAGAGACTGATCACAGGGTATGTGCAGCTCTTTTCACTCACCAGAAGAAGCAGAACCTTCAAGCACAACGCAACATCCAAGCTGGCAATGACAAACATGTCTAATTCTGCCCATCAGTTTACACCAAGTTCCAAGGAATCAGGCCAGGTGAACACGGGGTTGTACATAGCAGCCGTAAAATCACCATTTGTCCTCAGTCTGAGGACAGTCACACGTAGATATGATTTAAGATAGAGTGGTTTTATTCCTTTCTGCAAAACTTTCTCCTCTGATTATCATCTGAACCTGATTCTAGTGTTTCCAGAGCACAAATACACATAGATTTACTCGGGAGCTATCACATCACACACACCCTGAAAATATGAAGAATAGCTGAAATCAAAACGGAGTACTAGCACTGGAAAATATCACTTAATCAAGAGATGTTTTTTCTGGCAATTTAACAGAATCTGTTGTTGTTCAGAGGGTGTAGCACCAAAACACAAATTACCTCTTCTGAAGGGAGCTGGCAGAAATGCTCAATTGTCTGTAACTCAAGAAATGGAAGTACAAGCATCCAAAAAGCAAGACAAGTGTTCAAAGATATGTGGGCTTGTAAAGAACAACCCATGCCTCATGCTGGATTTCTGATTCTTCAGTTCTTTCCAATAAATTGAGGCACAAGTGCTCTTGTTTACCTTATATAAGAACTATACCTCTACCTGCATGAATCTATTAGAGAAAACTTTGGGAAAGCATTCTAGTTCATTTCAGCACTGTCACCCACCTGCACAGTCCAGTTCTTAAGCAGGAACTTTTCAAATCAGTGTGCAGGGTATACCAAAGATATTCCTGAGGCAATTCTGGTGAGAATATGCACTTAATATCTGTTCATCAAAGAATGATTATTCTTAGTGAGCTCTAGGCACAGTACAGTCCTTTCCTGGAATGCATTATGAAAACATATATAAATATTACATCAATATGTGAATCAAAATCTCTACATCTAAAAAATATAAGAAAAGCCACCTTACAGTTCAAGATAATGCCACATATTCCAAGCACTCTTGAAAGAAAGACAACTATATTTGAAATTTTCCAGAATCTAAGAGAAAGAAATTGACTCAGCCAGCTGCTGCCTGTTCCCTCAAAATTCCTAATGAAATAATTTATTTGATAATGATGACACAGGGAGAACTGGTAACAATATGACCCCTAACAGTTTGTCCCTCCATTTCGTTTGTGACATTCCTGCATTAGCTCTGTTGAATTCAGTGTAGCAACACCAACATCTGGTCCTTTCCCGTTGTGGGAATTACCCCATGGAGACACCTTCTGGAGGGCACAAAATTATTAAACTGAGGGTAGGAGAGCTAAAGGTGCTTCCAAATGACTCCTGATGTGAACAGTTTCACTGTGACCCCACACAGCATTCTCCAATTCAAAAGACCGGCTGTTTGTCTCACAAGGACTGAGTTCTATAAAGCTCATCACAAGAAATGCAAAGTCACAGTCTGGTTTAATGCACTCTCTCCATCACCCTTCTCCTTGTACTGTCCTCATGAAGTGACAAGCATCAAAATACCCAACCAGGCTGTGGGACAGGATGGAAAGTGCTTGAGAGTAGGTGGAGAACTTCTGGAGACAAACACCCAGACAGCAACACTTCTGAACAGTGCATGTGAATGTAGGATGTGTATCACAGAATTTGTACCTTGGATTTCTTTTACTTGGTACTCCATTTATTGTTTGAACTGACAGTGAGGATAAAGGCAGCAAGCATCAGAACCATAGGAGTAAACAAAATTCATCCTTGGGAACTATTTTCACTGACATCCATTCTGCCTTACACAAGGAAGATATAATACAACAATAGTGGGAACCTCTTTTCAAATAGGGATAATTCAAGATAATGCAACAATTCAAGGTCTCATTCCTGTCCTCCTTTGTGAAACCTTGAGCCCTGTGCCCCAGCTCTCAAAGAAATGCAGAGAGGGGAACCAGCCTGGCATTCATAGGTGACATTTTGTTCCTACTGTGGTGCTACTGTAATTCCCAGGGCCTACTCGGCTCTTGCAGCATCACGGGCAGGGAATTCTTGGTATGGTTCTGTAAGTTTTGCTTGGCATATTGTACTTTTTTAATCAGAGTTAGTCTTCTAGTCCTTAGAAAATTAATTAAATTAAAAATGCCATGCTTGAATGTGTCATGTATCAATTTTGAAGACTTAATTATAAGAGGGAATTAAGCTTTGATTAAGCTTTTCTTCTGAGAGCAGTGGCTGTCATTCTCCTTTGTCTTAAAATAAGGGAATCTTTTTGGCTCAGTCTACAAAAATGTCACTATATTATTTATTCCTGACAACACTGTCTAGAAGTCTGCTTGGTCTGAAGACAAACACTGCAGGTACAATGGTCATTTTCTGCATTCTGCATCCTGAGAGCCGTGGCATTACAGTCTCCTTGTAAAAACTGGGAGAAAAAAACCAGAACGAGGTGGCAATAACAAAACATTTAGAATCACATAGTTTGGATCAATTTGTTGAGGGAAGGTGACATTTGAAAAGGAAATCTTTTGTTGTGTTACCAGAAAATTCCTATTGGTTTTTTCAGCTTTCAGGCATGCTAAGAGTGTGGGCAGGTTGCAGAGACTCTTGTACTTAAATTGATACAGAAAAATCTAATAAAGCTGAGTTAATGAAAAAATAAATCAGGAAATTACAGAATCAGAACTCTGAAAAACAAAGCACCAACTAACTCTACCCAGAATTGGGGTGGATGGGGGGTGGGGGGCATATTTCTGATGTCTACAGTTAGCCTGCTTCACTCATTTGGTGTATTTCCGTGACAGCAAAGTGTACACAGGCAGGCAATATGTTCCCAGGAACTTCTGAAAGCACTCAACACTCAGCACCCAGTAACAGGAATTAAAATGCAGCAGCAATAGGGCTTAGTTTGAACAGTGACTGAAGGCTGCTTAACAGGGAGGGAAGCAACACCCATAGAATAGGACCACTTCCATGTAATGCACATGCCAATCATCCTGCTGGACAGATTCCTATCACTCAGACTCCTGCCAGGGGTATACATTAACTTTAATCTGAAAATAAGGTGCTGCATTTAATTTCAAAATCATTAACAGCTGCCCCTGTGTTAATGCAAATTGAATAGCCCCATAGTTTGGCAGAGGAAATGAAATCTGACTGATGCAAAGCAGAAACAGGGAGAGCTTCTGTTATTATTTGTATTATTACAGCAATGAAAAGGCCTTACCACTGCATTTGGAAAATGGAAATCTAGGCTGCATTTGAACAGACCTGTATTGTTGCAGACAATACTTGTCTGAGGCAATAACTCGGATGAGAAAAGAGGAGAAAAAGCAAGCACTCTTCATTTTATAGATAGCAGCAAAAGCAAAGAATTCAGTGGTTTCATCCCACCTAAATATAGACAAACTAACTGAATTACCTTAGCTGAGAGTACAGAAGCTTGAAGTTTTTTGTATATTCAAGGGGAAGAGCTATGTAGAAATGCCACATATTTGTCCATTAACTATTCAGGAAGCCTTAGGCAGCAGCATGACTACTTCGTGTCTCATTAAATATCAGAAGTTAGGTGGGATAAATCCAACCCAGAGAGGTTTGGAGACTTGCCCAGGGTCAGACAGGGTGATTCAGCAAAGCAAAGAACTGAATCAAAAACTGGGAGTCCCATACCACTTCCTGGGTCCAAAGGCATTTCTAACACCATTAGTGAAACTGGAGCTACATAAAACTGAATTCTGAAACACCCTTGCCTAAATGAAGCCTCAGTCAGATTGGTGAAACCTGGACATGCTGAGAATCCCAAACATGCAGCACCTTTCTGAAGAACTCCCACAGGGAGCAATTGCAATAGAACACGTGATCTTGTAGCCCCCAGGTAAATGCAAAGTGCCTCAGAGCACAGACACAGTTTGCATTCATTTTTACATTTGTGTACTGCCATATACAAACCCTCAGGGCTCAGCTTACCAAAGAGAGGTTGCTCACCAAAGAGGCAGGTCGAGCCCTCAGGAAGGGTGCAAATGTCCATTTGGACTCTGCTATTTCTGCCTGGACTTGTTTAACCAGGGGAAACTCCACAGAAAGTGAAGCAAATAATGAAGTGCTACTGCTCACCCAAAGCCTGCTGTCTCTGAGGTACTTGGGAGAGATGATTGATGTAGGAAAGAAGAAGTTGACACTGTCTGTCATTGATGCCTGTCTTATTTCTCCTGCATTACTTTTCCTTGGAGTGAGCACAGGAAAAGTTAACTCTGCAATTGCACAGAGATTATGGAAACATAGCAGAAGGGAGTGATAAACAAAAATAAAACCCATCATAAGTATCAAAAAGTTAGCTGTAGGCAACCTAGCTAAATGCTTACTTATTTACTTCAGAGTCTAACCTGTTTGGGTTGTTATCTTCTCAGGACAATGGACAAACTCCCACACTGAATCTGCTCAGGAACTACCACATGACATTCACTGTCTCACTGGCCCACTCAAATATATATTAATAAGAATATTTCAAGTTCAACATTGAACTCCTAATTCTAGGAATCACTAAAATGATTCATGTAAAGACACTAAATGCAACTCATAAACAATTTCACTTTATAAACCATTTCCTTAGTACTTCAGAGAAAGGTGACAGACAATTCTCATTAATCTCCACAAGTGTTTGCTTGTGGCTGAAGGAGGGAATTAACCAGATGAAGGTCAGGTCTGCATCTAACTGAACAGCCACTGCAAATGACCTACAATACTTCCAGCCAAGCACTTAATATTCCAGTCAAGTAGAGGAAATGATTACAGTATAGAAAGCTTATGACAGAAATGGCTTTGCAATATTTATATTTAACTACCCCAAATAAAAAATAACATACAAAGTACAATGCTTCATTTGCCATTCTGTGCATGCCCTCCCCAGAGCAGCCTACAATAACACAGGAATGCAGGATGCGCCATATCAGAGCAGAAGATTGTTCTGTCAAAAGCAGCGTCCTGCCTGCATTTCAATGATGGGGAAAATATGCCTTGGTGTAGTTTGTATTATAATTTTTCAAGGTTATTGAGTACTTCTGGATCCTTCTGAATGAGAAGTGCTATGCAAACACTGATAAATAATTTTACTACATATATGCAGTTGTAATTTAGTACTAGAGGGAGGTAGGCCATGGAGTCCAGTTCAAAATCATAAAACTCAGAAGCAAATTATTTTTAATTTTTTTTTTCTTTGAGCAAATAAACCAAGTGGGAGAGCCATGAAATCATTAAATCATTCTAATTTCTTTTTTTTTATTTAGAAATATATTATTCCTAGATGAAGGCTTTGAGGAAAACTGACTTTCATACAGTGAGTTATGCTGCTTTTCAAATAAATAAATAAACACCAAATTTAAAGTAACCCACGATATCAGCGTTTACTCGATCTTCTTGGCTAACTTCCAGATTGTTTTGATTTGTGCACATTTTCAAGCAACTTTTGGGTTTCCCAAGGCTCTGTCACACACAGAGCACAGTTCAGATTCTCCACACTGAAATCGATTCCAAGCCGAAGGGCACAGCCTCCATGGCAGAAAGAGCTATGAATTACATACCCGTTTAATCTCACTTCTGCTGTTAGCTTTATGTTTGTAAATCTATACTAAACACGTTAAATGAAACGTGTTTCGAAATGCCAGGTGGAACCAGATGGAGCAATACCTTGGGCAGGCTTTGGAAATATTTATTCAATGGAAAATGAGAACAATTATAGTGGTTGACCTTCTTAATCCAATTATTCTCGCATGCTGTCAACAGAAGCCATCACTACATGTCCCAGAAGAAAGTAAAAAAAAATCCAGCTCTGTCAGAAATACAACTAGAACTTCAGGATCCCAAACAAGCAGGGGTGTGCACTCCCAAAGGCAAAGGCCAAGGCGAGCAGTGGTACCTGTGCTCTCTGCTCTTTCTCTTACAGTTTCAGGAGTCGTGGGAAAATTTCTTACTCTGTGACTCTGTTTCCCCACCCATTCAAATAGGTCATGGAGAGCTTTATTTAAGACTTTGTTGAAAAGAACTTTTTAATAAGCCCAAAGCTAGTTTCATACAAATATTTAGTATTCCAACAAACATTTGCTGAATATCATTGCTGTAATTTGAAAACCTTCTTTTTCCCTGCCTTGAAAGAAATACGACAGCTCCATTCCCTTTTGAGAGACATTTCATATATTTTTCTCACTTTCTTGGCTTCTTCAAGGTACTACATTATTCATTTCAGTATTTATCTATTTTGCTTTCTCGTTTTTATGCTGTCCTCCTCTCCCTCCAGTCACATGAGACTCACATTTATCAGGTTCTTGCATACACATTTAAATCTTAATCAAACAGACCTCAGATGCACGATGCCCTAAATACATCCAAATTCCTCCTGTGAGCACAGTTTTAACACAAAGTTTATGTGGAACCTTATTGTAGCACTGAGGGTAACACTGCTCTTATTTTAACCATGAACATTTGCATCCTCCAATCCAGTTATCCCAGGGAATTATAATGCCTCCCCTCACCTTCCCAACTTTGTTTGGATGTGATGAGACACCATTTTGCAGGCAGGCATTATGTATTCCACTGGCTCCAGTATTAATTTTTCTTGCTGTCAATGAGACCTCTACAAATTAAAGAGCTATGCAGAAACTAAGCCATAACAGCAGACGCAGGCATGACTTTCAGATACCACAAAGAAAATAAATGAAACCATCTAGCGGTTCTGACAACTTGATAACACAACATATCTACCCTGGCCAAGGGATGGAACTTGAAATGACTTTATCCAGCAGTAACCTCAGTGCTTTTTCACGCAAAGTCAGGCACATCACACCCATACACTGTGCAGATGACAGGTCATTGCTAATTAAACCATAAACCATTAGCAGTCATAAACACAATGGAAACAGATCTGGAGTTCAGTGACACTAGCTGGAATATACAACATACTTCCAAATGTGTGGCACATCACAAATTAAATCTTTTAAGCCACATAAAAAGCTTTACACCTATTTGTTCAACATTGGGGGAAAAAAAAAAAAAAGCCAAATTTGACTTAAAATAGTCAAATAAAAGTGAAAATACATCTTTTACTGTAAGAAGACATTCTGAAAAGTAAGGGCTGCCTAGCCTTTGTGTGAACTTTTTGCCACTGAAATGGAACCGTGGCTCACTCAAAAAGCAGAGGTGGTTTTAGAGATCTTGGCCAGTTCTGATTTTTCTCTGTGGCCATCTGCAGTACCAGTGGGGTGACTTCCTGATGTCACAACAGGGGACATTCATGGGTCTGACATTTTGTTTATTGGAAAAGAATAATGGAATAAAAATCCCCTTTGTTTTCATTACAGAATTCCAGTTCATGACAATGCCCATCTCTTGTGATTTGAACTCTGCATTTTCCTGAGGGATTTGCTTTAAGCATACTCATAGCTTTTCCTGGTAAAAGGAAATATTATGGTATACAAGAAAAGCATATGTAGTGTGTTCCTGACCTTTATCTTAACCTTTCTGAGCCCTGTTTTCCTTACTGTTTTTCATTCTGACAATGCAGCAACACAGCTCACACCATCCTTGTGTTTTTCCTCTTTACCTTGTACATTTGAGTTGAAATAAAATATTTAAACACTTGAAATGAGATATAGCAACCTTACTCAGGCTCTCTGTAAAAATGGCAGATTTATCACATGGAAAACACGACACTGGGTGCCAGAAAGCCTCAGCTACATTCAGAGAACAACAGTTTCTTGGTATTTGGCAATAGAGGAAAAGTAATGGCATTGTAACATGGAAGCTGAGCATCGTGGTACTATGCAACAACATATTAATCATCTGTTATGGAGTAGGGAATGAGAACTGGATTTGATTTTTCAGTACCTAAATATGACAAGCTCTCTTTTCAGTCAAACACACAAAAAACCCCAACCTATCTAGAGCTCAGACAGGAGATTGGTCTTCAAGCAAATGCTTTTCCTTTTGTTATGTCTCTAGTAAACTCTGCCAAACCAAAAGGAAGCTGTATTAAGTGTTCCTATATTACAATACATGACATTATAATAGAATACATCCATTATTTCAGTCTTGTTTCATGGTTCTAGAGAAGATTTTTAATATTATTGAGGGAAAGGACCAACAAATCCCATCCCTTGCTTAAGAGGTCAAAACCTCTTACTGAGTATATTTATATATTTTTAACCTGTGAAGTAGGCAATGGTTCCAGATGCCTCTCACCTTCATTTGCTAAACTTTTGAAGAGAAACTTAATTTTCTTTTAAGATGCACCCTTTTCTGCTCCAGTGGGTAAGGGTTTGCAAACCAGTTTAAGAATGCAGAATAAACACATACAGAAGACTTGTACTATTTATCCAGGACAGCTATGAAAATCTCAGCTACCTATTACCAGCTGTGGTTTGCAGATATGCCACCTTAATTTGGGAATCTTTACCAAAACTCTTCTTCATTTCAGTGTCCCTGTGGGGTGCCATTAATAATTAGTTTTACCAGCAGTACTCCAAACTTAACTCATTTTTCATTTTTGATCACAAATGGTACTCACTAAACACTAATTTGCAGAGTTTGTGTTAGGATTGGGAACTGTGGGACAGTGATATTCCAGCAGAAGATAATTTCTGTAACACAGGAATGGAGTAGCACCAGCAGTCCTGCTGGGAACGTGGTTTCAGTTCAGCTTGGAAAAGGTCGCACACACTCGGTGTCAAACAGGCTTTGCTACAGAAAGCCTGCAAAACAGAGAGGCACTAGGAAGAAAGACAACTGCAGAAAATCAGAGAACTTAGTCATACTGCTAGGAGAGAGGGGAATTAAATTCAGGACTGTTGTCTCACAGTCCAGTGCCTTTTCTAGAACTAATTCTTGATTTAGCCTCACGTGTGATGCTCACCACCACTCTTCTCCCGTGATCCTGTGTTTGGCTGGTGTTCTCTGATCTGTCCTTCTCCCATGTGGAATATATGAAGTGACTGATGCCTCCAAACACTGTGCTTCCATATGGCTGAACACAGCTTAAACATTTAGGGTGCTGTTAGAAATAAAAATAATTATTTCAGTCTTACTGATTAACAGATTAAGGCTGCTGTTGTACAAAGGTCTGAAAACAGATTGCATTTTTCATGGAATAAATCTGTTTGAGTCCTTGGCCTTCAGGGACCTTCTCTTTTTTTTTTTTAATCAGCACCATTTAGCATTTTCTCAGCTTTTAATGCTCTGTTGTTCAGCCATGCATGACACGCTTCCAGTGGTAAGTTAGCATAACAGCACATGTTTTTCCTGCTCATTTGGATTGTAAATATTTGTACTGCTTGCTATCAACAGCTTTGCAATTCTGCACCAGGCTGCATATATATATATTTTTAAAAGACACTATAAATAGAACTAAATACCACATTCATACATAAGTACATTTAAATAAATATGACAAAACAATCCAAGTATAATAAAGAATAGTGTAACTTTCAGGCATGGGCAGGTCTTGAAATTGAAAGATTTAGGATGTTTGTGGTTCAGGTGCCCACATTAAAACATTAACTTTCATTGGCAGTGGCAGAAGCTGGCAGATGTTATTTTGCTTGTGCTAACTCAATAAACGCAGGTCAAACCCAGTTAATAAATCAGCCATCACTAAGTGTCAAGCAGTTCTGTTACTCAGAGAGAAGACAGGTGAGGAGCCAGGCTTGTGCTTATCTGTCACTCAGACACATATCTCCCCCTGCCATGCTCAGAACACAGAGGAAAAATAGGGTTTCTTTCCTCTTTTGGTCTCACCCAGGAAGAGACACTCAAGCTCATGCCCTGTTGCTCACATCACCACAGGACTGATTGATTCAGCCCATTTTTAGAGGGACTCAGCTTGTTCAAGAAACTGGCACCCAGGGTGTGCTCTGACAACAAAACTCCTTGGGCAGCACAGGGGAATCTCACCCTTACAGGAGGGCTTTCATCAGCATCTAGATGAGAATTGGAAAGTAACAATAATTTTAACCAAAATGGCTTCTTGAAACAAATTACAATTACACAAATCTTTATATTAACAACTAATACATTTATTACCCCCCTCTCTCATGTTCAGTAACCATCTCCCTTGGTGGACAAGTGACAGCACTGATAGAGAGACTGAGTGATTCACCTTCTCAAAGGCACATTTCCTCTACGTGACCATGCTGACTTCTGGGAATACTGATTGGTGTAGAATTTATGACGACTTTTGCTGACTTCTCAATTATCCCTCCTAATTACTCATGTTTGGTTTTCCTCGACTGAAGTGAGCCATCATGGATTTTTCCACAGTTAAATATGGAAACTGTGTGGTCCTGACCTCACGTGTAAGATTCAAATCTGCCCCTTCTCATGATTTACTAGGAATGGGATCAAACTGGGTAACTGCTGATCACCACCCCACTGATGGCCAAGTCGTGATGGTAGAAGTAGATGCTGACTCTTAAAATTCAATAAATGTTTTGGTAAGAAATCACAGAATACACTGATCAATGACCTGCACTTCTGTCATTAGCTCTACTGATTGCACAGGCTCTGTCATGGGTCTGGATTTTATCTAATAATATTTATACTGGACAGATTTGGAGGACATAATCATACCTACAGTCACTGGGACTGCTGTGGCTGAGGCACAGAAAACAAAGGCATCCTCTGGACAATGAAATGGGGGTGGTTAAGGAGAAGGGCACAAAAGTATTAAATTAGTGTTACTTTACAGGTTCAAAAATGGACTTCCCAACGGAGATGAAGGGGCAGTTCATCCCTCCCAAGCTGTTGGGGGGTTTTTGCTAATCATTAGCTGTATAAAATGTCATTTTATTAGCTGTGTGCTTCACTTGGCTTTTATGACTATTTTTCATTAAAAGCTAACTTTACATTGCTCTTATCTGACTGAAACTTTACACGGTATCAAAGTTCACTGTTGGACGTAACAATGAAGCATTCACAGCAAAATAAGTGTGAGAAAAAAAAAAAAAAAACCCAGAAGCATCCTGATGGTCCTTAAATTTGTATTTAGTCTCTCAAATAGCAAAAATTATTTTTAACAGATTGGAACAGCTCTTAGCAGAATTGCACATTTCCATTAGCAATTCTTCCAGCACCAGGGACCAACATTGCTCCCTGATGGATCTTTGCAGTGTACTGCAGCAGACATAGGGTTAGATTCCTAATGCTTGGCTTGCTCCAGAATTGCCCTTTTTAAGCTACAAATTATTTTTTTCTGTTGCCTGAAGTCGCTGATGGACTATTAAACAGGTGCTGCTATGTGTGCTGTACTCTACAAAACCAAATCACAGAAGTCTGGGTGTCACCTCTGACCACAGACCTGGGAGCCTCACCATTAAGTGATGAGTACAGCAAAGAGGGAATGCAGCAGGAAGGGTTTGGAATCACACCCAGGCCTGGCACAGAAAATCACCTGTACAGCCACACAGGAACTCTACCACAGTGTAACTGCTTGTAGACATTCTACAGTAAATCATATCCCCCTGCTCTCTTTCTTCTCAGGACTAAATCTGTGTGTGCAGGAGGGGTGCAAACCCAGCAGAGATGCTCTGTTGGATGGGTTCAGCAAGGAGCAGTAGTGGTTGGAGACAAGAGGCATTAAACAGCTTCCAGAGGGCTCAAAATCCCAGTTCAGCTCCCATCCTAAGTATTCAAAAAAAATGACCTAAATACCTGACTACTCTTGGAAAGTATCTGGAGGCCTAAGTCCAGAAATACAGATTTGTTTACTGCGTAGAAAAAGGCTGTGGTTTACTAAAAATGACACTAATTTGTGCCCACACGGACTCACAGGTCTGGCCATGACCACAGAAGGATGCGAGGACACAGGAACCACGCTGAGACAGAAACACCCAGAGAAGCTGGCAGCATTTACTGCAGCAGAGTGCAGCCCGTGAGGAGAAGAGCCTGTTCCCCACAGCTGAGTTAGCCCAGGGCTGCCCTGTGAGGCCCCGTCCTGGGGCATCTCCTCAGAGCCAAGAGAGGTACAACTGCACAGTGCCACACTGCCAGGGCTGTACGTGCTCCAAACAGCTTGGGAGCTGCCTGGATGCCAGCCTAGCTGAGATAATGAAGTCTGAGGTAATTAAAAGACAAATATTTTCAAATAGTTGAAAAGAACATTTTTGGGCAATTTTGTTTGCTTGTTTTTCTGAAGTAGATGTTTAGCATGGCAGTGCTGTCCTTCACATGTCACCTCACCCTCCTTTCCTGCACCAGTCCCTGGAAGCTTTACCACTCCCTTAGGATGGCATGGCAGGTCCTCAAATCCCACAAACGCTGTGACTGCCAGATGGGACTTACTCTGTCATAAAATAAGTCTCTGGGGCTCTTTTTGAAGTCTACAATGCTTTGAGTTCATTTTTAAATGCAGTCATCCCAAAGGAAAATCTTCAAATTGCTGTCAGGACAGTGACGGTCCTTTGTGATGCTACAAAGCCCTAAACTTTGCCTAGCAGGGATAAGATACTTCATATGTGTGCGTTCTGTTTCTGCCATCTCTGTCTCATTCAGCATCAATGCAGAGAGAATACACAGCTAACAGTGAGAAAATATTTTTTTTCTCTTCCTTTTTTCATATTTTTTCAAGCAAAAGTTAAGCGCAGTGTTTCTCTTCCAAGCTAGGGTGGCTTTAAAAGTTAGTAACAGTAGCAAATTACTGAAGGAAATGCACAACATGCTCAAGGAAGAAAACAAGCTGGCACTGCTATATATTCCTCATTCAGCAATAATGCAGGCTTTACAAAATGCTTTCAGGAAACAAAAAGAGTCTTTCACCTTTCTTATAGCCTGAAACAATTTACTGCAAATACAGTGGAGGAATATGCTAAATATAGGAAGAGAAGATATCATCATATGGTTGTTTCAATTAGGACCTTGAAAGCCCAAGTAGTGGAATTTTAAGACTACGTACTGACATTTTAGGCCTAAGCATAATGAATATTTAAACAATCCTGTGAAATACCTGCCTAGAATTAGAATTACATCCTTTATTATGAACAGTGATATTCTTACTAGCATGGGTTTAGACAGTACAATTTTTAACAGCTTTATGCTCTAAAAGGCTGCTCTGTTAGGTGCAAGTGAGCCTCAATTTCACATGTAGAATTACAGATATGTAAGAAATTATCTCATTGCAGTTACCACCTAGTGTGAGATTGCAACAACACATTTCTCCTGCGCTCCTAAAGACACCAGAGAGGTTAAATGTGTTTGAAAATCACACCTTAAGGATAGACAGATGCAGAGAGAAAATACATACACTAAAAGGGGATTAATGTATGTACAACATTCTAATGGCACCTTGACAACAGCCAGGGCAAAACAATACCTGTAATGAATCATTCATAGCCCACATCCCTCCTTCTGTGTAAGGCCATAGCAAATGAGGCCCTGAAGGAGGAAAGTGAATAGTGTACTGTTACTACACTAATTAATATTTAGTAAGCTATACTCTGCTATCCATCTTCCCCTGTGAAGTTCCTGTCCTTGTTTCTCAGGACATCCTGGACTGCAAGGATGGATTAATACACTGGGAAAAGTTTTCTAGTGTTAATTGTAGCATCCATTAATAGCTTGGAGCCCAGCCTTGGTCGTTGATTGTATTTCTGCTGGGTAAAGAGGCTCAAATTCTCTGAAAAGTTGGATTATAACCTCTAAAGTTCACTAAAAAGATAGAATTCAGAATAAATTCCTAGACAAGAGATAGCAGTTATTACAAAGATTTACATTATAAGAGAAATAAATGTTGCAGCTAAATAGATCAGTTAAAGAAGTATAATTTTCATTCCCTGCATTCTTTAGGAATACTGCTTTCTTTTCCTTTCTCCTTTTTAATGAATCTATTCAAGCTGAGATTTACTGCTTCTGACCCAGAAAATGCAAAGACAGAAGGAAGAAGAAGATTTTTTCCTTTCTACATCTTATATTCAAGCTCAATATATAATTCTGGGCAGTGACAGTGGCTCTTGAGCATTAGCCTTAAGATTTTTGCAGTACTTTTAGTGGTAAAATTGCTGCTTACTCTTCTGAATATAGAATTCTGCTACTGTAGTTTCTTACTAGTAACTTTTCCCTGAGTACATATTTACAAAGCTGTGGCTAAGTCTCTCCAAGTCTATCCATTCACATCACAGTCTCTCACCTCAGTCTGAAGGATTTTAAAAGATGTTTAATATCACTTTTTATCACCTCATTCTCCAAGCTTTAACACAATGGCTGAGGAAGGACAATTCTCAGAACAAAATGAACCCAAATCATCCATTTATGAAAAGGAAAATGATGCCAGCCATACTTCATCACTGGCAATTAAGCATAATTTCTGGTGCCAGAAATAGGAGCAAAAAGATTTAAAGGCAGACAAGAGAACTGGCTTCATCTCCTAGGCAGACATAGCACACTTTGAAAAATGTACTTTTAAAATTATCAGCTCTTTGCCTGGATAGTTACCTGAGACCAGAAACACGAATCCAGTCAGCCTTTCAAATACTGTCCTTAACCTCTCCTTTGCTTTGAAGGTTTCTGCTTCTATCTAACACGTGTAAAACAGAGTAGGTATCTTGCAGGGGGAAAAAAGTTACTTTTTCCATCATTTACTCTAACAAAATCCTTTTGCCTATTGCTGGGGAGTCTTGCTTGTCGTCTATTCGTCCATTAAACACATAGAAGGCAGGAAGGCACAGTCCTCACAGCTCATGGAACTGCCTAAAAGCAGTAGCTCAGACTGCTCTGAAACACCCCAGCCCTAATGGCTAAGCCCCTTTTAGCACCAAAAATAAAGCAAAATAAAATAAAATAAATGCAGGTGTAGCACATTTCGTATCACTCGCAATCGAGCGGCTCTTGTAATGTTCTTGCTGAAGAGCACAGAGAGTTTAAATGAAATCTTCCTGAACAGATACTCTCGTCTCCATCACCACCCGAGTGGTAGCAAGCAGCACTCGGTGCACTCTGAGTGTGCAGGTAATGGTGAAACACTGAAGCATGAAATGGAAGTCATAGACTGTGGGCTATCTTGCTTAAGTGGTGCTTCACACGCCCACTGGAAACAGATCATTTGGGAAAATGGCAGGAACTTTGGGAGCTGTTGAAGCAGAGAATCTTTAAGGCTACAACCTCTGTCCCAGCTGAAAAATCTGTTCATTCTGACCACACTGTAATGCCAGGGTGGGAGTTACCATATGAAATTCATTGCTTACCCTAACACCTGATCGATATTCCCCTAAATTCATCGTGTTTATGCTTTAAAACCTTCGTTGGGCATTGATAAGCACCAAGCTAATGAAGCAAAGGTGGAAAAGAGAAAGGAGCAAATGGCAGGGAAAGAATATTCCTATTCCTACTTATTGCATTTCAGTGCTGCCAGTTCACTGAGAAGTTTGGAAATGGAGTCTAACAAATAATTACGTTCTTGACCATTCTGTGCCACCAACAATACATTTGGAAATATTAGGGAAGGTAAATTTGCAATATATTCCAATGTATGTAATTATGTGCCAAGAAGAGTTGCTAGTTTTAACAGAAGCCTGACCTTCTTACTTTTAGCTTTACCCCTCTGGTAAAGCCAGAGATGGTAGAAGGATGGGAAATATCCCTCCAAACAGACATGAGCTCTACTTGACCTTGAGAAATTATAATTATTAGTGTGCATACACACACACATATGTCAGCATAAGCTTTGCATGTCTAAATATATTTGAAATACAAAAGCAATACTGAAAAATTAACATACCAGTCTCAGAAACCCGTTTTTGCCTTCTGCTTAACTGTGACAACACAGAACATAAAGAGGCACAAATTTAGAGCACCATCTGGAAAAATCCCATTAAAAAATATTCTTAGATGTTAAGTCTAAGCAATGAAAGTACTAATGCAAGCAATGAAAGTACCAATAAAAAGTACAAAATTATTATTGTACATAAGAAAACAGAGCATATTCACAAAGACTTGTTAAAGGACCTTGACAGGGACAGAATAATTAATATGAATTACTAGTTAGTAATCTCTTTGTGTCATAGTTGTGGTTCTAACTTACAGCATTTCTGCTTCTTTAGGCAGCAGACAAATTCTGATCTGATTTGTTCCCAGTTTTTTGTCTCTTGATGTTTTCCAAACAACTTCTGGATTTAAGACATTTATTAATTGAGTTCTTTCATTTAATAATATTTTTACAGTTGTCCATATCCTGTTCCAGAGCTGAAATACATTCAGCATGAATAAGAAGCCTGCAAAATAAAAGAACCTACTGTGACTATGTATTTTTCTGAAATATGTGATTGAATAACACCTTTTTGGTTACCTATCAGGGATAGATACCAGCAGTTCTGAAAGAAATGAAGAGAGATTTTGACCTTTTCCTGAAAATGGAATTGCATTGTCAAGGGCATACAATGACACTTGACTCCATGGGAAATATTAACACATTTGATACATCCAGGGCTTGTTTTCAAGGAGACTGATTTCTGGATCCCTGAGGATTTGTTAAGATTCCAAACAAATTTTTTTAATCCAGTTGGTTTTTCAGTTTTTTATATGGTTCACTTAATATTGAAGCATTGAATTGACCGAATTTTCTTTTAAGTACTTGTGTGATTGGTTTCTTAGGTTTCTTATTTGAATTTTTAATACGGTCGGGAACTTGGGGGTTTTTTTCTGATGAAATACTTTTATATTTGATGTTTGATAGTCTCCATTTGGTGAACAATTTTTAAAAGGCTTTCTATTGGAAAAAGAGTCGTCTAAGGTAAAGGACTGGTAAGGTTATCTTGTAACTTAGATGACAATCATAAACCATTAACAGAATACATTAAAAAACA
Organism: Falcunculus frontatus; assembly: GCA_013398115.1. Taxonomy (NCBI): domain Eukaryota; kingdom Metazoa; phylum Chordata; class Aves; order Passeriformes; genus Falcunculus; species Falcunculus frontatus. Next base: position 649,441 of record VZRV01000794.1, read on the forward strand.
AAGCAGGTGAAATGAAAGGTGTTTAACCAGCCCAAGCAGTGGGATTTCTTTAAAATACATGGCATAAATCTATAAAAAATGAGTACAGCACCAGAAATTAATATCAACTAAGAACAGACAAAAGGGCTCCATTCATCAACTAATCCAGCCTCCAAGATTAATCTAGCTACCTCTCATCTCCTCTGACTTTAATTAAATCCCTCTGTCTAGTTTCTTGAGTTGGTAAATCTTTTAAAATTAATTCCACACTCCTGTTTGCAGGACTCTTTTACTTCTAACCCTGGCTAGCATGGCTGAGAGCCTGGCACCTAGTATATCTCCTCATTTGCTTCCATATTTAAACAGGCTGTTAAAAATGTTCTTCATGGCCAAGAACTGAGTTTAAATATATTTCTAAATCTAGTAACAGAGGATTGCAGTCAGACCAGCCACTCTGAAAAGACCATGTCCTGTAAGCTGTTTAATTATCCTATAAGAACTCAAATGATTTAAAATGTTCCCTCCCCAAAACAATCTTGTAAATCATTTCACAATGCTTTATCACATTTTAGTACTCTCCAATTTCCCTCCAAGCATGTAAACCATTTCCATCCATTATTCTTCTGCTTTATGGGACTCTGTAATTTCTTTTAAAGAAGTTGGTTGAATTTCAAATTGGAACCAACATAAATCTATCGCGTATTTATATTAGTGGGGAAAGCATAGAAAATTCCCAATGCAATGCTGTCCTCTGGCCATAGTAAATGTCAACTCTGCCTCTACATTTTGGTTTATTCCCCCTTTCCTGTGTTTCCTTTTGTACAACACAAGAGGGAAGCTCCTATAAGCTGGGCTGCCCTCAGCACTTTTTTCCTGACACGCAGTAGAGCCGCTGACCTCATGTCAAAATCATCAATTTCAGACAGATATGGCTGAATCTCTCTCCACAGGTCTGACCATTACACCTCCATAAATAATGGAAACAACCAGCAGCTTTGTGGGAAGCAGCAGCAGCCCACGAAAGGCTGCACTGCATCCCCACGGCCACGTACAAGCAACGCCAAATCGCCTCTGCCCCGTGAACCTGCAGGCACTGCGCAGACGTTTGAAGGTGAGCAGTGCACAGTGCCGTGATCCCCTTCCCAGCAGCTCCTTCTGAGCACTAAACAGAAGGCAGAAGCGTGTAATATGTCGTTAGGAAATTGCCCTGCTTGCAGAACAAAATCACCTCTCACTGCGAGTGCCTTGCTCCAGCTCACCGCTCTCCTCGGCTCCCCTCGATCTGTCAGGAGGAGGCACGTACTGTGAGCTTTCCAAGGCTATTGATTCTGACATGCCTGCCATTTCCTTAGCAAAATAACTTGCCTGTTTTCTACATAGAACCCTGGCAAGGGAACATTTACCATCTGGCTCTTAAACAAGGGGCAAGGAGCAATGCCAAGACATATTGTTCTGCTCAAATATGTCAGCGATCCTTTTATCTTCAGATGGTATTTGGTAAGTTGCCTTGACTAGCAGAACAGCATCTCTGCTGTTTCGCTCTCTGCCTTTCAAACAGCAGAACTGAAAGCCCTAAGTCCTGTATTGCACCCTCTTAAATCAGTCAAGGTAAATAAATATCCTGCCATCTGCACCTTCTAGAGCAAAATAAAATCTTTTTAAAAAAAATAAGCGAACACAGCCTGACCTATTTCCAGGCAGCTAAAACATGGATGGCCTTGGTGAAAAGGGAGAGGATACAGACACAGTGGGCAAGGTTGCAAAATTAACCAGCAGTGAATAAGCAGGTTTTGATTGAGCTCTGTCAGGTTCGAGAAAAAGCATCATGCTCCAACTCTGGATAGGGAGGTGGCTTTGACGGCATTGAATGAGTTTTTGCATTGTTTTCTGCTAAGGAGTTAATGGCCAAAAGCAATGCTCCTTTGAGGGAAGGGTCCAAGAGGAACCATCCCTGGGGTGCCTCAGGAGCTGCAGGACAGCCCCACACCCTGCTTGAAATGTGCTGCCCCTCACACCCATTTCTGTGTGGAAATGCAGAACACTGGAGACTTTCCAAATGTTCCTGTTTTGTCTCACCTGTGGCACTGTCCCACAGAAATATAGGATCTCCCAGATAGTGAGTGGTGCTTACCACAAGTACCCACACATTTTACAGCCATGATGGCACGTGTCTGTTCACTGGGTTAATCACCCAGAAATGACAGCTTTCTGATGGAATCAAAAACTGTTCAACCAGAAGGGGATGGGGAGTTTGCAAACCTCTTCTCATGGAGACAAAAATCAGCCAATAACCTGGACCACACCTGCTCCACCTGCTGATGATCACAGCTGGATTCACATCTGCACAAGCAGCTATTTTGTGTCAGTGTCATGGTGATGTCAGAAAAGAACCCATTAGTAAAAGAGGAGGTCTTGGAATAATTTATAAAGGTTGACATACAACTTAACATGGTAGCAATTAAAAGGCCAGAGAAGGCGATAGCATTGCTTGAAAAGGTACATGAGAATTTGTATGGTTATGATAATTAAAACCAAGATAATTATTGAGACACAATAAATATTAGTTTATTAATTTACTTTTAAGATTCATGCCTCAGGAAAAGAAGAGTGAATATCTTCTGAAAGAATTCCTTCTGAATAGCACTGCAAGATGTGAAGTGAGGATGTTCTTTCATATTGCTTCTTCAAAATTATAGGAGCTATCCCCTGCTATGAAGAACAAATTATATGAGCTGAACCAAAATCAGCAAAATCACATCCTCACAGGTTGTTTGACAAAGAGTTCCACAGGGAAAACATCTTAAATGAAAGGCTACCAGAAATGTCAGTTTCTTGCAGAATTGTATCAATCGAAGAATAGAGTTTAAATTATTTAAGAAGTAACTTCTCATGTTCTACACTTCTATCAGATTTTTAAATTCTGGAAGGAAGATTCTCTCAGTTTGACTTTACAGTTGGCTGGAGGACAGTGGAGGTACTTCTGCCAGGAAACAGCACATTTACATGTGTGGCTCGTTAAAACTGAAAGCAGTGATTCAGCAAATCTGTTAGAAATATCAAAGCCAGAAATACCTGAAGCTCTAAATAAGACACAAATACTCAGTGTTGAGACTTTGGTACTATTTAGCTTTGGCAGGAAAGGTAAGTGTATGCACACACTTTTTTGTTTTCCAAATTGTCACTGACTTATCAAAGGGGGGAAGATGAAAGGTTTAGGACTCAACCGGTACCATCAAAAAGAAAAGCAAACTTTAAATTGTGGCTCAGACTGAGAATGGTGCACTAGTTCTGAAGATGGAAAATGTGGAAACCATTTGAATGAGAGAATACTCTTGAAATGCAATTCCCTGTTTTGTTAGGGAGCTGAAGGAACCAAATGGAACAAGTCTGATCACATCTTCTAAGCCACAAAATGGTCAGAAAAGAGAAATCATTTTATTTCAGATAAACACTTGGGACATGCTCCTTTACTGGGAGCCCATTCTGAAAAAAAAGGTCAGTTTGGGGTATTCCTCAGTCAGAATTTGACTCCCATTTTTTTCCTACACACATCCTTTGTGACCACCTGGCATCACATGGAACACTGAGTGCGTTTGTTCCAAGAGGTGAACAAACTCAGCATTGACCCAACAGCTCTGAAACACAACAGGAATTTCTAAAAGAGGAGGAAGCGTTCAAATCTCATGCTGAGAATATAGCAGCCACATCTATTTCCTGAGAAAAGGAAACAACTCTAATGGCAGAGAACTTAGTTAAAGCAAGAAGAAAAAAAAAGAAAAAAAGTAAGAAACACAGACATTCCATCTGGTTTCCCAGCTGCTTCTGTAAAGAAAAATCTCTCCCTGCTGAAAATTACAAAATTGTTGTTGAATGTAGTTTTTCAGAAAAAAAAGCACAAGAATTCTTGACTGACAAGCCCCTTCAATAATGGCACAAGTCAAGTTTTGTCTTGCACTTGTTACATTATTTGCATGTGAGAGACTTTCCTAAATTACACATGAGAGATTAAATAAAACTGAGGGAACTGCAGGAATACACTATAAGCAAAATCATGACATTAAGTCAAAGAATAAAGGAAAGACAGGCCAAAGAGTGTTTCTCTACAGAAAAAAAATTATTTTATTTCCTTGAGTTTAAAATCTGTGAAGGAATTTCATCTGCCCACTCGCCTGAATCAGGAAAAGATCAGGGAACATAACAGTTTTGACTGGTCAAAAAAGGAATTTTTATTTTTTAATATTTTCTTAATAAAGATATTTAACATTGGGGCTTTACTCAGCAGTCAGAGGAGAGATGTCTCTTTCCTCCATACTCCTCCTCACAGAGAGAGAGGACAAAGCAGTGTGTGAGGATGCTTCCCCCAGGCTGCTCCTGTGTGCCCCGCTCTGAGGCACAGAGCTCCTTACAAACCTTCCCTCACCACTTCTGCCCCTTTCTGACCTCCCCTGTGAGCCCCTGCCGGATCTGCTGCCCTTCAGCCCCCAGCCCAACCCCTCCCTGTGCTGGAACCTCACACCCCAAGCGCCAGACACGACCCAGAGGAGGATGCAGACATTGTTTTTGCTCACTGCTGTTAGAAGGGGTGCACCCACAGCCTCATTCTGTCACTGCCTTGCATGGGAAACTGAGAACACCCCACACTTCCCCCCAGCCCAGTCAGATCCCTGCTCCCACCACATCCCTTCGTGTCCAGACCCCATCACTGCCAAAGTGCCTTTTGCAATGCTCATTCTTCCCTTCTGGAGACAGGGCTCTTTGTACTGACTGGCAAACCCCGGCATTAATTAATCTGTAAATTCCACAATCCGTTCCTTATTTCTAAAAGCTTATTCTTATCTAAATGAAAGCTGCTTTGACTATTTTTGTTTTCCCTTTTCTCCCATCTCAGGCCTTTGGGAGCTGGTTGTTGCACCATGGCTCTGGGGAGGTGGTTACTGAGGGTAAAGTCCAATTATTTGAAGCTGGGCAAAAGAAGTGTTGGTAGACCCCCACACATCCCTGAAACCAAGGTATAGAAACTCTCCACAGGGTATTCGGAGTATTTGTACTTCTCAAATTCTTTGCTTTGACAACAGTCTCAAGGCTGATGACTTTTCACAAAGAACTGAAATTAATGAAGTACTGCTTAATAGTCCCTCAACTTCATAAGAAATGTAAAGTAGTTCCTCCTAATTCTACTCAGCCAACTCCTTGAATTTCAAATGCAGTTTGGGATTGTTTTGGTTAAAGAAGCAAGCTCTGTCAGAGTAAATCAAAGCTAAGTCAGTCCTGAAGATGAAACTTTGCTAAAACTGTATCTTCTACGTGATATTTTACTGCCTTGAATGTTTTTTCCAAATGTAATAAAACATTTTTGCAATATTACATCTTGTTAATAAAAGATTCTCATATAAACACGTAGGAGAAGTGGAGAAAAACAGTCAAGGAATCATAAAATAGAAACATATACAAAAAGAGAAAAAAGAGAAAAATGGAGATCACAGCAAAACAAAATTAAATTAAATTGATATATTTGCTTTTATGCTTTGTGAAAATGGGTGAGACTAATGCTGACTAGCAAAATGCCACTTAGCAACACTGGCATCAAAGCTTCTACAAAGAATTTATGTTAACTAACCCCATGTAAATGCATTTTAAACACATTGTAACAGCTCTTGATGTGCTAGAAATGACAGGTAAAATAAAATTTCTCTTTTCTCTTTAGAAGTCTGCAAATGCTGTTCTTCTGTAGAGCATAAGAATACTTAAATTTTTGGACAAGCAGTTTCAGAAAGCACACAAAAAAAAGGTTCCTGAATTGATAAACTCTCATTTTAAGAACTGAAAAAGATAAATAAATAAACAAGAGCCACAAAAAAACCCCAGACTAAATCCTACAGACTTTAATAAAAATGAAACTTGTAAGACTGTATAGGAAGTTTCATACAAGATTCTCTAAAGGGAGCAATATGTCCTTCCTATAGGTCTTCAGAATCATTATGTTAGACTCTGAGTGCAGGACTGTAATTTTCTATTAATTTTTATGGGATGTTGAAAAAAAATCTAGGGAAAATTAATTTCTTATTCAGTTCCATGATTATTTCTTGAGGCATATTGTAGTACTATTATAAATAATGTATCATTTGTATAGCGCATTTCACCTTCAAAGAACTTTACAACCATTAGGCAATATTTAATCTTTTCTGACTGAGTAGAAACATCAGTGCTTTCCAGAGAAACGATATGAGCTCTATCACCACCTCAGAAGTGCATGTAGAATAACGTCTGGCTTTTCTGAATTTCAGCATTTCAATCTCCTGGTTCTGAAAACATGGCAGGAATCTAAACTTTGTCCAAAATTCACAGCTTTCAGACATGGACCATTAAAGGCATGCACCCAACAAAATGTAAGCTACTGAGCACAGATGATGTTTTGAAGAGACAAAGAGAGGCAGAAAAGTTACAGGGCTTGCTCAAAGCCCCTGATCCAAGTGTTGGAAGCTCAGAGTTGTTAGCATGAAGCAACGGAAATGTGAAAAAGTCTTGACTAAAATTGTCTATGTCCCATAGAGTTCTCATTTAAATCAAAGGCAAAACTGACTTCAAAGGAAGATGGAGCACACAAATAATGTACGCAAAAAATGAGAAACGTTTCTCTTATGAAGACTGTTAATACTTTATAACTGTGACTGTTGTGCCTGAAGCTTATTTCTCCCTGAAGAATGTATTCCCCAATATTTATATCCATTTATATTCACAAGAATTAAGAACAGTGGAGCTGTCTCAACCAGTTAGCAAAATCTCCCATGCAAAAGCTGTAATCCTGAACATTACTGGAGTTGAATTATGGACCACGACCCTCAAAATCTGCAGAGAGCAGTTCTCCCAAAGGCACTTGCACACAGCCAACCTGGAGTGAGCCAGCTCCAAATGGAAACCACTTCCAAGTAAACAATACAAAACATGATGGTCCAAGTCAGTGACTGGCTTACTGCCACCAGCTTACATCAGGGATAAATTATTCCATTTTGTCTAAATTAATTTGCTCTTATGTCTTCAGGTTATATATTTTTATGTATGGTTTTATGAAACCCCACATATAACCTTCACTAATCAAAAAAACCCTTAAAAATACAGCATACTGAGAAAAGTCCAAGTTCAAAATTCTTTTTTGTTTTAAAATACCCTCAGATCTTAAGCAAAATATCTAAATAACCAGATTTAGATGATATTTTTACATTTAATTCTAGAAAGACCAACACCTGTTTTGCTAATAGTTTACTGCTCAGTTATACTAATTCCTGGAAGATAATTGCATGAAAAATTGTCAGGCTACATAACAGGCGTGATTTAAAACCAACTGTGACATGAACACAAGGGAAATAAGATGCCATTAATCTTAATGAAATGTAATTAGAAATTATGAGATAAAAATACCAAACTCTCATTTTCAACATTATTATACAATGTCATGGGTTTGGTACTGGTGTGCATATTTTGTGCATGTTTTAGTAAATTCTGTAGGCAGAGTACTGCCATAGCTGGTTGATCTGAGCCTAGGGAGAGGCCTTTCCTTTTGAAATCAGTAGTTTTGTTATAGACTTCTTTGGAAACAGGTATCCTTCCTATATTATTCATAACAATTGATACACTAATGCCCAGAAAAAGCGAGAGGGATCTGACATGATGTGCAAGTACTACCTTTGTACTCCAGAAGGTGATACAAGGCTTTGAAAGGAAAATATATCTTTGTTGCTTCAAAACCTATTTGAAGCCTTTTTAGTGTTCAGCTATAAATCTGAACAAAATTTCTCTGTGTCAGTTGCAGAACAGTTTGGCATCACTAAATCTGCTGAACTGTCAGAGTGGTCAATTGGGCCCATACTTTCAGCATAATGTTGTGAGGAAAGGAAATTTTTGTGTTTCTATTGTGTTCATTTGTCAGACAGCGAGTGCTTAAGAGCCCATTACTAAGGTGTTAGAAAATCCAGGCAAGCACTATATCAGATAGGGAAGCAGGTTCCAGTTCTCTACTGTTTTGAAACTACCTGGTTCAGCTGGACAAGGCTGTGCCACTGCTGGGTGACAGGGCAGAATTGTCAGGAACAGGCCATTGGTGTGTGGTTACCTTTTAAAGATTACAGTCTGCTGATAACAGGAGAAAATTGGGTCAATCTGTTATTGCTTTCAACTTGATGAATCCCAGCTTCTTACTGGTAACCACAATTCAAAGGAAAAGCAGAAGAAAATATAATTTCTGGTACCAAGATGTTTTCTAAGTGAAATTTTCTTTTATAAGTGAGCTTCACCATCAAAAATACTCTGGAGAAATGTCACGGGGTTGTCATTCAAAGCCCTCTTCACTTTTCTAGGAGAGGTTTGGTGAAAGCAATCCCAGCAAGGCAGCATTTCAGAGCGTTCCTAGGCCACTGTACACTGAGAAGCAGAGCTTTTGTAAAAGCCCTTTCCACAGAAAAGGAAACATTTCATAGAGCAGGAGAGAGATTGGCAATGTTTACCTTCCTTCAAGGGGGCGATTAAAACACCAGAACATCTCTGTTCTGCGTTGACATCAGTTAATCAGTTTCTCTTGAATTAACGCCATGTGCATGTATTTTCAGTGTGTGCATTTCCCGTGGTTGCTCACCAGAGCCACCCAGAGCTGTTGGAAATATGCAACAGATAAATGTGTTCTGATCCTGACCTTCTTTCTGGGGCGAGATTCCCTCTGCAGCCAGTGGGGGTTGGGTCTCAGTAAACACATCAGGATGAGCTCTCCCATTTGGCTGAGCTAAAACACATTCTCCCAGGGCAGTGGTGACAGCACCAAGCCTGGCAGAGCTCAAGAAGCATTTGGACAATGCTCTCGGGCACAGGGTGTGAGTCTTGGGACTGTCCTGTGCAGGGCCAGGGGTTGGACTCGATGATCCTCGTGCATCCCTTCCAACTCAGCAGATTCTGTGGTTCTGTGACCCATCTTTGCCACATTACCTCCATTTTAATACTGCAAAATAAAGCAGTGGCGTACACAGAAGTGCAGTAGAGCTATCACCATGGCAAAGCATGGGCATGAAGAATTAGGGGATCAAAGAGCAGAAAATTGTGTGTTTTCCTCTCTTTGTGGCAAGTGAATGCAGCCTACGCAAAGCACTGCTAAAGGCTCCAAATGTTCTGGAACAGCGTCTGCTGACAAGACTGAGGAAGTCTTAAATGCAGAGATCCTTTTCTAGTGAGAGATAAAGGCCAAGTTAGGAGTTCATGTTCATAAAGCACATTAATATCACAGGCCTTTATTGCATTATGAACTAATTCAGTTTCACACCAGGCTATTTGAGTAAATTTAGCTTTCTGTTTTCATCAACTGCTGTTTAATAAGAGTTTGAAGGAGAAAATGACGGCAAATCATTTTCTAATTTTTAATTTAATGTAAGACTGTTCTGATAGCCATATTGGCTTGGAAATAAACAATAAATGCAGATTGGCATCCACAAAAAGGATAGACAGTTTTCTAACCATTGTAATTAATATTGTAGGCTGCGTACTTTAAGGTCCCTGTGTTTCTCAGAGTTGTGGTGTGCTAGCTAAAATCTGTTCAGTCAAGCTGATTTTGGCTTTCATCCACATATATTAATTTTGCCCAGAAGCCTTCCAGAAACTTAATTAAGCTGGCAGGTTGCATTCTCTTATGGTCCATCTTGAGCATAGTCTCATTTTTAAGACTTGAATCAGAGAACATATTCATTTGGGCTGCCTACTTAAAACTCTTAAAGAAAAAAAAAAAGGTAAAAAAAAATGAAAGAAGCCATCTTCCCTTAAAGCATGATTATTTAATTTTCCATGAAAAAGCTGGGCTGTTTGTACTGAAGTGTGTTTTAAATGCACTCTTTTTTCTGGAAGTGAAGGTGCAGGCTTTGCAGTAAATAACTGGTCAGCTCCTCAGAGAGTGCACACACTCTGCTGCTGGTTCCATCCTTCAGAAATACAGTTTATTCTCCGACATTTTGTGATATACTCAGACCTTGACTGTTTAACTACTGGCTCAGGCCTCCTAACTGTTTCAAAAAGTCATGAAAACTTTTTTTATTTAATTCTAAGCACAGTGAGAGGGTGGATCTGAACCAAGACTTCAGGCTCAGACACTCTGCAAAGTGAGGATTCAGAGCTGATTTGTAATACCACACAGGAAAAGAAGGAAATTCTAAAAAATTGGAACATACTTTTAATTCCATCTCCAAAACTGTGCCCATGTTCTAATTCAGTGGCTAGGGACTTTCAATTATGTAATTTCCTCAGCTTCTATTCTGGGTTTCCTGAGTAGAGTTCTCTTTTACCCTAAAAGATGGTAAATACAGAGCTGGTTAATTTTTATGACCGTTTGAGCCAGTCACAAAATCAGTTCAGAGTTCCAGTGGTCTGTGTGACCTGCTGGGCCATGGGCTGTGGTCTGTGGCAGAACAGGGTCCTCTCAGGAACAGCAATGAAGCTACTGAGAAAGAAAACTGACATCCTTGGGAAGGCCTACTAGCCAAGAGAAAAAACTCATACTTAATCCAAGACAGAAATCATTCACTTATTTTCCCAGGCAAATTAACAGAAAGGCTGGGAATCTTTGAATTCTTGGAGTCCCACCTTGAATTGTCCCAAAAAAGAGGGTGAAAAGAGGGCCAGAAATGTCCAAAGCACAAGTGCTACGTTAATAATCAAGTGGTCACTGAGTTCCATGTCAGTTTGCCTCGGTAAGAGTTCATTGATCAGCCTCTGCAAATATTTAGTTTATGTTTGAATCCTCATATGTGCAGAATTTTCTGTAGGATCATTTCCATGCATGGCTGTGGTAAACAAACTCCTGTTGAGAAACTGAGCACAAGCATTGTTTCACCTACAACTCTGCTGTTAACAGCTGCAGAATAAATTTATAGAAAAAGATTTCAAATAAGCTAATTCAGTGAGTAGTTGATAGCAATTATGTAGCTTCCCCATGCTGAACACAAGCCATCAAACAGAGAATAGACCAAAACAAGGAAGCTCTTTGGTTTTCTTTCCCATGAAGTCCCAAGCCACCCATGTGCAAATGACATATTCTCTCTTCTGCCTACAGAGGGCTTAACTGAAAGAAACTTATTCCCTACCCAAAGATCAAATTAAGTCTGTTCAGGAAACAAAGTTAGAAACCGAATTTCAAATAATTTAATTACACTACATAATTACTTTACAGAATCCATAAAGTATTCATTACACAATAGTAATTCCTACCTGATTCCCACCATGACACACATCATGCCTTTGAAACATAAAAGTCCTTAAATTCTTTCTTTTACTGAGCTAATGAAAATGTTAAATTACACTAGCAAGAGCCAGCTGAGCAATTGAAACAAGCATTTCAAACAGATGATTTGGGATGATACAGTAAGTTTCAAGGTGGGAAAACATTATTAAATAAATTGCTAGGGCATGAATGCAACACTTGGTGGTTAAACTCAGTGGGTCATAAATGATTCTAACAATGATTTCAGTGTTATTAATGTGTTCATCTAGCCCTCCAAAACAATCCATGAAATCGTGGGTGAATTTTTGTAGACAACTGTTCTGCAGCAGAAGGAAGTCTCACGTCACTTAGTTATCACATGCACTTAGAGAATTGCAGCTCCTATCTGTCATTTACATAGCTAAACAGAAAAAGAAAATAAACCTGCATCATCTTCAGCTGCTATTTTGTTGTTCTAGTTCATTGGGCGTTTAATTAAGATTTGGAAACCCAGGCTGCATTCTGCCATCCCAGTGGAAACACAGCTTGGACATGAAAGGCTGCCCCTTTAGGCCCTCAAAGTCCACACTGGCCACAATCCCTCACAGCAAGGGGCTGATGGCTACAGGGATCTGCGGCAGGGGATGGTGCAGATGGATTTCTTCACTGAGAGGGCTTAAATATTGGACTCCATGGACTTTCAGCATACTTCCCACCTCCTGTTGGGCAGGTTTACATTTAAAATCAGGCCCTTGGGTTGGGATCCTAAAGCGTTTCACATCTGTGCTGCTTTAACTTCACGCACAAATGACAATGTCATCCCCACCTAAGGTCCCGAGTCCCACCTCTCCTGTGACCATTGGTACATTGATACTGAAAACTGGGCTGATGAGTAAGAAATATGGGCAATCCCAGCTGGCTTTGGAGTACTCTTCTCTCTGCTGTGCATGCAAGAGAGGCTCTCATTTTTAGCCAGCACAATTTAATTGTAAATGTAGCTGCACCATGCCCGAGCAGTGGCTGGCACAGAGCGTCCCGGTCAGATTATGACCCTCTGGGCACTGCTGCAGCACAAATTATAAAAGCTATTATCAGTGTGACAGACCAAGCTTTCCAGTAAAAAGCTCTGATTGCCACAGGAGTTGCACACAATCCCAGGGAGCCTCCCAGCCAAATGGATGCCATGCATGAGGGCACAGCAGTGCATCTCCTCTGGTGTCAGTGGGACCACAGGACAGACTTAAAGCAGGTGCTTTTACAAGGGCAAAATTCCTCCTGTGGCTTGAGGAACTCATGCCAGAATTGTCGGTACCCAGAGTGTGACCGTTTCAGAGACTCCATAGCATTTTTCCGAGCATTTCAGGCATCCTCTCAGACAGGACACTGTGGCTGGTAGAGGGTAGAGAGGAAAGACCTCTTCTGAGAGCCACATGAGAGATGAGACACCTTTGAACGCAGCAGAGAGAATGTTTTACTTCCCACAGGCTGTGTGTGTTCCAGAGCCTTCCAAAAGCCCTCAATAGAGCTGGGGATGCTCTCAAGGCACCGTCCATGGGGGTTCAGCCTGGAATTGCATACAGGTTTAGGCCACATTATTTTTTCTCATCAGCAAAGAATCCAGCATCACTTAATTGCGTGATAACTGGTTTTAGTTCCTCTCTCCAAAGGGCTGAACTGCAGAAGGGGTGGTGGCCAGGCCCAGAGAAGTGGCCCCAGAGTGCTGCCTCACAAGGACCTTCAGCAATTTCCCCCAAACCATTATCACCTGCACTGTCAAGATGGCAAAGACATTGCAGGGGAAAAAAAAACTGCCAAAAAATATCCCAGAATGCTAAAATATTCCCCAAAATGTTAAAAATACCACATTAAAATTGAAAAAAAAAAAAAAAACACAAAAAAGCAGCAAAGCAATATAAAAAAGTTCCAAATCCATGGGTAAATGCACCAAAAATGACACTAAATGCCAAACAAAAAACTACCAAAATGCCAAAAACCACCCAAAGATGCCTCTAACCACCAAAATTGTCAAATGATGAAATACTATTAAATGCCAAATCCCCTCAAAGATATTTTAAAAATATATATATATCTAAATGGGGAAAAAATTCCAAATATTTTTTAACAGGAAAAGAAAATGCAATAAGGAGAAATACAAGTTCCAAAAAGCAGAAAGTGAAATACAAATAATAGCAATCCCTCCTCCAGAATTCCAGCAGAAAAACCCCCCCAAAAAAACTCCCAAATGAAAACAAATGTGAAAAAGAAAAAAATTCTATGTAATCTACAAAACTACAGAAAAAAGACAAACTAGAAAAAGTAAAAATAAAAAACAAAATTGCAAACTGGTTTCACAAAAAAAAGCCAAAAATGCACAAAAAATGCAAAGAAGGAACCATGATGAATAAATGTGTCATAACACAAGCAAGAAAAGCCATATTACATAAGAAACACACTAAAAACACAAAAATCCCTCACAACAAAAACAAAGAAGCCAATAAGAACGCCAAAACTCACCAAAAAAATGCCAATGAAACACAACTAAAATGAAAGAACTAGGAAAAAAAAAACCTGCCAATGAAGTCTGCCAAGAACATGAAGTACAAATGCTAAAACCAATTGAGGATCTTTCCTGTTTTTTTCATATTTCAGTTCTCCAGGCTCACCCTGGGTCTGCTCAGCTCCGTGACTACCCACAGCAAACAGGCTCCTGTGCCACTGAGAATTTTTTCTAATGTAGCAAAACAACCTTTACTGCTATTTTTACATAGCCTGGACAGCAGGAATGACTGGCTCAAGGACACACACATATAAATCTGTGGAGTGCAAGTCCAGAAAAAACAACAACAAGAAATAATTGAACACGTTCAAACCCAGCTAAACCGGACATGTCTCACTGTGGAGTAAACTGAGGCTGCTACTGATTATCAAAGATGTTGAGCCAGCCCAAGGACAACTTTTTGGAGGCAATCTGCCACAACAGGGGCTGTCTGCATCTTTCTTGCAAGTTGAAAACCATATGGTTTGTTTTCCAAAGAAAGAGGGCTGGCGATAAGCAAAAATAAGTGGTTGCAAAAACCCATTTGCCACAAAACACTTCAACTTTCATAAAATTCTCTTCAGATTCTATATTTTTGTTAGAGGCTGGACTTGAAACGTTCCCTGCATCTGTATCAGAGGACAGGGAATAAATGTTACTTCAACATAAATGATAAATAATAGTAACAGGAAAGATGTCAGTGCTGCAGCATATTCTTAAATATTCCTGTATGCTGCAGGACAGGAATACACAAACATTTAGCAAATCCCAGAAGAAAAAATTCTAGTACATAAGAAATCAGCATAATATGTTTAGCATGTAATTTACTTCAGTAAATTAGCCAAAACAATGAGAAAAAATCATTATTTAAATCAAGACTGTTGCTTTTCCATTTGTGTTTCTTCACTTAATTTATTTTGGTTATTTCATATCTTTGCAAATCTCTTCCTAATTATGCAGACTCACAATCTGACTAAAATCACAAGACACAGAAACTGTCTATCACTAATGATATGAGAGATTATTTCTGTCTGTATTTGTTGTCCAATTCCCTATGCAAATTCCCTTCATCATGTCTGGAAAGATGCATTTGTCCAAGTGGCTGTGCCATTACTTGTTCTGCAGACAGATTTGTATTGCAGCATGAAAGTGCTGCAGTTACAGACATGATCTATTCTGTGTTGAAGGATCGGTATGGAAAATATAGTTTACAGACTGCTTAACTCTAGGACATTTTGAATTAAATAATTCACCAGGAATTCAATTACAAGCAGACCACCACCTTCTCTTGACATAAAACTTTCATAGGGACTTCAGGAAATGGCAAAACACAACATTTCCAGATTAATGAAGCCAGCATTGATTTCTTACATGTGAGACCAGGAGGTCAGCAGCAACGTTTTATGGGTATGGAGCTGAAATATATTTTACTTTCTGGTTTGTGTCAGGACTAACAGTGAACTTCTCAAAAGTAAGTGGGCACTTGCTATTGATCAGAGAATCAATTTACTGGGGCCAATTGCCTGGGACAGAGTGGTCTGTGACCCAGCATCCCAGAGAACACGGCATGCAAGGGAAGGAGAAGTGGCTGAATCTTCCTAGAGGAAGGGGAGGCTAAAGCACAGCTGCTGCAGTTCCTGCAGACTGATAGCAAGCTCGGGGTTAATTAAGGTGACTGATTCATTGCAGTTTTTTAAGCCGGTGTATCTTGGTTGTATATAAAAGCCTAAGGAGAATTTTCACCCTGTGCTGCCCCACGTCAGCTACAATAAAAGACTCTTGGAGTGTTTCAAAACTCACAGAAAGACAAGAAAACTATCGAGAGTTTGGCCCTGAAATTCAGCAGTTGTTGCATTTCACTGCCCCTCTGCCATTACCGTACAAATGGAACAGTTTATCTGTACAAATTGCTAAAATGTGCTTTAACACAGTATATCAGAAAGCTTGGGTTTCCACAGCACTGGCTCAGTGAAAAATTTCTGCAGTCTCCTTCTCTTGACTCACTGCTCTCGCAGAGGCCTCCTCAGTAAGTCAAGACACCGGACAGAAAAGGATTTCTCCAGGCCTCCATTTCCTTTTTTTACATGAGGCAGAACTACTTTCAGCACCACCTCAAAAGCTGCTGTAGATCAGCAGGCAAATGCTGACATGGCCAATACTCTACTCCCTGATTTGGAGAGGATTCAAGCAGGTCATTTGAAGGCACCGTGGTTTAGATCCCACAGAGAGGGCATGTAACTATCCATCACCATCGGCTGATTCCTACAGACGTGATTGAGATCTCCAGCAGGCACACAATCATGAGCTGATTGCCTTTTCTAGGATTTATTTTAGCTGCTGTGTGTCAGGACCAAAAATCCATGGTCTGGGTAAAGAAACATTCAGCTGTACCTCTTAGGCTCTAACTCCTGCCACCAGCTGTGGTTCAGAAGCTTTCAGTCTCCTGGCCCCAGCCGTGTACAGGCTGTCTCTATTTATTGAGGGTTCTTGGTTTAGAGACTTCCTCCTGCCACCAGCAGCCAATAATCTGTCTACCAGAGTTTTAGTCATGCTCCGCTTCCTCTGGACCGTGTTCCCAGACTGCAAGCTTCTGCTGTGACAAAAAATCCTTAATTCGAACATTGGATGACTAAGCACTAACAGCTACAAAACACTAATGAATACAGAGAAGTCTGTAACTTCAGTTTGGATGATAAACTCTTGAGGTTAGATGTTTATTTAAACTTTAGTAACCTCTCCTAGCACTGTGCTGTTTCAGAAAGGTATCCACTGTCCCTGAGACCTCTTAAAAAAATCTCAAGGCCGTCTCCTACCCAGCTGGCAATCTTTAAACATTCACATCAACTACAGGCCACCTTCTAAATTAAAGAGAGTGAACAAATTGAGCAATTCAAAATAATTAGAGATGTGTTTGCTCCCTGTCATTCAGCAGAGAAACCTGGTGAAGGTGCCTAACTCATACACAGCTATTTACATGTGCATCCTCTCCCCAGACTGACTGATTTTCTCTGTTGATCTCTCCTGTTTGAACATACTTGGGGTCATAACACCTCTACAAGGGTAGCAGCAGAATTATTTCTAGGATAGCCTCCTGTTATTCTGATTTACTAGACAACAAAATCACAAACAAAACAAAACCTTAGATGACTCCAAGAATCTGCATCTTGCATGCAGAAACTCCAGTGTTAGCAAAAAATAGACTGACATATATTTAAGGGCCTGACCCAAAGGCATTTTGAAAGGAGCCCAGAGTTAACCAGCAAAACTCAATTTTCCTAATCCTCTCGCAGTGCACTAACCACGAGATTTTATCTTTTGAATTCACCTTGCACAGTCAAGGATTTGATTTTCAGAAGGGAGACTTTCCTAGCTGTACTTTTCCACTGGAAATTTGGTTCCATCAGGTTAGATCAGTGACTTAGAGATTTAACAGAGCAAGAAAGGCAATATCTCAGGGAAAACTTGAAGGGATCTGCCGGACATGAGCCAGGAGAATAAACCCTTTCCCCATCCTATTACACAGAGCCTGACAAGGAGATCTTGAGATAGCAATACAGGGGAAATAGCAGTGAAGTCTGATTCCTCCCTAAACCTTTAGTGATTTTCTTCTGCAGAAATCATTGATCAAGGTCCCCGAGATGAGCAAGAGGAGCATTCACAGGAACAGGGCTGTCTGTGCCCATCAGGGCAGATGATCTTCAACACATGAATTTAAATGGGAGTAGGTGTGAGATCAAATTTTGTCACATTTTGTTAATGCTTCATAAACTTCAATCATCCAGACAAAATACAAGTTTACAGAAGCCACTGTAGAAGCAGCACTTCTCTGAAGCATTTTAAACATCGGGATTTAGGCACGTTTGTTTAAGTAGACCTTAAATTATGGGGTTTACAGTGTCACACTGACCCTGAAACTGCACAGGAAAGATCAATGCTGATCACATAGGGCAGAATTCAAAGTGATAAGGGGCTGAAGTGCCCTCCATCCAACAGTAAAGATGTCTAAGAATCCTGACTCCCTTAGACATGTAAATATACACATGTACATATTTTATAATATAATTTTTATACATATGTGTGTATATAAATATAGTTATAATATATCTCATGCTCCTAAAAATAGAATAATAATAGCAAAAGAAAACACAAAAATTAAACCCATATAAACAACAGGGATCATTTCACATTAAGTTAGATTCTTCCAGCACCTGACCTTGAGGTAGAGCGGTCATTTAACAGTGAAAGCTTCAAGTATAATAGATTTTAAATTAATGTTTTTCTTCTGCTAACTATATACTGTGTAGCAAATGACACAAGTACTTTCCATAGGTTTACTCATTTTCACCACTGCTGTGTACAGGGGATTTAGATCCAGCAGCTGTGGGGATGTATTGGGTATTAGAATGACTGCCAGCCTATATAAATTACCTCAGGAAGTAGATGGCACCTCTAATTAACAAGTGAGCTGCATGAAACTGTTGCTCACACTTCAGCAAGAGAGGTGGAAAACTCTCAGGGTCTAAAATTTGGCTATTACACAACAGATAAATCACTCTGCATAAAAACATCCAATGCTGCTGATTATACACTGAGAAATTTATTGTGTACGTACAATATATGCAATATGCACATTAATAATATTTATTATACAAAAACATATGTACTAAGTAACATACACATATACATGTGCCTATGTATGTGGATATAAATAAAAAATGTAATGAACATACAGAGATAGAATTAGGGACACTGGTTAGTTAAAACGAGTTCAGGAAAGGTGAACACTTTGATCATCAACTTAAAATGGGCATTCTGGAATTTTTTACCACTATATGCCATCTATTAAATATTGCATGTCTTTCACAACCGACACATGAACCCAATGAAGAAGGTGATTCATAAATTCTGCTTCAAATTACCTTACATTCCAGGAAATATTTTCCTGTACACATTTCCTGGTACTTGGGACTATGTGTTTTTAAAAACAAGGTTCTGGGATGATTGCTTCCAAATTCAGAAATTCAAGGAGCTCATTATGCAAATTAAGAATCATCTGATAACTAATCCTGCTGTACCTTATTATAAAATATAATCAAAATAGACAGAGTATGATATTAAATACAAATTACTGTTAGAATAGTATGAATGCTAAGAAATAACTTCCATATAGATTTAAAGTTGTATAAAACTAGAGGAGTCGTTATCAAGCCTCACACAAATACTTAATTACAGATATTTTGCAGAATGTGCATTATATTATCATCACATTATTATGTGGCAATTGGGGTCCAAAATTTGCAGGTGTATTATAAAAGGGGTTCCTTCTACCTGGCAGTGGAAAGAATAACTCAGTAAGAACACTGTGGCAAAGTTTAATTGAAATCTTGTTAATACTTCACTGCATCATGGTTTGATTCACTCCATTTTAAGCAGATAAAATTTAAGACATTATAATTTTTAAATTAATAAAATAATCTTCAATCTCCACTGCAAGCTGCCTCTTTATCTGCTACTTTTCATTTTATAAAGCAGTAGCCTCCATGGGTATGGAGATGCTGTAGAAAAGTTAACAATCAGGACTCATCTCCGTCTCTCTCGAGATACTTATCTGGTCTGTCTCATGAAATTTTTAATAATTTTTAAACTATGTATAGATAAACTTGGCTCACAGCAAAATCATCATAATCCTTTTGAAAGGTTCTCTAACTTGTTTATTGACAAGGAACTAGTTGGCCTAACTATAAATGATTATCCCCCAGGGTAGAAGGTTAGCAGCAGGCATACGTACAAATGGCCACTTTCTTGCCATATCAATTAACACAAAAACACACAATTTCATTATCTCTGAGGGCCAGCTTCCTGCAGCATTTCATATCATGGTCATATCTGGATTAAAAAGGTTTTGCCTCTGGGAGCCATACAGTTGTTGAAAAATCTATATTATTCTTTTTAATTCTATAAAGAAGGAGCCAAGACTCTGTGTAGAGGTGGACTTTGATTATTGCCTGTTCTCAGATGTCAGAGGAGCTCCACAGCTTGTGATGCTCTTCAGAGGGTGGGAGAGGACTCAGCTCTGAGCTGGGCCAGCACGTGGAGGTGCAGCACAGGAGCCCTTTGGGGTCGATGCTGTCTCAGCTG
Organism: Falcunculus frontatus; assembly: GCA_013398115.1. Lineage (NCBI taxonomy): Eukaryota > Metazoa > Chordata > Aves > Passeriformes > Falcunculus > Falcunculus frontatus. The sequence continues at coordinate 669,318 of VZRV01000794.1, forward strand.
CACACAAAGACTTGACACAGATCCGGTTTCACAAGCTGTGCTCCAATTCAAAACTCAGAGTAGCAGAAACACACTCTGGAAATAGTGGGAAGAGCTCTCTGCCCCAGCAGCTCCATTCAGGAATCTCAAGAACTTTGCCAGTGTGATCCTAATAGCCACTGATAAAACCTAGAGGATAACAAATGACAGAAAGAGGCAAAAAGCAAATCCAGGTTAACATCTGTCCTTCCCTATGCCAGGAGCTTTACATGTATTTTGAATGCCCAATAAGAATCCCAGTGCAGCAGAGAATGACTTGTTCCACTTAAACTTACAATCTTTTCTACCCTCCCAGCCTGTAACCACCAATTCTGAAACTGAAATTTGAAAATCTGGCTTTTGAAAGATCTGATGTCTTCAGGGACCTCCTGACTTTCAAATGAAATTCTTTGGATGAATTTTATACCACAGTGGGTAGCATCCACCCCAGCAGGAAGGCAGAAAGAACTGGAAAGCTTTCTGGTGGTAATTCACACCCTTTCAAATGGGAGTGAAGCAACAAGGAAAAACAAAGCCAGAGCCATAGGAAATGTATATCAGAGAGTGGGACACACATTGTTCCCTGATCCTGCAGTTCAGGGTCAGCCATTTAATCCCCCTCACCTACCAGTTTTAATTAAACAACCACACTCTGAAATGTGAACGGGACCCATCCAATCCCTCCATGGTTGTACACCAGTCCTGCAGAGACTGGAGCTGCTGACAGAAGGGTAGAAGATGAAAAATCTGCTCTAGCCTTAGGCAATGAGCAATAGGAATGTCTGCCCTCCAAATGTCTACTGAAAATTCAATCTAACTTCAAAAGTTGAAAAAACAAAATAAAGCACTTTGGAAAATTTCACGTGAAGCTTGGACAGCATTGAAACGACCCCTAAATATAACTTCTTTAACTATCAATATACGTTAAACTGAAGAACCTTGAAAAATTTTGGTACTCTAAATCTGTCATATCAGGGCCTAAAAAAGGTCTTATTAGAGTATCATTCACTTGGTAACTCATCATGGGAGCCTCAATCCACTGAGGATCCACTAGACTGAGGTCTAGAGTGTCAAGGCTTCTGGAGAGAATGGATTTCACAGCCCATTGAGTCAATGGATGGAGCAGTTTCAGTCTGCTGGGTTAATGTGAGTGCTGCTGACACACAGTGAGTGCTTTTACAGCCTTAAATAGCCTTATGAAACTTTTCATGAAAAAGCACTTTATAGTCAGAATAATATATTTTCGTATTATGACAATTAAGTTTTGTTTTTCAGAAAAGGAAAAGCAATTCATTCACACTGTAAATTATTTGCTAGATTTACCACTTAAATTAAAAGGGAAAACATTTTTTTTCTTCAGTTATGATAGCCCAGAGAACCTGTTTTAAAGGTCAGTCTTGCATATTTCTACTTGTATGAGCTATAATTATGCTGCTTTAATGATTGAGACTGTTTGTGTTAGTAAAGTTTTGCAAGGTCAAGTTTTGGTTGAGACTGAACAATTTTGAATTTCAAAAGAAACAAGCAGATCCTGCAAGAAAAAGGGAAGTCAGAGCCATCCTCTGTGCAAAAGCAGTTACACCATTAAATGAGATTTTGGGAATGAGACTGATGCACACATTTCCAGCACTGGTGGCACAAATGGTGCAGCTTTAATGTCAGCCCTCCTTCAGAGTCCTGGAAACTCAGTGCTCATCCCACTGACTTAATGGGGCAGGTGAAAGCCAAGAAGGGCTGGCAGCCTCCCAGGAGACACTTCATCAGCATTTGTTATCTGCTCTTTCTCTGACTCTTTGTTCAGAAAACTTCAGAGCAGTGTACTGACAGAAGTTTCACTGACTTTCTGTGTGAAAGAAAGTGGATGCAAAGCCAAAGAGCAGCTCTCTAGGACTGCATCAATTAAAGGGATATCCCTTCATAAAGGAAGATTTACCCTTTGTGTGAGGTCAAAGGAACAAATTAGGAGAAATGTGAATGTACTTGTGAAAATCTCATGTGGTGGTTATTGATAATTTAAGCATAACAAATTGGAAGTAAACTTTGTCCAATGATGGCATTGTTTCTTTGTGACATTACTCAAAGCAAGACTCAATCATCTGGGAATAAAAAGGAAAATCTTCACGTCTTAGGATGCTTTTCTTTCAAGTCGATTATCAAGCCTCACACTCTCGCATTTAGGGAAATCTTTATAATAATAAACCTTTCTAAGAAACACATTAGAAATCCTGTAGTATTTCTAACTTGTTTATTAATATTTTTGATCCAAGTACACACCTAATGGTTAATTAAGAATGCAAAAGACACCTCCTGCTGCACGATCAAGGTTAATATTCCAAGAGAGTCAAAGCTTTGCAAAAGAGCAAAAAGAAATACAGATAAGAAAGATGAACAAGGGTAATGAAATAAGCCCCCTTTAATTTCACAATCCTTTTAAAGTTGAAAAGGAGACTTGACCTGTTTCGTGACGAGGCACTGCTCTTCCCCAAGCTTAAGACATTTTTCTTGAATGTTGATTTTATTCAATGTGCTCCTGATCTCAAAAATGCTTAGAGAATAGCATGGCCAAATTTATTTTTCATTTTCAAGTTGCAACAAGATATTCTACTCTTTATAAATTTACCATATGTTATAATTAGTATTACAGCAATATCTAGGACACAAGAACATGGAATAAAACCTTAACTGTGTCTCAAACACAGGGCTTAAGCCTTTCACCCTCTCAGCCTCTGATACACAATTCTTTCCAAAATTATCAGTGCAAAGTATTGAATCAAATATCCGTAAACAGTATTTGAAATAAAAAACATTTGGCTAAGTTGTGGTTGTAGCCCACCACCTGTAGTGACTCAGGGTAGGTATGAATCGGCATTTATAGATAAAAGCATTAGTTACGTATTTTGTGCTTACAACAGGAAAAAGGGCAGTGGATACACTGCATTTGTGCATATCAATTGATTTATTACATCCCTTAACAGTACTTGAGAACTGTTTTATTTGCTCTGTTGTCTTTTTGCTGTTGCTGGATGAGAAGGGGGATCAATAGTCAAGTGGAAGTATAGTCTTTAAAAAAATTCAGGACTTAAAACAAGAAAACAACTGCATAAGCTTTGGCTATCCCATCCTGAAACATGAAAATGTCTTAATGTGAAATTGAAAGCAAATCTTCAGGCTAAAAATATTCAGAACAAAATGTAGCCATGTTCAAAATGTGCAAATTTCTTTTTATTCACTTAAACTGGTTTAATTCTATAATAATGTAGTGACTAATTGTGCCCTGAGTAGGCACAAGTGTGCCTGACTGAAAAGATTGAAAATGGCAGTTAAATAATTAATGTAAAAATATGTTGATGAGCCTAACTAAGAAAATGTGAGATATTGGAAATTAAATAGTTGGCATTACGTAATCTACTTACCGCATAAAAGGCATTAGAAGTATCCATTAAATCTGCCATAAATAAACAAACCTAGGAAGGAGACCAAAAGATAGTATTTTTCCACTCTTCCTTAAGAAGAATATATACAATTAGTTTTTCAACAATTAAATAAAGAACCCCATATTATATGAATCCACAAACCTCACAGTTTAATTGAGAGTAAAATTAAAATATGAAATACTAATTTTTTTGGGGAGGGGGTGGGCATGGGAACAAGGGTGCTGGGAGAACCACATTATACACTCTAATTTAATACAAATGAAGATTGGTATTAATGATCCATGTACATATTAAGTTAAATTAAGAGTTATTTTCAAAGAGGAAGAGAAAATTCCAGCCTGGAGCTGTAAGGTTGCTGTAGGTGTCTTCTGAAGTCCTTTGAGAACAGGATAGACAGTAACCTGTGTGATGCAGAGACAAATGACTGCCCTGAAGCACAGAGTGGGGGAAGAAAAAACCAAAAATAAAAGTAATTTGGAGTCTTGTCGAGGCTGATCTTCATAGGAGTGTGGGGTTGTGGTTCCTCTGTGGCAGATCAGTAGCACTGCTCAGAGCAGTAAATGGATCAGAGAAAGCTGAGGAGAGACACCTGAACCCAACACCACAACAGGGCAACTTAATCAGAATTAGAGTTAGCATTGAGGCTGGGAAACAGCCTGTGCAGCTGGGAGAGCCCTGCCTTGCAGAGCTAATGAGGCATTGAAGTAACTAACAGTTTCCAAATCACTAAAAAAAGAAATCATTCAGCTTCCTCTGCCTGAATATTCTGCCCTCTGCCTTTCTCTTTGAGCAGACAGAGTAGAGCTGGGGCTTTTATTGTTGCTGCTCCTGAATTTTATATAGTTATCATTTTGGATATATTTTGAAAGCCAGCCTCCTTTTGCAGCACAGCTTAGGCCTGCTGTGTTTAAACGTGAGCTCTTGGGGCTGAGCTTACAGCAGCCTGTCAGAGGGGCGAGTGCTCTAAATGATGCCATTCATCTCCTGGCCATGCATTTTGCAGATGAAAAGAAGGATAAATGATTTTAACCTAATGCAGTACCTGTCTAGCTAGGCCTTACCAGTACTCTTATTACCATGGTAACCCTGAAGGAGAAAAACACAACTAACCTAAAAGTGTTGGGAATAAAGAAAAGAGTTTTACTCTTTTCCTTGTTCTCCCCGCCACCCCCGCCCCCCCCNCTTAATTTACTCTCCAGACTCTGAGAAGTGAATCTGTGAACTCCTTCTTTTGCTTTTGTAAACTGACACTGTGTTTCAGCAAAGAAATTCTCTTGACAAAATTACAAATCAGAATAACTGGAAATGTAGCCTGATGTAAAACTCAGATAAGCAGCTGTATAATCAAGTTTTTGTGTGACTTTGGCATCATCTTGGTGAATAATACAGTTTTTTACTGCATTCAGTTTAGCATTCAGATTAAAACCGATGCTTAGAACCCTAATTAGAAAATTATGTGCATACAGCCGGATATAAAACAAAAGGAAACCCTGGCCGTCCTAAAATAAGCCCCATAAGACTAAAATAAGACAATATCTGCCTTGAAAACTCAGCTCTCTACATGGAAGCATCACCTGCTTTGTCACAAAGACAATTTATACAAAAATTCTCAGGCCAGGGGCCTTCAGAGAAAGTCTTTTATCCAACAGCTGTCAGAAGAAAGGAACTCTGCTTTCCACAGAACTTAGCAGAATCCCATATCTACAGTGGGACAACTGCCAGCAAATTCCCAGCACGCAGCACCAATCAACACATCACATCAGGGGGGAACAGGCTGGAGAATCCTCGAGGGGATTAAAGCCCCTTCCTTCGCCCGACGGCGGTGTCCAGCTCTGCAGTGTCCCTGGGTAACGCAGATGTGACACCGTGTGACACTTAGCAAGGGCTCTGAGGAGTCTCTGTTATGATTTCCACACCAAATAACACTCTGGCCTTGCAGAAGAGTGCTCTGGGCAAACTGCATGGCTGTACAGATGTTTTCTGCCCAAGAGCTGGAACAGGTTGCAGAGTAAACAGGACTCCACAGCTCCTCGCTGCTCCAGGCACATCCTTCTTCCTGTTTGTCTGTTCATCCTCCGACAAACTCTCAACCCAGGCACAGTCAGCATTTGTGAAAAGGGGCTTGCAACATCACCAGAGTGCCTATTATCATAATTCTCTTCTCTGTACCATCTAATGTTTCCAACAGCAAATCAAACAACAGATGTACAGCATCTAGAGTCAAACAACGCGTTGTGTTCCAGACAGATTTGCTCTGCAAATATTGGAAGGTGTCCTCAGTAGCTAATATTACCATTTTTCAATTTTTCTTTTGAAGCAACAAGGAGAATATAGTAAAAGTCACTATATATCTTATAAAAATAAATGTCTGTTTAGAGCAAAAAGCAATATATGCCACAGAATCATGCCTCTGTTCTGCTCTGTTTTATATCTGAATAATCAAGATTGCTTCTTCTGCAATTATTTGCAAATGCAGGCATTTTCTCTGACACATATTCATTTTGGAGGATTTTACTAGCATTTTCATAGACTTAAGTTGATGGCAAAACATGATGACAGTGTGTAAAATTATTATTTTCCCCTGTAAGTTTCTTTTTATGTTAAATTTTCAATTTTCTAATTTCAGGTTTGTCCTATAGGAACACAACTGTAGAATGTGTTAAAAGAAGTGCTAGAATAGAAACTACCTATTAAGCTTACTCCCCAGAATTTGAAAAGAAAACAATCTCATTTAAATGATTGGCTCTCCTAATATGTAACACAAAAGAGACAAATCTAGAGAAAGCAAGAATGAGAAGTCTGATCTTATTAACAAAGTACCCCTCATAAATGAAGGTGGTGTCACACTAGGTCACTCGACTTCACAATAAATGAAGATGATTTATGCCAGGCAAACACTTTGCATTTTGAAAATCAGAACAGATATTAGTCAAACTTTAGCCAAAACAGTTGTGGTGTGTGGATGATTCCTTCTGTTTGATAAATGTTTAACAAACAGTCATTAAAAGGTATAACAAAGAAGCTTCAAATGCAGTTTAAAACTTGTACTCTGCTAGGTCAAGGGTTTAACAAAAGCACAAACATCACCTCTCCTTCCAGCCTGCTGTTTGGTGATTTCATTAGGAAATGCAATTTAGCTAATGATTCAGTTAATCTTTTTATAACCGCTCACATAAATCTTGAATAAATGTTATGCAAGCTCCAACACTAATTTAAATTACTCCTATTAAGAGTCATGTCCAAATAAAAACATGACTGTAGGCAATAACAGCCTTACAAAGGTATAGCCATATGGTACAACATTCAAAAATACAGAATTCCTCACATCCCTATCCTTCCTCTGCTGTCATTTTAAAGCTATTGCATTTCCTATTTCCCTTTTCCCTTACTTGTCTACCTTTTCTTCTGCAAAAGTGATCTCCAGAATATAAAAATGGGCAGTAAACCTTCAGAAGTTTTGTAGTTAAACTCTATCTATTTGTCTTTTATGATGAGCAATGCAAATTTTGGCTTGTAGAAATAACCTTATTAGGTATGCAGGCATTTCTCTGGAAACACTACCATAAAAACCACAGCTAAGTCATTAATCTTTTCAAAAAGCTTGTTGAGATCCCCATAGGCATTTAAATGGATCATAACAGCCTCACATATGAAATATACAGCTGCAGCCAAGAGTCTGACAGAAGTGCAAATTTGGACAAATAAGACCATCAAAGCTTCAGCTGAAGAGATTTCTCTTCTCTCCACAGGACGAGGGGTTGATAAGACCAATCATGGAGGATGAAACTATAAATGAAATAGAAATGCCAAATTCATGCCAGCAACCCATGGACTGTTAAAAGCCTACCTGCCTGAAGACAGCAGCTATTAAATGATTATATCATTGCAGAGAGACTGGCACCATAGGATAAATGACAGAGTATTTGCCCAGAGGTGAACATCCCTGTTTGTCTTGGTAGATTATTATATCACAATCAGGGAAGTGAGCTGAACGCTTGGTGTATTAAATCAACAAAATTATGGTATCCTCTTGCACAAATAGAGGGGAAAAAACCCAAACCACCCATTTTCTTGGATAAATGCCACAAATTAGTGGTTATCATATCCATGGACAATCAAAATTGGACCAAAGAGCTTACAAACAAACCAGTCCTCAGAAAGAACAGGCCCAGATTTCACTGTTTCCCTCTGGACTGGCTCCAAGCTACTTTCCAGGTTAGGTATCTTTGCTCCAGGTTATTTCACAGTACCAGGATAAAGTCTGACACCTGAATCTACGGTAATCTGAAGCTGAAATGGTCAGATTCCCTTAAAAAATTTATTCAGAGAGGACTATGAGCTGAATCAGAGATGCTGAGACCTTCATCACAGAAGCTGTACAAAGAGACAAAAAGTTTTGCCAGATCCTGGGAAATATATGGATTTATGACACTCTGAAGTTGTTTTTTTGGGGGAGGGAGGGGGGCAAGTGGGTTTGTAGGGTTTTATTTTATGGGAAGTACAGAGTAAAAAAAAAATTGCTGTCTGTGTAAAAGAGACGGCAGGTATGAGAAAAGTTAAAACAAAGTTTGCAAAATGAACCTGCAACAAAAGCAGTAACTAAAATTTCATAATCTCCAGGAAGGACTTTATAAACACCCAGACTCTCACTATCTGTTTCCATAAACCATTCCAAATTCATCTTCTTAGTATCAGCCAGGTAAATATTCAGGACTTTTAAGACTCAATGTTAAATTAATGTACAAAGCACCACTGTTTTTCCTGCTTGCCCTGCTCTAATGGAAATGCTTAATGCCATGTTGGAAAATAAACAACACATTATCGGGCATTTTAAAAGTTACGCAGCAATGAGACACAGAAGAACATGAATGTGTGTTTGAATTTGAGGAGGAGAAATATGCAGCCTTTGTGATAAGTTACACTTTCTTGCACAGGCATCTTTTCTGAGATTTCTGCAACCTCAGTAGTCAATAATCTTCTTTTTCTTTTTTGAACGAGGAGTAAAACAACTTGGGATTGTTGAGCCAGCCGCATGGAGAATTATTTCCATTTTCAGTTAGCTTAGCATGTAAATGAAGCACTGCTCTGGCACCGTGGTGTAAAAGGTCTGAGAACTCATCTGCTTTAAACACATGCAGTGTTTTGGAGGAATACTTCGTGATATGCACAGAAGTTTAAGTAAGCTTGTAAATACACGGGATTAATAAGCAAAAGAAAAACAATTGAAGTCTTTCAGTTGTGCTGCAGATCAGCTAAGAAATCTTGTGGCAGTGAAATGGCCCAGGCTCCTCATTCCCACAGAAAGTTCAGCTCTGCCTTGATGCAGTTTGGTACCACAGAGGCTGGACTTGAAAGTGCTGCCTCCATCCCCACTGCTGTGTCTGGCGAGGGAAGAGGATAAGGAGAGTCTGCAGCAGCCCCATCTAACCTCAAACACTCCCCCAAGGACGCAAATCAGTGCTTGGTATCCCAAAACACTCTCTGCAAGTACTTCAAATGGACAATTCTGTTCAAAGTTACAGGAGATGAACCCTGGGCTCTTCCCACTGCTGAATTAATCTGTGAATAAGGAGCTCCTCTGAAATAAGCTGAAAATTACTTGACCTTGGAAAGTTTTAGGTTTCTTGTCCCCCTCATCCCCCATCTAAGAGCAGAGAGAAAACCTAAAATATTAAAAATATTTCATAGGCTGAAATTAGGAGAAAATAAAAATCTATGCTGCCTCATGTGGATTGTTAGGTTTCAATATTTTGTGTTCATTTAATGATATTCCTTTGTATTTTTTAAGTAAGAATTACACCTTGCCTTCCTAGATGAAAACTGGTTTAAAACAAAATCCTAAAACTCTTCCATTTCTAAGATGTCAAAACAGAAGAGGGTGACAGTTCTAAAACTGTTTGCAAAATGGGAAATTAATCAGACTTCCTTTTTCCCATGAAAATGATGGATGTGTGTTTTACAAGGTAGATGGCAGAATATCACCAATGATCACTCTATTGCTGCTCAGTCAGGATGCTCTGGGAGCACTCACAAGAAAATAATAAAGTAAAAATCCAAGCAAAAGACATTGAAACAGATTAGTTTGATTAAACAATATCTTTTAAAGAAATACTTTCTACTCCCTTTTTTCTAGAAGTCTGCTTTCTCATTTCCTCTTTCTTCAAACTGTCAACTACCAAAAGCAGTCAACAGAATTTGCTTAAAGACCATACAAGGGCTAGAGAAAAGTCACAAATTATTCCTCCAATATTGCTCCTCTGCTGCTTCCCTTTTCAGTGGGTTGTCATGTACCCTGCTGCTCCCCAAATTGCCTTCTCCTTGATTTTGCAAATTTACATCAGGAGCACAGAACCCAGAAACCAAAGTTATAGGTGCTTTACAACTGATCAAAAATGAACTGCAAATACAGTTTTCTTCATTTTACTTGTCCCTGGTCTTTTTTAGAGATTGCATATAGTTTTTAATTTATATTTAGGTAATCAGACTGCTTTTTAGTTCAACAGAAAGCTTCCTACTTGGAATACATTTTCTTATCAAGTAGAAATGTAGATTTATTCACACCAAACTGCTTGGCTGTGTCTGCCTGCCTCTGCTCTAATTAATATTTAATTATTTATTTGAATTAGAGCAGCTTCTCTGAGTGTGTGCCAGACCAGAATAGCCAAGGAGCTGGAGAACAGAACCAGCATTTGCAGGAGCTCAAAGTTCAAATCCCTGTCCTGATTTAATTTTTGGCTTTGGGAGGTGGGACAGCAGCTGCCTCCCCTGTGGTGGGAAGAATCACACAGGATCTGACTTGAATCGCTGCTGAGCAACTCAAAGTCAAGATCTGAGCAGGGTCTGTTGCTTCAGATGTAAAGTGGGATCGGTGCTAAACTGCTTCTCAGAGACGTGCTGAATAATTAGCATTTGCAGAGGGCTTTGGGATGGAATATTTCTTAACTGGAAGGGGCAATGAAACAATACTCTTGTGCTCAGAACTTTGTAACCACTGTACCTGTGAGCTACTCACAGCAAATCTTAAATCAGAATTTGGATGAGGAGGAAGAAGAAAAAGCTTCCAATTTTATAAAGCTGCAACTAATGAAAAACAGCACACTTCCACATTATTGATCAATGTGATGGGTGATTCCCAAGTCTGATTTTAGCAAATGCACACAAAGCTACAGAGAAATGATCCATTTGTACCTGTCTCAATTTATTTATGCTCATATTGTTTTATATTCGAGATTTGCTATACTTTACATGCAATTAAATCAACATTCAGTAAAACTATCTTTTGAACAGAGGTAGGAATCGTAAATACAAATTTTTAGGGCTTTTTTCATATATTCATATATTTTATATAATGATCACTTTATATCATGTCCATAAAAATCTGTATTCATGAATATATTTTGTCTAGACAAGGAGTAGATGGCAGAATATCACCAATGATCACTCTATTGCTGCTCAGTCAGGATGCTGTTTTGTCTAGACAGCCCCACAACAAAATCTTCCTTGGATGCCAGTAGAAGTACCCTACCACTTACCCAAATAATGTCCTAAACGACAAAAACTTTGTTAGCTGCCACATGGTTATTAAGGCAGGCTGAAAAAAAAAAAAAAAAAGCACTTTACAAAGTGCCACATCTGTAGCAGAGCTATGAGATGACACGACCTTTTTTTCTTTTCCAGTAGTCATCTCCTAATCAAAGCCCAGAAGCTGTTGAGCTCCTGAAAATGTCACCTGCAATTGGATGGAGATGGTTTTAATTGCCCGTGTGCCTCCGTGCATGCTGCAGAGTTTCCTCAATTGCTGCAGGAAATCTGATTTTTCTCCCGAATGCGGGGCCGTGGAGAAGCACAGATAACCACGGATAACCACGGATAACCTCGGATAACCACAGATAACCGCAGATAACCGCGGATAACCACGGATAACCGCGGATAACCGCGGATAACCACGGATAACCACGGATAACCGCGGGGATGATGAGAGGAGCAGGAGCTGGGAGGCTGCAGGGAGCTGCCCCTTCCCAGCCCCCGCAGCTCCGCTCCCTGGACACCCGCACTCCCATCAGACCAAACAAAAGCTGCTTAATGGCTGTCCTGTGCCAAAGGAGTTAATTAATTGCTAATTGTTCACCCAGAGGCGTAATGCCATCGACAGAAACAGGTTTGATGCGCTCAGTGAGTTTGTGAAGGACCGATCCAAGATCTGGTGCGGTGCCATCAGTACCCATAGCCCACGGGGGCTGAATGGGGATTCCTCTCTGTTTGACCCAGGGAAATGCATTTTTGCCAACATTGACGTCTTTCGGGCATTCCAGTCAAATTCACAAAGTTTAGAAACAAAAGGAGCCACAGGAACATTTTCCAATACTTCAAAAATAAAATGTTTGTTTTATGAAATGAGGCATGACTTTCCTATCTGAATTTCCTTTTAGTGCTCTTGTAGAAGAAATAAGCTTTAAAATATTCAGAATAGAAAGGAAACCTTTTTATTTTGCTCAAAAGTGCAAACCCAGATATTCTATTTCTTGTAAACACTCAGATTATTGCAACTATTTTTTAAGAACACTAACAAAAAAAAATCTATTGTTTGAGTAGTTCTGTTTGTTATATGGACATGATTCACTCTCACACGGCTTTTCAGGATTTGAAGGTACCACTTGCAATTTGATGAGTACTCTCAAGCACATTTCATATCCCCATGCTTCAATTTATTGAAGCACCAACTAGTAGTAAATACTTAGCTTGCCCAATTAATTCCAATTCACCAAGAGATGAGCATCTCTTTCATATTTTATTTATTTACATGCCTTTCCCAAACCACACTATAAAGCTTATTATGCAGAGGTGATCAGAGTAGTTTAGTATTTTTTTCCATTGGAAAAATGATATTTCATGAAAAAGGTGTGTCAGCATATTAAACCTCCATTCCAACAGGGCTTGAGAATTAGATTATATTTAAGGTCCTTTATTATCATAGAATGGTCTGGGTTTAAAAGGTTTATTTACCCAGCATTTTAAGTGTCTCTCTCAAATTAACAGTAAGTCTTGAACTTCCATTTCCTAAATCCTGTGCTGCTGACCCAGGAATGTAAGAAAAAATTTTAACTGTGTTTCCAAAAATTGCTATGAAATATTTACTATAGAGAAAGGAATTTGCAGGTGAATACCATGACATTTACCCATACAAGTTGCCCACAAGATGATCCTACAAGTAATTCCCTTTCCTTTTGTCAATAATAAATGAAATAAAATGTGTACATTTTGCTGCTTATAAAGGTAAAAAAAAAAAAAAAATAGAAACCACCCAAGGAACTAGAATTCTGATGAAGATCACAAAAGGTTTAACCCAACATTAGCACTAATGAATCATCAGGGCACCTCACAAGCCCTTCAGAAGGGCTGGATGCAGAAATAATTATTTATTAGGACAGTACCTGACAAGATTGTTGTTTTGATGAATTGGCACATATGGAACTTGGAGATGATGAATTGCACTGATGTCAGTGTTATTAAAAGTTGTGTAATACGCACATAATTTGATTTATTAATTTTTCAAAATAGAAGAGCACTCTCATCTCATACGAATTAAAACATTCATGTTGCTAAAATGTAGCAATAGTACAGGCAATAGTTATTGAATAAAATCTTCCACTCTGTAGCTCTTTCCATTCTCAGCAGGTTTAATTGTGGAGGATGACAATCAATACATGTATCTACATTCTTGTGAAGTCAGAGCTGACTTTGTCATTGCAGAGAGAATGGTGAGAATACCTGATAGTTCTACACAGTCAGCAATACCTGGCTTAAGCTCCAATTTGCTAAGTAGAAGTGTCCATGAGGTGTTTCTATTTCCTTACACTGTGATACATCATTTGTAAGTACTTTTAACCATGCAGCTCTATGGTTCTCTCATCGGTAATATTCCTAACAAAATTAAGCACAATGGAATGGAATAATTCATAAAAACTAAAATGCTGCAGGTTTATACATATTTTATTTATATCCCTCTTCAGAGTCTTGTACTAGCACTATAGACATACCAGACCATAGAAATTCTTCTTCCTACAAATCTAACTCTAAAGCCTTGTGCAATAACATTTTTACTACTGAAAAACAAAGGTGGGGGAGAGGGGAAAATACACTTTATAAAGGAAAAAATATGAGTTTTCCCTTTCTTCAAGGATAGCCCTGGCCATGAATATGTGGCTAACACCTTAGAAAGAACTTCCAAGATGTGCTAAATATCACAGATGTCAGACTATTTGCTCTAGAGCAAAGTGCTTTATAATGCACACAGTTGAAGCACACAGCAGAAGTACTTTTGTTCAGGCCAAAAACACCAACAAACTAAAGCTCAAGCAGAAAACACACTGCTCTATGTGTGTATGCAGTAATTCTCCCTGCCTCGTGCAGGTTCAGAAGACCAGATATTTATCTTCTAAGAACGTTTCAGAATCCTGTGGAATTGACCTACATCCATACAACCTTTGAGTAAATTTTTGGCACTGCAAAAACCAGACTTTATATTTAGGTAATATTATGGAGCAAGTTCTTTTGACTCCTTTTTTTTTCCTTTATAACTGTGAAACAACAGGGGAGGCATCACACTTGAATATTAGCTCTGATTAGGGAAATTTCCAATAAAAATGTGGTGGGGAGCATAAATGAAGTCTTACTGCCAGTTCTCCAAAGCCACCTCTCTCCATGACAACAGCTCAGGAGGTTTCCCTTGCCAGCACTGAGGATTCAGGCAAAAACCTCAAACACAGCCCACCCAAGCAAAGGACAATACCAGAGGTCACAGGTCTGCTAAAGCAAATGGATGGCTCCATCTCAAGTTCAGAGAAAAGTAACATAAAAAATTCTTAGAAGATTATTTATATTTATTTTCAAAGTTCAAGAATGATTTGTGTAGTGGAAAAAGAGCTGCCTGGCCTGCTTTGTCCATCTGTAGATGTTTGAGTGTTTTTCAGTTTCTGTCCAAACTCTAAAAATTATGCAGAAAATTCACTATTCTTCTACTCCCTAGCAATCCATCAGCCTTAATTACAATTGTGCTGGAAAAACATAGCACTCTTTATGGAACCTTTTAAAGCCTGAGTTGTTCTGCTGCCATTATAAAAAAAGCTAAATCGCTGAGCAATTTAATTTAATTTCTCCAGTATTGCCTCATGTTTTCTAAACAAAAACCATAGCTCTTCTAAGTTTGAAACATCTGAAATATTGATTACAGCACACTTTCTTTTGAGAGTAAAATGTATTAAAACACTTATCTTTGTCATTCAACAAAAGCCATAATGAAGTATAAGTGATTAGAAAGTGTTGTTTATACTTTTTTCTGTCCTATTAAAACTGAAGTAAAATAGAATTTTGGGATGAGTAAGTGTGGGGTTATATGTTACCACTGGCAAAAAAGAAACTTTTTTGCCCACAGAAAAGCTGTACTTATGGCTGCACACTCCCTTTAATACTTTTGTAGGAGGGATTTGATGAGGAGAAGGTGATTCTGTGCTCTGCAGTGGAGTTCCTGGTTTCAAGGTGGGTTTTCCAGATGCCTGAGGATTTTTCTTTGTCTCTTTGTCTGATCAAAGCCTTTTTTTTGCGTATAGTCCACGGGGGTTTTTTCTTCCACGTAGATTAAAAGGGAGTTTTCAGCCCTTTCCACACTGGAATATTCAATTATCTCTTTTTTTCTTATCTCAGCACGAGAAAATGAGAGAAAAAAAGAGAGAGGTAGCCAAAGAGAGGCAGCAAGGGTAAAAGTTTCTGTCTTGGTTTCATTCTCTTAGGGCAGTACACTAAGAAACAGTAAAGAAAGAAAGAAATTACATGAGGCCCCTGTATGTCAGCAATCCACAGCTCCAGCATCCCTCTGGGGACTGGAGAAGGGCTGTATTTCTACTCCCAGGCTCAGAGGGATTGACCCAAAACAGATCAGGCAAGGATGGCACATTTTTAAGGCGTTTGTGCCCCTTCACCTCTCAGGACTATCACCTGTGCCTAGGTCAGCTTCTATCCAGTTTTACGGGTCTGCCATCAAATAGATCAGCCAGATAAAAAGAAACATTGAGCATGAAAGGGCAGCTCATGCAGTAAATTATATCAAACTTGCTCAGAAGCTTGCATTTCCAGAGAGCAATCAAAGGTAGGCAGCCACAAGGGTCAAGGTGTCTCAAAACAGGTGAAGAAGAACAGAAAAAAGGGAGATACTTGATTAAAAATCTTCTGGTGGAGGATGAGTAGA
The DNA here is from genome assembly GCA_013398115.1 of Falcunculus frontatus. NCBI lineage: Eukaryota > Metazoa > Chordata > Aves > Passeriformes > Falcunculus > Falcunculus frontatus. Next base: position 685,011 of record VZRV01000794.1, read on the forward strand.
GAATCAGCGAAAGAAGCAGCTGGCCACATAGTCCTGAGAAGACCCTTCATCTTGTATAAATCAGTAAACCAGTTGAGTGTGTTTTCCTCAAAAAAAAAAGATTTCTTGTAAACAGAAAAATTTAGCAATCATTAGAACAAGAAGATAAGATATTGTGGCCTTATTGTGCCCTTTATGGCTCTCATGGGGATCATAACAAACCTTAAGAGCAATGTGAAGTCAAAAGACATCATTGGGTCTTTGTAACTCGGCCATTGATGCCATCACTCCTGCCTGTATCAATATATTTTCTTGTTTGCTAAGATTTATCTGTACTGGCCAACTTGAAAAATGTCTGGGTTTCATTGTATGAACTACTTTTGCACCTTAAGAATTCTTATTTTGGCATTTGTCAATAAGAAGGACTGTTTTCACTAATAAAATGGCTCAGTTTAATTCGTGGTAAAAACTGCAATGGATTTTAGCATGCAACTTAAACTTTAGGGCTTTGTTAAATTTTGAAAGAACAAATACAAATAAATAAACTGTGCTCTTTCAATTAACATTCTGGGGAGCCTAAATGAGTATATAGCACCCTTTTTTGTCATTTGGCCATTTTTCCCCATATTAACTTTATTCCAGTAGAGAAGACTACTTAGAAGTAAAGATATCTATCATATTTACCCATCAAGTGTACAAATAATGATAAAATCCTCTGCAATGCCTAAAGAATTATAGAAACAGCCACAATAAAAGATAGATCAAAGAGGCATTTTCTCACGTGATTTGAGCAGAAAGCAAGCAAACAAGCAAGTTTGAAACTTCAGTGATTTAATAAACAAACTAAAGTGTAGTCAGAAAGAGCCCACCATCCAACTTCTTTGAAATATTAATGGCAAAAGATTTTCAGGTAAGTCCTTCTGAGATGGAACCACATGAAAAGCCCTAGAGATGAGGATACCCTTGTTAACAGTATCGATCCTCATGATCTCAATATTCCAAGGCTTCTCCATTTTCAGGTCTGAATTAATTCTGGACGCAGTTGGACAGCAGATGGGATGTTACTGAAATGCTCTAACATATCTCATAATTAACTGCCTGAATTTCATCAGCTACTTTACTGTTCTTTCCCATATCCTCCAGAGATAAGTGCATGTAGAAACTTGCATTGATACCATTTATGCCATCAAATTTTACAGACAGAAAAAGTCTGACAGCCTAGAGAAGGCTGACAAGGCATATTTTCTTCCTCTTAAAAAAGAAGATGTATATTTATATATGCACACGCGTTGAGAGAGACTTCTCAATCACTGCAGCAAATTATAAATGATGCATGAAATGAAAAATTCCTGTTGGGTGCACCAAGAAGTGTACAGACAGTGCCACCATGGAATCAACATTTGCCATGTCATTCACTTACTAAGAGACACTGACTCAAAATTCAACAGAGAAAGCATCAGCAGTAGTTACACATTTCAACCTGCACAGTATTTGTACATTTTCCATTTGTTTTCCAGGTCTGTTCAAAATTATCATATTGCCAACTTTCAATCACATCAGGCCAGGTTTCTGTGTTAGAAATAGGCAGAGGTGGTCAGTGAATCCAGATTTTTATAAAGGAACCTCAAGTATCAGTGGATTGCTAAATTGGGGTTTTCCTCTGCAATTAAAAAAAACCTGCAAATTAAGTCTTCGTTTACTCTGAGTTATTATTTGCAATCAAATTAGCTATATTTGCTTGATTTTTGTCATCATAACTATTCTGAGACAAACTTTGATTTGGAGAAATGTATGATTGTATAAGGATTTAACTTTGTGGCCATCAAAGCCATGCAGGCAGTCGAGCTTTTTCATTCTAATGTCTGTGGAAGAGCTGTTTCTCATTTTGCTGTTCATATCATAGCTTGAGCTTACTCTGTGTAAGAGACTTAGGTTACGTGCAGATCCTTCCCAAAGCCGAAAACAATGTCTCAAGATGTGAAAAAAGGTAAAACAGTGACAGAAGAGCTAAAGGACAGACCCAAGTTATTAATGAGGAAGGAGAGATTTTGGAGTATGAGACTTGATAGGAGCATTCATGATCTGTTCTAATCATCTGTAAATCATCTGGATTCTGTGCTTGTGCAGGCTGAACATGTGCAAAGGGGGACATAACAGCAGCTGGAGACAAGGCACTGCTGCATATCCTGCTCTACACAAAAAAATGTGAAAGTGTTGTTCAAATTTTCTAAAGGACAAGTATCCATTCAGGATCTTAATCCAGTTTGAAGCACACAAAGCTCATAAATGTAAAATATTTTGCTTTGAGAACTGGGAAGAGCAATCCAAACATCCTCTAGATATCATCACTACATATGCCTCAGAGCTAAAATGCTGTAATTTCACCAGTTTGCCTCCTCTTCTGCAGGCAAACACATATCTGCCTCTCTAATTCACACACAGGTGCAGTTCCAGCCACTTATGCTTCTAATTAAACAGAATTGAGTTGCAGGTGTAAATCAGACAGAAGCTGAGCCACATTTTAGCCGAGCTTCATTACTGGGTGCAATTTTAATCTTGGTAAAATGTCAGTCTTTAATTTGTTCTCTTGATGCAAAAGTGAGTCCAGAGTCCAAAGTCCCTGCTCCATTGTACGCAGTAGCAGAACAATCCTAACAGACTAAGGAGTAAAACAAGAGATAAATTCTATTGAAAGGTGTAATACTGATATGAAGAACAATCAAGGAACCAACCAAATGACAATCTGACCACAATCAGCTCCTTTCAGCATTTTTTTAAATTTGTTTTTAAGGGAATGCTTAAATGACTATGGTGCAAAATGATGTTTAAGACTTTGCATGACGGGTCAGAGAGGAAGATCTGTATCACAACACATTTTCAGAATGCATCTCAGGATAGCTTTTGCTTTTGTCTCCTCAAGTACATATTATTTACTCAGGTCTTCCTTCTGTCTGGCTAACTAACAGAGACATCTAAAACCTCACAACTTTCAGAGCTAAGCTGAATCTTGAGCCAGTGGGTTTACAGTCACAAAACGCTATTTGCAAAACCTCCAATGTGTATTTAATCACCCTATCCAGGTGAAAAACAGTTTCCAAAAGGAAAAGAGTCTGGAAGTTCCATTTTAAGTTGTCCTCAGATTCTCACATATTGCTTACCCATTTTCAGGATGACTCAAAAAGAGGGAGATGCCTGCTCTAGATTCACGGTGGTATTACATTCCTAACTATTGCTTTTCACATTTAAAATACTTAGAGGCAGAATATAAATTCAATTTGACAATATCCCTTTAAAAATGAGAATTTCCTTTTCTCACAGAAAAAAAAAATCTCACAGGTACAATTTATACTACTTAGAAAATATTATTCCCAGGGGAAAAAAAAAAAAGAAGTAGAAGACAAATTTGTTTTGACTGCTTAAGAAAAAAACAAAACTGGGAGTTCAGATGCTCTTGATAGCTGGAAGATTCACATACTTTTTATTAAATACTTACTTTGAAATAAGATATGACATTCTGCCTTTGTTGCTCAGTTTGCATTGATTAAAGCACAGCAAAACCAACTCAGGTAGCAAAAGTGAAACCTCTCTTAAAGGCAGCATCATTACAAATCACACTGGTAAGGGAAACAAGTGAAATCCTCTTCAATAATTCATACACACAGCTCATTCACATCAAAAGCATCCTCTCCAACAGCACCACAGCAAAGTGTAACTGCTTGATTAATCTAGAAAAATACTAATTAAACAGAGAAAACAGTTCTAGGGAAGAGAAGGTGGCAGAGGAGACTGCTAGTGGCTAATACTAGAGGAAGTACAGCAGTACTTGTGTTCAGTCAAGTCAACTTGATTTGCAACAGGAGAACAGGCACCCTGCTTAGCAGGAAAGCAAAAGACATTTACAAAGGACAACAAACATACAAAAAGGATGTGCAATGGAAATAAAAGACTGGCACACTCTGAATGTGCTGGTTATCAGTCAAATACACCAAAATGCACAGCAAGGATTTGCATCAATCTTCTTCACGCTGTAGATTGAGGTTCAGGAGCTGTGGGTCTGAACAGAACAAAAGCCTTTCACTGCCAGGCTGCTCAGGTGGGTTTCTGGCAGGTTTACCTTGTCAGGCAGAATCTGCAGTTCTTACACAGCACAGCAGGATTTTAACCCATACAGTTTTGCTTTCTCAGCCAGCCAAAGTAGTGAGACCTCCGAAACTTTGTGTTTCTTGTTGGACCTCTGTGAAGTTAATCTCCCAGTTAGGTTTCCTTAAACAGTTTCACAAAGGGTATGATTCACTGGGCAATTAATCTTCATGTTACATATATTAACCTTTCCACAGGCTGGGAGAAGCAGGCACTGAAATGCAAAGATGTCCTAGAGCTGCTGTTGAACAGCTGCTGCTGCGCAGACATTTCTCTGCTGAGTCTAGACCAAGTGCAGCACAGAACTTTAGACCTGGATTCTATCAAAGCATTTCAAGGTACACATCAGCACACTGATAACAGTGTAATAAAACCAGATCTCGTTCATGATAAGTGGAATAGAACAAATAGAATCATCCAGCTCTTCTAATCTGGGTCTTCAAATCTCCTCACCTTAGTTTTCCTTTGAATAATGCCCTAATACAAAAGATCACACGCTATGTGGTAAAAATAACCACTTCATTAATCCATTTTTCCTCACAAAGCTTGAAAGATTTTCAGATATGTCAATGATATGGAAGCAGTAACACCAACATCTCTCCCTCTGCTTCTCATTTTCTGCATTTAGGATATCAGTTCAAATCCATATAGAGGAAGCCCTGCACCAGCACACATATTAGATAGAAATAATTCCAACCAATTGGCACAAAATGAACCTCATAAGGTGAATTACCAATTTTACAGCATCTTTCCAATCATTATTGGAAGAGGCTGTAGTAATCTAAGACATCACTGTCTACCAAATATATGAATGTTCCACCACCACGTGCCACCTCGCTTGATGAAACTCAGAGTGATCTGTGCTATGACAGGGATGCAGGAATTCCTACAAATTCTGTAAGAATCTTGTCTCTAATGTGCAATTTTTCAAGGAAGAACCAAAAGAATGAAAAATTATGGTAGAATCACATAGTCATTTGTAGACCTTAGGGCAAACATATGCAAAAACTTAGCTTAAAGCCCAAACTAAAACCCATACATGAGGCTATGAGAAGAAGTTTATGAAACAAAGTTGGTTTGGGGGAATTCAAGAGTAGAAAGATTTTCTACAAAATTTGTGTGTTTACCCAACATCCATCTTTTTGAAGGCCAGAGAATTTTCTTGAGTAAAAAATAGATTTATGAAAATAGAATAGCTTTGGAGGTCATTTCACTGCCACTGCAGATTTTGTGGGGAATATATCGGAATTCCATGCCGACAGGATGAAGCCTAAAACTTTAATGCAGTCGTGCAGAGATTTGATTCAAATCCACTGCTCTCTGTAAAGGTGTTTCTAGGGACCTCAATGGGATTTGGACCAAGCCCTTTACTTAATCCTTATCTTGACTTGTTTTTTTCATAGCAGATAAAACTGAAAGTTCATGAGTTTTTACAGGCTTAGAGCACTGATATTTCTCTCTTTTTGCTAAGGGCTTCTTGTTTAAAATATTGTTAAGTGGAAGAAAAGAAAAAAGAAATCTTTAATTGTTAATTATCTGAATATGTATTTCAGAAATTTTCACTTACAACTATGAATGCAAAAGGATTTATTTATGAAGCAAAACAACATGCAATATGCAGTAGTAGTTCATCAAAGCTAGCTATTTCACTTTCATTAAAGTTGAATAATTTCTTACTAAGTAGAGTCACTGTATATCTAATTTTCTTGTAACTGTGGTGAATTCTCAGTATAAAAAAAAATAGTAGATCTTACAATCAGAAAACTAAGATCAAAGTTACTCCTAGTAGCTAGGAGTAGCTACTGTTAAAAAGAGGTAACACTGTGAATAAACAAACAAATAGGCCCATAATTTATTAAAAAAGCAGAAAAGTTGGTTTTCTGAGACGAGCTTTCAGTTAGAGTTTCTAAGATCTGAATAGTTCTAGTAGTTACTGGCAGTAGGCTGGCTGGACCTTACATATCAGCAATAATGAGGGTGAAGCAAGAAAAATGTTGCTTTTCTGAGGCTTTCCAACGTTCTTGCTAAAGTAGATTACACCATCTTCTATACCCAAGCAAATGTTTTGAGGAGCAAGGGATAGCAAGCAGTGGTGCCACCCAAACCGATGGATTTTGTATCTTTGCAGTACTGAAAAGAGGGGCAGACTTCCTTTATACGATGAAATTCGTAAACACGAGAGCAACCTCTTCCTTATAAGTTACATCAACGCCACCTTTCTCAAATCTTCACACTTAGCCCCAATACCATATTTTTATGTACTTGAATGCAACTGCATGGATTTTCAAAAAAGATGGGATATTTCGGAATTCCACTCAGGTTTCAGGGACGAAACAATTCATGACATTAGAACAACTGAATTCTTTCCATTAATGCTCCAACATCAATTTACTTCACGACTTGAGGCACACAGTATTTAACATACTGATCCAACAGGATTTGTGCCAGCTCAGCAACTTGCAATCTGTAGCATTTTTGTTTATTTAGTGTGAAATGCTCATGAGTTCATTTATTCCCTAGGAGAAGGAAGGACCCACAAGGATTATGTTACAATCCCCCTGCATCTGTTAAATTTACATATATTAGTGGCGAAATAAAAGAGAAAGCTTTGGGAGCCACAGCACCAGTAAAGCCAAGAAGGACCAGGTTCTCATTTACAGCATAAAAGAAGCCTGGCAACAAAAAAGTCCATAAATGCATATTAATATTATAACCTGGCTGTCTGATAGAGACCTGCAGGGGTAGCTGTGCTGGTAACCAAGAGCAAGAGGCTGATTGTTACATCTGCTCTGCAAAAACATTCGACCAGAGAAATGAAAAACTCCAGCTGCAACAACAAAAATCCCAGAGTTTTCAAAATGTTTGCACAAAAGCCTGCTCTGTTCAACATCAGGGATCATAGTGAGGAAAGAAAGGCTGCACTGTCTTCAGATGAGAAAAAGCAATAATACATGATTTTAAAAAATCAGAAAGAATACTTTGCATTAACATAAAATGAACTCAACGAGGCACCAAACCCATGTTCGAGTGATCACTATGCAGCAAGTTTCTTAAAAATAAGATTTGAATGTGAAATGTCAGTGCTTTGAATGGAATGCTGTTGCCCGACTAAACCAACTTCATTACCTTTATTAGGTGTGAGCTGATAGAAAGGCACTTAAAGAGAATGAATAAATACACCAAATAAATTTCATATTCATTTTTCTGACTTTATGCTTACACAAGCCAAGGTGCACTTAGTGTAAGGCAAAGCACTCTGTAGAAACCAAATGGAAACAAAATTAAGCAACTTCCATCATGGAATTAAATAACCAAGACTGCAGTCAATGTAGTAATGACACCTTCCCACAGCAAGTACCCTGTAAAATTCCTTGTAAGACTAATTTAAAAGTAAATGTTTGGTTGTTAGTAATAAATGTTCATGTAAAAGCATATCAGCAAAGATACATATATCCTCAGGTCATGATTCTTGGATCCTTTGCAATTATTTCAGAGCCCCAGAGTTAATATTTATCAAAATTGCTGCTGGTGTTTTGAATATCCAATCCCATTTGTTTGCAAACAAAATGGAATTAACCTATTAAATCAGGAATGAGTAAATGCAGCTTGGGCACTTTTATACTTTGCCCACATATCAGAGGGCATTTGGAATTGCCTTTCACTAAATCTTTTCACGTGATAGTTTTCTTCAGTATCTCACACATTTGCTCACAACTCCTCCCAGTTACGTTCTGTGCTGTAACACACTGCTGAAGGAACAGCCTCCAGGGATTATGGACATTACAGACATTATGGACATTACAGACATTATTGCTTGGTCACCACATTATAAAAACAGTTAAAACCCAAAAGAGAAATCTTCAGATATATTAGAATGCTTTGCTAGAGCCATTACCTCACAAACATCAGATGCACGGCACTGCAAGTTTCAGAAGTCTAAAATAGCCTTTATGGACCTTTTACCAACCACTCAATGCTAAAAATATCAGGGATGGCTGTGAAACCATAAGGAAATGGGTTTTGTTAATGAAAGCCTCTATAGATACACACATATGAAAGAAAATTGCCTGTTGAGAGAACTGTTCTTAGTGTCTCCTCCCTGGGCTGTTACAGCCCGTGGCTCGTTCTTTACCAAATGTGGGATCTGATTTCCCAGTGTTGTGATGTGGAAGCAATAAGCAGAATTTAATGACAGAACAGAAAAACTGCAGGGGCAGCATGTTTCCTTTCAGTGATTTTGTGCAATTTTGAGAAAGAATATTTCACTCTTCCACAGCTCTTCCCTTCTCTTTTTGAGGAATTTTATAAAATAATATTGGAGTTGGGCACAGCAGCGACATCTGTAGTGCCCCTGGCACAGCTGTGAGACCACGCTGGGGCCAGGTTCAGGCATCACCTGGCTCTTTCCCTGGTGCCACACGTCCAGGAGCAGGTCTAGAACAGCTGACACACATCATGGCAAGGTTTTGGAGGTGATGAGTGTCACCCTACACTTGTGAGCCTCCTCAGCTGTGGGGACAGGCAGCACACAGGACCCTGAAAGAGCCTCAGCCACCTGCAGGGACCCCTTTTCTCTCCTTGAGGTCATTCTGCACTGCTGCAGCCTCAGCAAGCCTGGAGCAAACAGCAGGTCTCAGAAGCAACATCACCTCAGCTATAGCCTCTAGAAAAAGCGAAATAGTTCAAACTCTGCATTTCTCTTGAGTGAGCAGCAGGCACAGGACACAAGGAGCAGCCAGGTACACTCACAGACCCAGAGCTCTGTTAGTATTCATAAACACACATCTCCTCCTTAAAGCACAGGGAGCAGAGTCCTTTAATCTTTTCTAAAGACTCTGAAGCAGAATCTCTTGAAACACATTTCTCTTGAAGATTCTTTTGCTGCACTTCATTATTTATAAAGCAATTTACTGTTGACTGGGAACTTGGAGCACAATGGTTTATTACACTAATCCAGCTCTGCCACATTCTCAGTCTTCTAGCCAAAAAATATGCAAATGGTTTTGAAGTGTTGAGTCTGTCTGTACAGCTAAAATTCTTTTGCTGAAGCCATGAAAAAGATGCAGTCATTTTGGTCTTGCCTTTAACAAATCTGGAATGTCACATCCGGGGTCGAGGACAAGCAGCCAGCAGATTTTCAGTTTTGAAAATCGCTCACCATGACATCACAAATGGTACTTGAGTGAGAAGGGAATGCAGCAAAACATGTACTGTCAGAAACACAGATGCTACCTGAAGACGAATATTTTCAAATTGTTTTCCATTTTAAAAAAAGTTGAAAACATCACACTTCTAATAGCAATACTAAGGGATGCAGCTTGCAGTATCTGTTAAGTTTTAGTGGAGTTTTTAAGCAAATCTTGCTCTTACATTCCCTTAGACATAGAAGTATAGTCCTCTTTAAAAAAAGCAAGGATTTACTTTTAGAAACCATTATTCTAAGCAGTCTGATGTAAAACAAGTAAGTAAAGCATCTGAACACATGCCAAGTCGGGAAAATTATTTTTAACGTACATTCTACAGTGAAGCTGCATTCAGAAAAATGTGTAGCTCACTTTTGCAATTTTAATCTCCCTGAAATGGATTCTGGGGTGAAATGCAAATAAACTGTGTTGAAAATATATTCAGACTGCACAGCCCTGCAAAACACTGCGATGATTTACTGATTAAAGATAATAATCTGTTGAATAACTGGGGGTTTTAACATATGGTTGCACATATATCTTGACACATATACATACATATACAAAATTATCTTCAATGGCATAAGCAACACGGTTAATTTGAGATTTCTATGATACTTAGGAGCAAAATAGAATGTGGGGAAAAACACTCGTGGTGATCAAAACCAGTGAAAACTGTCACTGCCTTATTGTATAAATTATTTGCAAAGCACCCATTCCATCTCTAGCTGATATATTTTTTCTTACTCTGCATTGGCTTTGTAATAACAATAACTGTCGCCATAAATTACTGAGAACATTATTCAATTTCAAGTAGCCCCATTTGTTTTCATGTTTCCAGCAAAACTATGACAATAGAAATAGATTATTGTAATTGCTTCTTCAAGCAAGGACTACAGGTGGTTTTATTTCTCCGTGACTAATAACTCCCATTTTCCTATTCATTCAGCCACTGAGATGTTTGGACTGTCAGCAGGAGGAGGTGATATGGACCTTATTGTGGCAAGAAAAAATAGGAAAAATAATTGAGCCTTAAAAATATCATTACATTACACACTGCAGTGACAATGATGAGAGACAGATCATTAAAGCTACTGCAATTTATATCAAGAGCATCTTTCATAAATTAAAAAAAAAAAAATGCACCGTTTTCTCTTTTCCTTATTTTGAAACAAGCCAGAGTGAAAGTCTTATCACCACACTACACTGACATCATTACAAACATGAATGTGCTACCAACTGTGCTCTGATATTTTCTCTCTTTTTTTGCTTTTTTTCACAAAGTTGTTATTCTAAACTGACCAATGTAATTGTCACACCTATAATGTGTAAAGGGTCTGCCTGTTTTGTTGTTCCCACTTTGCTCCATACTTGACCTAGTCCAAACTTAAATACTTTAGACCAAACTTTAAATACTTTAGAGATGTATTATCTACAAACACAAGATGACTGCACACAAACACTTGTCTGAATTAAAGCCAGTTTGTAACTGAAAGATTGCCTGTAAAGGGAGTTCCAACATTTTAGCAGAGGCTGGTGAATTCTGGTGGGGTTTAGTCAAAACTGTCACAGAAGTGCCAAATCAAGGCACAAATCAGAGGGTAAAGAGATGATCAGAACAAATTGACAAGACGGAAATTGGCAAATTGGGAGCAGTGTAGGAATTCCTCAATCACACGTTAAAGAACAGCAAACTGTGTTGTTGTGCACGGAAATCCCTTCTGCAGCCCAATCCTTCCCGTAATAAAAAGCAGATGATTTCCACCTGTTGCATCTCTGATCTTTTACTACCTACAGGTGAAATTAATTTGTGTTTAACAAAGGCACCAGCAAAGGGAGGTCAGCCACCAGGACACAAAGTACAATTGCCATGCTGTTGCATTTTTCACAAGGTGCCCAAATTTGATGTGATCGGAATTTTTAACAGCAGCAGGACTAGCTAATTTTAAATTCCTAAAACATTTCCAGGTTTTGCAAGCAATTTCATTTGAACAAGAGCCCAAACACATATTATACCAGAGATTTAAAACATAAGGATTATAAGTGATTGCAAATGTGCATCTTTAATACAATATAGTATGAACTTAGAGGAAAAAAGGTAAGAATTGATTGACCTTATGGCAAACCATAAATAGGAAGAAGAAGTAAAATTATTAATCACACATAGAAAAATCAGATTCAGTCTACCAAGGCTACCAACATAAGCCAGCTTATGATGAATTATGGTTTCAGAAACTTTTATTAAAAGCAGACAGGTTACTGCAGAAAATTAGAAAGAATGAGTAATATGTTTTCCTTTAAGTTCATTTAGTTTAGTTCCTTTTCACCTTAAAGGAAATTTCTCTTCATCAACTATCAGGAGAGATTCTCCTCCAGGGGAAGAAAACTTGCACAATTTGCCTACTTCTTACAATTTTGAGAAAGTCTTCCATAACCAAGGTGCTGGTTTGGGTTAGACCACCTGTAGAAGCTTCTGTGCTCAACTGCAGTTTCTTTACTAGTAATTTAAGAAATATGGATGCCAAGAGGGTGACCAAACTACTCCTTGGGTGACCAAATATCTTTGCTGCTTTAGGGGTCCCTCAAAGATGCTGACAGCCTGTCCATGAGGGAGCAGCCTTTAAGGCATAAATCCATTCCTGGCCCAGCAAGAGAGGAGTGCAAAGGTGCTTAAAGCTGTTTTCATAGACATGAGGTGGTGTAAACACCCTCAGCAGGAGCTGGGAATGACACATTCAATACTTGACACCGTAGATGATTTTTAGTGCAGCCTCCCTCCAACAGAGAATTTCTTACATTGAGGAATGATTACCTGTGAGTTCCTCCTTTAATAGAAAGGGTCACAGGCTTCCTGCACCCTCCATCTTCCTAAGAGGTAGAAAGTTAAATCTCCAGCTCTCTGCACCAAGTATTTTTTTGAAGTCTGATCCCAGCACTGCTGATTGAAAGAGATGCTGCAGTGCAGGCAGCACAGCCAATACATTGCAGTGGCATTTTAAATCCTCTGCAGCAGCAGGGCTCCTCAGATGTGCATCCTGCACTGTAGATCTGCTGTCTTCCACCTTTGCTTCCTTGGAGTGATAAGAATAAATGAATGCACTGGAGAGTGACTGAAGGCATCAGACATTGCTGTCTCTCTCCTGGACTCTGCAGTAAAAATTATTCATGCACCAAACAGTTTCACATCTCATGCCTTTATTTCAAGCCTAGGGCTTGTAGTATTCTAGACTATTCTTAGAGTCCCTAATACTTCTAATGTAATATTTACAGCAATCTATACCAAACTAAAGGCTAGACTTGCTCAGGAAGCCTCGAGCTTCTTTTTTCTCTTCTGTCTCCTGTCTGTCTGCTTCTAGCAAGATGCTCTCGGGGAGAAGCCAAAATACATGCCAATAATACTTTTTGTTATGCTTTTAAATTCGCAAGCACTTTCTGTGTCAAGCGTGGATATAATTTAGAATAAAAAATCAAGCTTTGATTCCATTTTAATACGAAATTTTGTGTGGCTTCACAAAAAGGCTGAAACAAAATAGGGGCCTTGTGGATGCCAATTTGGAAATGTTATACAGATATAAAAAAAGTTATAAAAATTTTAAGTGGGTATTCCATTTCCTGGGATTTCTGAAATTCATTTCATCTCAGAACTCTGTTGAAAGAGAAAGCACACCTTTCCAGCCTGTTTGTTATGATCACCATAGAAATTCTTGCTTCTGAGAAATTACAATTTGTTTAGGCATATCTGTGCTGGAGTCAGATAAAAAGTTACAAAAATGCTGCAGGTTCCAAGACCAGAACCATACTCCCTGTAGGAGGGGATTTCCACCACAGAGGGTGTCTGATCTACAGTAGTCACTGTGGCCTTTATTAGTATTAATGTCTGCATACAATGAGCCATCAGGGAACTACAGATCTGAGAGTGAATTTCATCCTTTGTGCATGTTCCAGCAAAACCAATTTACATCTAGAATAGTCTGGGTGTCATTTATATTTCATGAAAAATACTTCTTTTAAATAAAAAGCAAAATATTAGCTACACTGATTTTCTGATACATATAATTATACCAAGCATGAAACTCAAATCATGGCCATAGTAATAGTCCAGCCCTTTGATACAAAGGATTCTTTCACATCAGCAACACTGACTATTAACCCTAAAGTCACAGCTCTTCACACCTGCTAGACGAGTAACAGAAACCATAAATAAGAAGAAGAAACCAAAATAATATTATTTTACATAATAAATAATGTAAACAGGGCTATTTTTAGCTTAGACTCCCTTAATGATTTATCAGGTGAAACATGTATATATTGCAAAGTGTATGTTAAATAAATAGTGTCTTTTCCAACTCCATATTAATCCTGGAGTTTAGGATACTCAGTCCAGTACTGCAGCACAGTATTAAAGTCTCAGAAATAAATGAGATCAGTGTGAATGCTGTGAGTTTTCCTCACCAGCTCGACCTCAGGTTTCCCACAGCTGAGTGCCAGACTGCTGGATCCTTAAAACAATTGATTCACATCACAGTAACACAAAACCAGCTTGAGCTGGTGCCTCCAGGAAAAGACCCTGAATCCTTGGGCTTTTACACCCTCATAATCCATATTCCCAGATAATCTGAACTTCCCCCAACTGAGCCCTCTGCTCCTGGCCTAAATATCACTCACCTGGCCTAAACATCACTCACCTGGCCAGCACCACAGGTGTTCTTTGCTATGCAAAGAGTCAGCAGTTCCCGATCCTCTGCCTGGGGCTCTGGCCCTTTCCCCCACCCAGAGCTCAATCAGGATCTGTCTCTGCAGCTGCTCACCTGCACCAGGTGTATTCCTCAACAGTGCTACCCAGAGAGATATTCTCTTTTTTCCATTTCCACCTTGACTATCAGCTGGGTTACCAGCCTTAAGCAACTGCAAAACGTGAAATTGTTACTTTGATTTACAGTAAATCTTTTATTTGATGTATTTGTGGTTGTCGGGTCAACCGCCTGTGAGATTTACTGTCAGTCCTCAAACAGACACAGTGATCTGTAAATCTACCACATTAATCCAGAGGTGTGCAGGATTTTATCATGGCAGCTCAGCCCCACACAGCCATTCTCCCAGTCCCCCACCAGCAAGATGGGGGAGAGAATTGAAAGGGCAAAAGTAAGAAAATTTGTGGGTTGAGATAAAGACAGTTTAATAGGTAAACCAAAAGCCCTTTCACTCAAGCAAAGTAAAACAAGCAATTAATTCCTTACTTCTCATGGGCAGGCAGATGTTCAGCAGGGCTCCATCATGTGTAAGAGTGACTCAGGAAGACAAATACCATCCAATCATCCCCCATCCCACCTTCCTTCTATATCCCCCAGCTTTATATATTGAGCATGAGGCCATAAGGTCTGGGATATCCCTTGGGTCAGTTGGGGTCAGCTGTCCTGGCTATTGTCACCTCTCAACTTTTTGTGCCCCCAGCCTCCTCGATGGTGGTGCACTGTGAGAGGCAGAAAGGCTTTTTCTCTGTGCAAGAACTGCTCAGCAGTAAATAAAACTTCCCTGTATTATCAACACTGTTTTCAACACAAATCCAGAACACAGCCCCATGCTAGAAAGTTAACTCCATCCCAGCCAAAACCAGCACAGCCTTTTGTACTTCTGGCTGCCCCTAGGAACATCTAATTAATGCGTGTCATTAATGTCACTGGAATAATAGGCTTGCACATATTTGCAGGTTTTGGGCTGAATTATTCCATCATGTACATCAAGTGGCAAAGCCCCATAGAAGCTCCAACTCAGGCTCTCTGCTTTGCAGCACAGGCCCGTGGTTTTGTGCTGTTCTGGCTTTTGTACCAGCTCCCATGGAAACAGGTTTTTCTCAGTTCCTAGCCCTGAAGCCTTACAAAGCCCTTTTCCAGCTGCAAACACATGCCCTGCCACAGCTGACTTCCACCAGCTCTAATTGAGGAGAGCCTCATCTAGACCAGGCTCAACACGGGCATCTGGGTTCTGACCTTAAACCTCTGGAAAGACAAACACACTCAAAGAGCATCCAAAACAGGAATCATGGTGATAAAGAGGGAGTACTATGTGGGGAAGCTGGGGACTTCTCAAATCTTTGCAGATTAACGATAAGGTACTGCATTATTAATTTATCTTCAGCAATGAAGAGAGGTGATATTCATGATACCCTAAAGAGAAGCAAAAGAATTGTATGACAGGTAAACAAGGAAAAAAACAAACTGGGTAACATTTTTTAGGTCTTTCTGACCCAAGAAACTTCAGCAGTAGTTGAAGACCAAGGCCATCAGCATTTATTTTCAAAGACAGGGTAGAATTTACACATTAATCCCCATGAGACATACTTCATAAAGTATTCAAGCATCCTTGGACAAAGGCAGTTCTGGTCCTACAGAAACACTCGTGAAGATCACATTGTGCTTTCTGGGAAATCAGAGGAAGCTATTTATGTAGCCTTTTCAGATCTACTTGAAAAACTCAGTATCTACTTGTAACCTTTGCTTCCCAAAAGCCTTTGAAAAACAACTCTCATGCCTAAATCTCCGCCCCTTTCATCACACAGACAGTCCTTGCACACAGGTGGTGAAATCATGGATTTTTATACTCCTGTCAAGACACTGCGTGAGTTATGTGCCACAGGTGAGCACAGATGAATGCAATACTCATTTTGTAGCTGCTTTATACCAGCCTGATGTATGCACCTTCTGCTGTTGTGAGGTAGCACAAGGATAATCTATTACAAATAAAACTTAATGAAGATTATATATTCAGTCTGAATCTGTTGTCCACACATTTTGTCTCTGGACAAAAATGACTCACACATAAAGTGTGTGTGCTGCCCACTCACTGCCATAACTCCACAGCAGCATATTCTTTTTATAATGCACTACAGAAAACAAACACATGCACAGTAAAACTCCAGCTGGGAGGAATAATGAAGCATTTAGCAAACCAGACAAAGACCACACGGCAACATCTCCCTCAACACAGCAGAACCTATTACTGGATATAATAATTAATAAGCTAATGACGGACTTTTAACCATCCAACAAGTTTTTATGAAAGATATAAATTACTTTTAATTTTCTTTTCATGGGTTAAATCTGTCAAATTCTGTAAGAACTTTAAATATTTTAGGTGTATGCCAAATTCACTGCAACCCTCAAAGCACTAGAACTTGTGCACAGCCCCAGTACTTCTGCTTGTACAGCTGCTTGGAGAAACATGAGAACTTTCCTAACCTCAGACACCTCACTGATGCTGACCAAAACAAGACACTGGAACTCCTACACAAGGCCAACAGACAGGAAGACAAGGCAACTGGGAAAAAAAAATAAAACAGAATTTTTCTTATAGCTGCACACCAGTTTCTCCCACCACAGTGCCTGAGGCATAACAAAGATAGGAGAAAAAAGACTGAATGAACCATGGGCAGATCTTGCCAGGATTTTCTGCAGGACTTCTGGAATCCCTTCTCCTTCCCAAGTCGTGTCCTTCACATGTTTGCACTGCTGTTTGTGGGCTAGAGAATGAGTTTCTGCAAAAGTTTGTGGCAAGCTCTGCAAGAACTTTGGTTTTCAGCCCTTCATGTAAAGGCCCACAGGTTGCAAACACAAAGCCAGGCCATCTTTACAGACTAATAGTGGTTCTAATTAATGCTGAGAACGGATTTCCAGCACTTAAGGGAAAAAAAAAAGTTCAGTCCTGAGCCCACTAGTTGGTTTTGCCCCCAGATCTATTCTCCGACCACTGCAAAATGCCAGCAGGAAAGAAAGTCACACGTATTTGAGAGCTTGGTTCCAAAGGAATTAAATAATCCTTCATGGATTGAAAGTAAAAATGCATGCTCTGTAAAAAGTCATGACAAGCAACTTGCTGGTTTGTGATGAACCTTGAGAGAAGCTGCGATCACTCACTGAAGTGCAAGTGTCAACAAAGGGAGTGAGGAGAAAAAGGTCTGTTTAAGCTTAAGGGCAATCTTTGCACCAGAACAAAAGGCAAATGAACTCACCACAAGTGACTGTGTGCTGGAAATCAGTTTCTAACAGAAATGAGGTCTGGGAGTGTCTTCAGACATGACAGTGGGGGAAAAATCTAACTGGTTTTAAATTCTGAATAGACTTATAAAAAACAGATGTCTGTGATACAGGAGCTTTGGATTTTGCTTCCATTCCTTCTACACCTCCCCTGTGCAGAACTACACAAATAGTTGTTTTAAAAGAAAGAACTGAAAATATGGAGCAGAACATGAGGCAGAGTGTGCAGATATGTATTTTCAAGAAGAGACGAGCTTCTTCTCCCCACTCTGCCATTGGGCCACCTTCAAAATATTCTCGAGTAGTTTTCCATCTATGAAGAAAACTACATTGTGGAGAATCCAAATCAAAGTGGGATTGTGGAGTATAATTAATGTGCTCTGAGACTTCAAAGTACATTGTCCTATCAGTCTACTCCTAAATTTTGGTAGATAATGCTAAGTGATGAAGAACACATCAAAAATTACTTTATCTTCCACCATGAGACAATACCTAGCAGCTCAGATTTTTAGATTTCATCACATTATTATCTATCAATAACCTATGAATACCCCAAAGTATGATACCAAGTCACTGCAGAAACATCAGATGAAATAAAAATAATGTCAAATGTCTTGAGCATCCAAAGCTCATCTTCTGTTACAGATTTTGTTTCACCCTGGCCCAGTTATTCCAATCAGAACCTTCTTTGCCACAACCTATTTAAATGCTATAAATTCTTTCCTTGAGCACACCCCTAACACACAGAAAATATTACCTCAGAAGTATCCTACTTGCACAGACAGGGAACATTTCCCATTGTGTGTGTTTTTCTTATCCTCACACAGTGGGGAGTTGACCTTGGCTGGATTCCAGGTGCCCACTAAGCCATTCTATCACTCCTCGTCTGGACAGGAGAGAGAAAATTATGAGGAAAGGCTCAAGGGTTGAGATAAGGTCAGGGAGAGCAATCACCAACTACTGTCATGAGAATCAACTTGGGAAAAAATTAATTTAATTTATTACCAATCTAACCACAGTAGGATAATAAGAAATGAAAACAAATCTTAATACACCTCCCCCTCACCCCTCCCTTCCTCCCAGGCTCAATTTCACTCCCAATTCTCCCTCACTTCTCTCTTCTCTGGCTGCAGTGCTACTGTGCAGTGACTGTTCCTCCTTCCTGAACACTTTATCTCAGAGGAGCTGCCAGCATCACTGCTGGGCTCAGCCTTGGCCAGGGGCAGGTCCATCCCGGAGCTGGCTGGCATTGGCTCTGTCAGACACGGGGATTATCTCTGGCATCTTCTCGCAGAAGCAACCCCAAGTAGCTCCCCAAAGCTACCAAAATCTGGCCACACAGACCCAATAACACACATCAAATTTCAGTGCTGTGATGTATGAAATTATTACAATTTCTGCTGCATTGATGCAGCAATTGCAATAATTGCTGCAGTGGTTCTCCAGATCTGCACAAATTGAGTCTGGCTTCTGATATATGAAGTATCTGATACTGCAACATCTGCCTGATCAGCATATAGTGTTTTTTCAACAGGGAGCTCTCATAGAGGAGTTTGTAAACAACCTTTTTAAAATACAGATGCTCTTGGTTGCAGATGCATTGAAGGAAGCTTAATAGCAGTTTGGATAAGTGGTTGTGAACTTCCGAGATGATTTATCACCGGTGAAAAACAACCCATTTTCTAAAACTTATATCCTATTAAAGAAGCATTAAATGAAAAGCAGAGCTAGAGAAATTGTCTTCTCTAGAGTTCTGTGGGGATTCTTTCTTTCTTTCTTTGTCATTATCAGCAATACAAACTTGGGCAACAAAACAGCTTTTTTTGATGATGAATTTCATGTTTATTTTGAAAAGTAGCATGCGTAGGTAAATAAATTCTTTAAAAAAACCCAAGATTGGAATTCACGGCTATGTATTGTTTAAAAAAAAATGAAGCAGAAGATTATTCTTTTAAGTCAGGATGAATGCATACATTTGTATTCCCTTCTGCACAATTGACTGAACTTCACTTTCAAAATGTCAAGGATAAATATCTTTCAAATGGTTCCATTAAAACTGTGATAACCATAGTAACAGTATGTAGTTTGCTTATATCATTTTTTTTCTTTTTTTTTTTCTTTTTGGTGCATATGCTTTGCAACAACACTGCTAAGAGAGGTAAAGAAAAGCAGTCCCTACAAATTAATGATTTGAATGTGGGTGTTGATAGCCTTCATATGTTAAGTTATGAAATTTTGTTCGGTAATTTAAAGTTCACTTTATGGATATGAAACCTGAACAGGCCATTATGAAAATATACTACCACCTGCTGCACTCATCAGTATAGAGAGGCTGCTATCTACTGTTTATTACTTCTTTTCCCCAAGTAATTATTTGCATCAGAAGAGGGGAGAGTGAGGTCCCCTCCAGCTCTGGATATTCTACGATTCTATGCTTAAA
This sequence comes from Falcunculus frontatus, assembly GCA_013398115.1. NCBI lineage: Eukaryota > Metazoa > Chordata > Aves > Passeriformes > Falcunculus > Falcunculus frontatus. Next base: position 704,783 of record VZRV01000794.1, read on the forward strand.
TTAAGTCAAAGATAATTAAGAGATCCAGCTACACAGCCTCCAATTACTATCAATACTAATGGATTTTATACAGCTAAATCCCACAGACATTTGGCATAGAAAAATCATCTCAGTGCTTAAACTAACGCAAAGTGTTGTGGCAGTATTGTTAATTACAAAGGAGGGAACACAGATTTAGGTCTTTTTCAACAATACCAAGTACAATCCAAGGAAAAAGGCAGATTTTCTACAGAGTGCTGAGGCCAGAGCAGCTGTGCAGCGCTGAGAGTTACAGAATCCCACTGTCACCATCCCATTTGCACAGCACAGGGCCTGGACACGACCTAATTTGGGCTCTGACTTAAACACAGCCTGCTAATCCCACTTCTGTCTATTTCTATTGTGATATTTTCTGGTAATCCCACTTCTGTCTATTTCTATTGTGATGTTTCATTCAGCTCTATCTAAATTAACTATAAATTCTTATTTGGGATAATCTGCTAAAATATACCCCCATTTCCCACCTCCGTTCTCATAAAAATAGCTTGTGGTGCTCAGTGAACCTGTCAGCTGCAGAACAAAGTTCTGTGATGCAGGCTTCACTTGGTGGTTCTTACTGAAAGTTAAAAAAGTTTAAAAAATACTGATGAATTTGAGATCAAGTTCTAAAGGTGTCCTTCCAGATTGCTGATATTTCAATACAATATAAGTCACACTTTCCAATTCCTTTGTGTAGGTATAAGTGAGGGAGTAGAACAGTGGCTTTTGGGTTTGGCATGGGTTTCTGTTCAAGACCTCTCTGCCTCTCAGTGCCTGAAGTTCTAGAAAGAGAATTATCCCTGTATGCAACCATAAGAAAATCTTTTGGATTAAATATAATAAAAAGTACCTTGCATAATCAATAAGTGGGTTTAACCTATATTTAGGGCTAAATTTACTCACATTCTATGTCTTCTGTGAACCTATTTATTGTGAATGCAAGATGGGCAATATGGAATCTCTGGCAATGCGTTCCTGCTTCATTCACTTGCAATATTTCCATCACAAGAAAAACAAATTCATTTTAAAAATAACCCTCAGTGGACAAACTCAGCCTGGATCAAAATTATCTTCCTGAGCCTGTGTCAAGATGGTGAGCTTATATATTTTTCTACATATTCTGTTTTAAGGCACCATACTGGGAGGTTACAGAGAGTTAATGATTTCAGGAAAGGATTAAGAAAATGGTCAGGGAAATTCGTAAGCTGCTTTGGTACTGACAAAAGGAAAAGTGGCAATATTATCTGCTGAAGGGCTTTCCTGATTCATGTGACAGATTATCCTTAAAGGCTGAACAATGCTTTGCTGAGTCCCTTCTTGAGTTTGCAATGTAAAATCTCCCAATTTGCAAGCTTTGGGAAACATAGTCAGTTAAATCAACTAAATGCTTTTTTTATATATATAAATTCCTTTCATTCTACTGCAGAGCACTTGCAAATAGTGCACCATCCTTCCCACACTTACCCAGCATTTAGTACCACTGTCCTAGGTTACAATGTAAGAAGTAACCAAAAGCGTGTATTCTATTACCATCCTCATAAGCTGTTAAAACAGGTGGGGCAGTGTTTGTTATCTGCTACCATGACTCACCCCTGATAACTCCCTCCGGGGGTTATCTCCTGTTCATGGGCCCATCAATGCCTTGCCTCGTGACTCACCATCCCATTGTGAGAGGCTCCACCCAGGAGGAGGAACTGGGAGTTCCCATCTGTATATAATCAGAGGTTTGGAATAGCCCAGATAGCCCTTACCTACGGGACTTCTGGAGGACTTGAGTGACACCACTGGACCTTCAGGTGAAGACCAGACTCTTCTCTACCGGATCACTGCTTCAACAGGACCGCTTCATCTGGACTGCTACCAACACCCTGACCAACAGGGTAACAGGTTGTATCTGACTTTGTCAGTCCTTTTCCCTTGTGTTATTTCACTTAGTTTTAATTTTTTTTTTTCCTATTAATTTTTAATCCTGACTTGTGATCTCCCACTGGTTTGTTTTCAAACCAATGCAACCACATTCTCCATCCCATCAGAAATAGAGATGTTAGGGATATTTCACTCCTTTTAAACATTATTCTTGTGGCTAATAATGCACTTCTCTCTTTTATTTGTCCTCATAAAATAACGAAGAAAGAATAACCCAACATCTCAATTTTTCAACAGTGTTATGTGAACAGGTTTTCATTGATTTCTTAGAAGGAACAATATTTTGTAGTAAACTCTCATGAAATCTTATCCACTTAGAAGACAGATTTGGCCTTCTGTTATCTGTCATTAAAAAAAAACAAACTACTTTCAATATTGAAGTGGAAAGGTTTTGCCATAGAAATATTTTTTGGGGGAAATATTTACACATTGGTCTCACCATGTTTCTGATGTTTTTGCAGCACATAAATTATGTTATATATATAAGTTTTATATAATATATAACTTATGTGTTATATAAGTTTTAACCAATCTGAACTTATAGTGAATTTATCAACATCTTATGGGCTCTAATTTAAGGAGACTTTTTTATGCCATTGGATGAAATATTCCAGTGACTATCAATAATTGTTATCATTTAAATAAGTGGTTTGTTGGTTGTGGGGGTTTTTCGAATTTTAATTTCTCTGAGTGTCTCTCAATGTTAGATCTTCTTTGTCACACTTCTGATTTCAATGGGTAAGTTTCACTGGCTATCAAGTTGTTTTTTCAGTTTTGCCATCTTCATTCTTCATATTCAGGTCAGAAAATCTCCCTATATTAAACATCTCAAGCGATTGAACTCTTCTTTCAATGAAGTTTGGTTAGTGAGGGGTTTTATTTTTTGTGCTTTCTTCCCCTCTGATTTACAGATTTATTTCACGTAATGTATAAAGGCTAATCAATGCTATGTGAACTTTTCAAGGAATCTTCTACCACTCATGCTCTAACAGCATATTTGCAGGCATAAAAATTAATCAAATTTCCCTTTAATTAATTCAAGCAAACAAACTTCATTTTTTCCTATTACCAAGCTCTCTTTTCCTAATGGTTCCAGGGTAGACTGGCACTTAAACACACACCACACTTAGATAGGAACCTGGAAATTATTTCCTGAGCTTAACTGCAAGAGAGGCAGGAGGGGCTGCATGTCAGGTGCAAAACAGTAATTTAATTCCTTGTGCTTTTTTAGGAGTTTAAGGGGATGAACTCCTTATCTGAAGAAAAAGAAATGAGGCTTGTTTAGTGGTTGTTGCACTCTGTGCGTGCCTTTCAGCAGGTTCCTGCAGAGGCTGCACAGCAAGAGGTCCTGGATTCTTATTTTGTGATGGTTAGCACACGGTGTTGAGGATTTTTATTTGGTTTAATGCCTTACCTGATTTTAAGCTCCTGAATGATCACAAGAGACTCTCTTTGTGCAAACAGATCCTCTGTAGGAAAATCAGCTTTATTCCACCTTCTACTTGTGACTCGGACTGACAATTCTGAGCCTAATCCACAGAGAAAACTGTCAGAGGCATTATAAATTAACAAGTACGTGTTCCTTCCACTTCCAAGCATATCGTCCTAAAAGAAGGGTCTTGAATTTTCAAATCAATATGCACCTTTAGTTACCAAAAACCTCCATTTTCCTAACAATTCTATAAATATATCAGGCCATGGTGATTGCAATTACAAAGGTTTTTGTTGCCTTGATGAGTTACATATACACACATCCATACAGAAATGGAAGTTGAAGCCTGGCTCTCTGACAAGGGGAAAGGTTGTGCTAAGGATACATTCAATATCCCCTGTTTAATAGAAAATAGAGAGAATGAAGACCTAGGAAAGCAGAGTTCACTTCTTATTAAATATAAAGCTCTGTTACCACAGCAATGTCAATTAGTGGGAAATGAGAGAGATCCTTTGATGTAAGCATTTTAGTTGAAATTACTTCACTATGTTCCAAAATCAGCTTTAAGAGACCTTGGGAAAATATAAAGACAGGTGGGCAAAACAAACTGTAGCTGCAATTTGGTACTTAGTATTTTGATGTATTTACACCTGGGTAGCTTTTGGCAGCCTATTTTATTTTGCAGACTTTCTGAGTCCATCTTTGTAGGAGTAGGTTCTAATGAGTCAGGCCATTAGCAACAAATCTCAGGCAGCAAGAACAAGACAGCAGCAGCATTTGTACTCATTGCTCAAACCCTTCTGGGTGTTACACTGCGAAGGAACAAAGACAGACAAGGTCAAATCTAAACATAAACCCCTTTGTGAAACGTTATTTGTACACAGCACTCTCCTCATTAATCTATTTCAAATGCCTACCATATCCACATATTAATGCAACATCTCATGTATGTTGTTCAACCATTTTCTCCTTTTTTGCTGCTACAAAGCTCGAAAAGTAACAGCAGTGAGAAAAAATCAGATTTACACAGGAATTTTTTACCCCTAAAGAAAATCAAAATGTATTTTGTTGATATACAAACAATATTTATTAATAGATCAGTGAACTTTACCAATATTTCGTTAACCATTCTGTCCCCCCAGCAGTGACTCATAAGAACAGCACAAAGTCTTCCTTTCCCCTACTGTTCTTCATTACTCTCACACAGAATGTTTTTGCAACATAAATCTCACACTTTGGTTGAGCCTTTGTTGCCTTGTTTACATTTTCTAAAAACCTATCTTGAATTCTCCAAAATTAAAAGAATAACTTTGATAAAGGAATATTAATTTATTCCATTTCCATGGATATCCAAAAACTTACCACAGGAAGGGATGAGGAGAAGATTACAGCAGCAAATTCTAAGCCATGTGATTCCACCCACAGACACTCTGAGGCAAAACTTCTCCTGGGTAACATGACCTGTCAAACACAAAGATGTGAACTGCAAGCAACTTTTCCCCTATTACCAGAAGAGTTATGTTCAATTGCTGTTTTCTCCATTTGAATTCTCCACATGCTTTCACCAGCAGTTCTCTACTATTTCACACCGCTTTCAAATTCACATCTAGAGAGCTAAATGAAAAAAAAAAAACAGGCCACATAAAAAATCCCATCTATCCAAATCAAGAGTTTGCCCTTTGTTTTCTGTTATCAGTTATTGGGTTTCACCATGCAGTATGCTTCAGGCTGTCAGTTTATTTCAGGACATCCATATTTTGACAACATTTTCTCTTTTTTTTTTTTTAATTATTAGGAAAAGTTATATTGTTATGTAACATTTCATGTATTAGGTACGGGAAGTTACCACATCTCTAATTCTGGCATTACCAACCAAGGTCCCTGGACATCCTCCAACATTCATCTCCACAAATCTCTCAGATGTCCAGGATCTTCCCCACTCTCAAGAACTTTCCTCCAGTCCAGCTCTTCACCTTCCTTCCCAGCCTCCAATCCCCTGAATGTCCCAACCAGTCCAAATGCAGGAGCACAACAAGAGATCACCTTCCTAACAGCCAGTTTTGTGTTTCTCCTCTTCGTTACCTGGAGGTTTCAGGACATGGTAGTTTTGTTCAGCCCAGGTGTCATCCAAACCCACACGTGGCTTTCACCAACTGCAGCTTGCAAGTAGCATCTGCTTGAAATTTCCAAAGCTCAGTTTCAGACATTCACCCACATAACACAATTACGTACCGCACAGTTTAAGTTATTTCCACCCACACCAGTCCTGAGGGGAGGTTTCTACGTTGGCTCCTTCTACTCAGACTTTTAGCAGAATGAACTTTATTCAGTCAAAAAGTGCATTTCAGGTTGTTTGGATTTGTGAAAACTTTGCTTCTAGTTCACAAAGTGCAGACAATATTTCAGAATTTATCCACTTCAGCCACTGGTATTTTGTGTTCCCATTCCAGTGCTTGCTCTGGCACTGGCCATTTGGAAGACTTTCTAGCCTTGACAACCCTTTTATGGTTAACTGTTTAAATCAGTGTTTAGAAAAAATAAAGCAGCATAATTTATGTCTGCATTGTCTTCACCAGTTATTTCACTGCTTATTTCTCAAAGGATAGGAAGTGCCCATCCTTACTTAAGAGCCACACTCTCTTCTAAGAAATCCCAGTGTAAATCCCCAGCTTACCCTGTCTGCACTCACGGAGGATATTAGCTGTTAATATCCACTAAATTTCTATTTATTGTGTTAAACTTGTTTACACCCAAACCCTTCCTTGTCTATATAAAGTCTGTGGAAAGCATCAGCACCTGCCACCCATTCCTAACAAATCCCTGGGTATGTTCCTATCACTCTCTGCTCCTGCCAGCACTTTGCAATGACTGCTCAACTTCACTTTCTGTAGAGCTGCTGAAAAGTCTAATGAATGTTCCTTTTCTTCTGAAAATTATTAATGAAAGCTGAGCATTTAGCTAGTGTCTTTTTAATCTCATTTTCATGAGTTGGTCTCCTAAGTCAAAGAACCTTACTTGGATTTTTTTTCATCCATTCCAAGTGTTGTTTTAACTGAACTTCCACCTTGGAGTACCCAGGATCTTGGAACATCAAGGCTCCTCCACTTCAAAATAAAACATAATAAAAAAACTGTCCTTCCTGATATTCTGGAGGAGGGAGCAGATTGAGCCTGCAAGTCATTTCTCCTTTAATGTCAGCTCAACCTTTACCTTGAGTTTCCCAGGACCTCCTTCCTACTGGCTGCATCATGTCCCCACTTTGTTGACAGATTAACACATGTTGCAAAAAATCATACTCCAGGTTTTAACAGTTTCTGTAATTAATTCTGAATGAATTCTCGTAGGGCTTCCCTTCTTCCTCTTTCCGTCAATCACATTTGGGTTTGCTTTTTTTCTTTATTTTCTCACTTTTCTTTCTCTTCTTTCACTGCATTTCATCTGAGCTGCTTTTCATCCTCCTTCATTTACATTTCTCAGTCTCATTCAGATCTCAAAAACTTTTCATATGGAGTTGTCGCAGATGTCATTTTATCGAGCTGAAAAGCAGTGAAGGTAAGGTTAATTTCCACTTATATTCTCTCTGCGGTGAGGAATTTTGTTTTGAGTAAATACAAAATAACCTTCTGCTATAAATCATTAAACCTAAGTGAGTATTGTGACTTTATTGCTATAATGCAAACACCATACACATTAAGCATTTGCCAGAAGAAAAGTTAAACTGAGAGAAAATTTACTTGGCTTAGCTTTCAATCTAATAGTCCATTATGGGTAAGTAGCAGGGACTGCCAAAACTCGGAGCCTGCCTGTGTATTTTGAAAATATTATGGTTTGGGAGGTGAGCAGACAGTAGCAGACTATTTAATTTAGTTACAAGAAATCAGTCTTGTTATTAAACAGCCACCTTCAGCCTCGTAAGAGAGAAACAAAAAGAACTTCCATGTAAAGGAAACATCTCTATCCAAAAACAGACTAGTTTTGCCTACTTGAGTCGACTTAATTGTTATAAAAATAAATTTAACTAAGAATTAAAAGCAATATATGCACAAAGGGGATTTAATTTTAATTTTTTTAAATTTTAATGGAGAAATGTTAAATAGATGGATAGAGGCTTCTGAAAGGCATGGACAAGACTTTGAAGCATTGGTAGGAAAGCAGAACAAGAGGTGGAAGGATTGGATTTTAGAGAACCTCTGTGATTAGCTGTCTAGGAGGACAGCCTTATCTATAATACTGTATTTTTGTTTCTCTGGTATTTATGATTAAACACACTTTCTAACAAACTTAAGGATAAGACCTTAAAATCAACGAGAATGGGCATAACCAACAGAAGAGTTTCCAAAGAGAAGAAGAAAAATGTAAAGAAATTGAGGGTCAACACAATTGCAGATAACATAAATGAGCAGGAAGGAATCAATAACTACTCCTAGTAGGGTAACTTGCAATATTGGACATGTGGTGAAAAAAGAGAAGGGGGCAATACTTCTGGAGAAAATGAGGTCTCAGAAAATGAGGTCTCCCCACATCTGCTGAATTAGACTTGTGATGGCGAAAAGAAACCCATCAAAATGTGGGAGAGGAAGTCAGCAATAAGAATATGAGTGAAAAACGAGATATTACAGCAGAGAGGAATTATTCTCTCAGTAAGCAAGCACAGGAGCAAAGGAGACGTGGCCAAACACAGAGCTGCTGGGGAGCTCAACAAGGCATGAGATAAGAGAATCTGGTGGAGAGGGAGAAAGGGTGCAGAATGGTTTATGGTTTGTTGTTATTATTTAGCACCCAAACAAGGAGACATTTCAGAGAGAAAACTTTGCAACTTTGATTAATGCTGTTGTTTCAAGTGAAACTGTTGGTTGTTTCACAAACCATCTGCAAAACAGTGGAAACATGAACAGAATCCTTAAAGCAGATCTCCCAATATTAGTCACTTTATCTGCCATCTGTTGGCAACTGCAACTGCCAGTTCATTTAGTTTTCTACAAGCTGACCCTAAAATAACTCACTGCAGAATTGTAATATTTTTCTCACTTCCTGTAAGGAAAAGGCATTCTAACTTCTTTGAACTAAGGCATGAAATGGCTTGTAAAATATCAAGATGAACTTAATAAGTATGTACTAACTCATTCAACTGACATGCCATGAAGCTGGAGGAACCTTTAATATTCCATTAATTTCACTGTAAAAAGCAGTTCCATGAAGAGAAATAAGTTCCCAGACAATGAAGGAATCTTCATGCTCATTATTTTTTTTATTGAAGTAGACAGAAGCTTGACAAAGAACTACACTACTTGCAGCTACCAGGATAAATTCACTGGACATCCAATATAGCATCACACTAGGTACAAATATATAGGATATCTGAGCTTTCAGAGGATTATATTACAGCAATAACCACATGTCAGGATAAATGAACATGCAACATCAGGACATTCATGTTGCTTAGACAAAAGTAAAAGGACAGAAAAGGAATTGCTAGGTGCATTTTAAAGGAAGAAAGGGACAATGGAAAAATAAATAAAATTTCAAATTCCATGGATATGTTTTGTATCTTCAGAAGACTGAAAAATCATATTTTATGTGCCTGCTAGAGAAGACATGCAAGGCTGCATTGGCTTGCCCAAGCAATAAGAATGAAAAACAGAATGTGAGGGAAGAGGAGATATCAACAAGGAGTTTTCAGTTCCAGTTCTATCTACAGTATGCATAACTATTATTTGAGAAAGGTCCAGCCAACAGAAGCACATTCACAGATCAGAGAATGAGTGGCATCAGCAGACTGTCCTGATGCTGCAGAGGTGCACAGATGTGGCATCTTCCCCCACATGAATTCTGACAACAAACTGTGCCTATTTCTCGTGTGGTGTTCACCTGAAAACCTGAATTGCTTTCAGGAAGAAAGGGGGACTCTATTCTGATTTTATTAGGGAAGACCCTCTCCCACAGATTTGCTCATGGTTATGTAGAAGGATGAGGACCCTGCTCCATAATAAAACTTTCATTTTATCATAGAAGTGGAAATTTAAGAGGAATTACACATATTTAAGAAAAAGCTGAACTTTATCAAAAGGCATTTAAAAATACCTCCATAAACAAGGTGAAGTATTAAATACATATACAGTAAATAAAGTAATTTGCCAATAAAAATATTAACTGGGAATCACTGGGAAGCCAAAGAGAAATTCACTTGAATTAAGATAATGTCTCTGGCTGCTAACAGCCAAGTATTTCAGTTCTGTCTGTGTCAGCATCCAGGGCAGGCCAGATGCATTGCCAGAACCATTAGCTGCCCTCAAGAAACTGAAATACTCCAGAAAACACAAAATCCTGCTGTCTGCATAGACCCAGGCTGCTTGGACAGGTATGTGTATAATTGTGCATCTCAGTTATGCATCTTCAGTGACCTGGAGACAAACCAAAAGTCTGGAAAAGATTCCAGGTTGTCCAATTTGTGGCACTGGTTTTGCAATAAGGTGTTTAAAGGAATTACATTGGTACAAAGCCAGTGAATTCAAGTCTGTGGCCGAGTACTTAAAAACAGAGATAAGTTAATTTTTCACAGACTTAGACTTCCTTTCCATAAAGTGATTTTGGTTTTAGAATCACTGAACAATTCTGGTTGTAAGACATCTCAGGAAATCAAGGAGGTCATTCTCCTACTAAAAAAAGTGGAGTGGGTTGACCAGGGCTGGATGCCAAATGCCCACTGAGCCCCTCTGTCTCTCCTCAGCTGGATGGGGACAGAGCAAATGTGGCTAAAGGCTCATGAATTGAGATAAGGACAGGGAGACATCACTCAGCAACCACCACCATGGGTAAAACCGGTTTCTTTGGGGAAAATTAGTTTATTACCAATCACATCAGAGCAGGACAATAAGAAATAAACCCAAATGTTAAAACACCTTCTCTCCATCCCTTCTTTCTTCCCAGGCTAAGGAAGTCTAATAAAACTTAGAAGCACCATGCATAAATGGATGTTCTGGATGCAGCAGCAGCACATTATCCCTATGTCTGTGAGTGTGTGGCACTTGTGGGGTCTCTGCAATAACCAACCCTTCTACCCTGCATCTGGAGGCTCTTAACAAAGTGCTCCCTACAGAGGCAGTGACACAACCCCTTCTGCAGCCTCCTCTCCACCCCCCACTCGGCAGAGATATAATTTTCTTTTCACATTCAAAAGGAAGAAAGCAACTTTGAACACCGTCTCTCTCACTCCAGCTGTGACGTGAGGATAGAGCTCTTCCCAGCTACCAGAAACTCAAACATAAAGGCAGCAGATGTGAAGGAAAATGCAGCTCTTCAAAACAGGAGCCACATCCCCAGCTGAAACAGAAAGCGAGTCCCCAAGTCCCCAGTGACGTAAGATAATCTCCCCTGTGTATGAAGATTTTGGACAAAAACTCAAACAAACAAAAGTACAGACGTTTGCCATTTGCTTCTACATCATGGTGACAACAAAGATATAACCCACAACGGTACAGAACATCCAATTTTGCATTTATTATAGTATCTATTTTGTTCCTAGGCTGGATTTTCTACCACTGGGTTATTGCTCTGATGCCCTGCAGCACAAGAGTTGAAATTGTCCCAGGATGAATATTTGTGATAATGCTTTTATTTTTATTATCCTAGACAAATTTGCTTCTTTGTAAACCTATCTAGTCCTGTCACTACCTATGTGAAGTATGTCAGTATTATTTACAAGTTGATTTAAGTCAAGGATGATTTTCTGGTGCCCTTAGGCTGATAATTTTCCACCATGAAAGTGCTCTTTTCCTATAGAGTTGTTTTAACTTTCAGAATTTGCATTTTGCCATTTTTCCCTTCCTGGTTTATTATTTTTGATTGTCACAAGACAAATCCTATGCTTCTCCACTCAGTTTCTTCTCCCCCTTGAGTTTTATTTTCAGGAATTTCCTTTGTTCCTGTTTTATGCATTATGTTGGTTACCTTTGTATTTGTTTACCTGCACTGACTTTGAAAAGAAAAATTACTGTGAAAATCCCTGTACCACTTCCTCCTTTTTTTTTTTTTTTTTTTTTTAATCTCAGCCTGGTTTATATTATTCATTTTTGTCTTTTAGGGAGTGTTTGGATTATGTTTCAGTGGAAAGGCTTTTCATGGGAAGTGTCTCCCTTTGAAAATGAATCAGCCTGTACAAATTCATATGTTTTTACTCCTCAGGAACAGATGTTAAGGGAATGTAGGTTAAGCTTTAGATCCAAGCTAGTCTCTGCAGGACTATAATTTGCTGAGATAAACAGAAAAATGGAAAGGCAAACCAACAGGGGCATCCCAGATTTAACATCCCTTCTGTTCTGGCTGAGATGCATTTGACTCTGTCACTCGCAGATACGCTTTGCTGCCACAGTAATCAAAACCAACACAGAAATCTCTCTTAATCACTACAACATTGTCAGCGTTGTCTAAAGCTATAAACATGCAGCTCATCAGAGACAGAAATTTGTAAATATTCCAGACAAATGTGCATTGTCCCATACTGTAATTTTTCTCCTATGAAATATATTTATAAAAATATGTGTTTATAAGAACATTTGAGGAACTCATAGATGTCACTCAAAGAAATGGTCAAAAGCTTGCATAAATATTTCCTGAAGACTAACACAACCTTTAGTTACCAAGAGAAGGCTGACAGTTTTGTCATTGCCTTTGACAATGGCCCAAAAAATTAATGGATTTGTTCTTACCTGCAGTCACCACTCAGCTCTGCTTGGTCCCTCCAGCAGATTTTTGGAGTATGTTGGATTGGGGCCACCAGCCAGCCTTGAAAATCTCTCTCATTCACTTGAATTTGTTTTTAGGCCAATAAGCTATGATTAGCTTTTCATCATCATAATTAATGTAGTATGGATTAATTAGTTGATTTAGGCACCTGAGTGGCAATTTTTCATTTGACTGTGGCAGGATTTGCACAGCCTATCTCCTCTCCAGAGACTTTCTGTATTTAATACTCATCTAGGTTTCTGTAAATTTTTTTGACATCCCTTCCAAGCAAACAAATCTTACGGGAAAAAGTCATTTTGGTAGACAGAAGCATGAGAGAAGAGCATAAGTCTCCTTCAGTGCAAAAGCAACCTGAAAAGAAATATGCAGAAGAAGAGGGCACAAACCGTGCATTCTGCACCATTTTCCAGCAAGATTTTGCAACAGAACACCCCAAAGCATAGTTTGGTATGAGGATGGAAAGTGAAGCCTCTCCTGCCAACCCACTCCAGTGTTTGACTCCTCTCACAATAAAAACAGTGTTTTCTCAGATTCACAGTGAATTTCATGTGCTTTAGGCTGTGCCCATTGCCTCTTTTCCTGACAGTGGGCACCTCTGAGAGGAGCCTGAGCCCTGCTCCCTTACAGCCCCCATGAAATAGAAATCAGCATTGGTAAGATCTGCACTGAGACTTCTCCAGGCCAAAAAATCCCAGGTCTCAGCCCAATGCTGAGATGCCCTGTGACCAAAACTATGTACAAGTAATAAAATTTAATAAATAAGTTATTTATTTATTTTTTATTACAATTAATAAATAAATTATCCGCCTAATATCGAGCCTGTGTTTAAATACTTGTTAAATCAGGTACAAGGACTCCCTAAATCCAAACTGCTTTCAGAGAGTAGGATGTTCCCAAAGAGGAAGGAAACAATTCTTTAAGCAAAAAATGCCATCATCCCAAAGAAAATATAAATCACAATGATAAATATCCAAATCTATTTCAAAGAAATTCTGTTTCTAAGACTATTTTGTGATTGTTTCCTTCAGATTTAAAAGAAATATGTTTTCCTTTGAAATGCCCTCCGGAAAGGAATGAGATTTTAGGCAGCACCAGAACACGGTCTCACTCCAAGCCTCACATCAAGCGAGCAGGCCAGGAGGTTCCACAGTAGCAGCTGGGAAGATTTACTCCACAGGGGCACCCTGGATCCAAACTAGGAAGTTAATGCAGATGAAGCCAGTGTTTATGAGGATTTTTTTAACATACAAAGTGACATTGTGTGGTACAGACCTCCTTACCCTCTGCTTGCTGCATTATCCTTGTTCAAGAGGAGAAATATCAAAGAAAAAGAGCCTTGGTGTATTCTTTGTGTGTCCCTAGAATTAGGTGTAAAAAGGGGTTTCTGTAGCACTGAAAGAGGAGCTTTTATAAATAAAAAACATTGTAGCTTACTCAAGTAATTTATCACCCATAACCAAATACAGATGTTTCCACTTGTCATGACTTTTTTTTTCAGAAATAATACAAAAGAAATGCCATTTTGAAAACACAATTGCATCTTGACAGAAATTTTTATAGTGCTTTATTCAATCTCAGGCATACATTACCTAGTAATTCCTTTGTAAATTTATGGCGATTATTCCTTAGCAACTCCTTTAACATTTAGAGTTTTTCCTTGACACGTGCAAAATAAATGCCATGTACTTTCTGCAAAGCACAAACAGCCATGGAATTACTTTGCAAAAAGACTGCAATTATCATTTAATCATGCTTAATTATATGTGTAATGTACCTCGAGCAAGTGTTACAGAAACTGAGAAACAGATACTTCGTTACAGTTACAAAAATGGTATTTAATCTAACAGAATATTGTCTGTCAGGTAGCATTGCATTACTATCATACCCGGAGGCATCTCACTGATTTTACTATTCAGAAAGCAACTTAAGCTTTCTGGCCTTTACCTCCTGACACTCCCAGGTGGGACAAGGCCTGTGGTTTACAGATCTACAAAAAAAATGAAAATATGGGAGCTCTGTCATAAAAATCCAATTTGAAGTACTGTATCTTCAGTTTCAAGAGTTCCAGTGTTGCATAACTACACTTTTTTGGGGTTTTTTCTTTCAATTATGTACTAAATTAATAAGAATCCTCATAAAATCATGCTCATGACTCACTGAGGACCTAACACCCCCTTTTTTACAATGTCGTCAGCACCAAGTACTCTGTATGACACGTAGAAAGGTTGATGACAGAAGACCTGTTCTCTCCTCCAAGGGTTTTACAAACCAGATCTGCGCTGCTTTTTTGGAATATCTTCTGCACAGCACTCAGCTTTCTTCCCTAAGGGAAGGGATCTGGCAATCTGAGAATCAAGACTTGCATTTCACAGCAGTCAGGGTATGAACAGAACTGATTTATGTCAGGCCAGAGCTCTGGGCAGGCCTGGCTATGTTAAACAGGAGAGCAGATTCATTTTCAGAAGCTTGCTGAAAACACAGTCTTCGGGGATTTATAGGGGTCTTACCAATCACTGAATCACTTATTTGACTTTGTAGAATAAACATTAGTACATTTTTCCTTTTACTTGCTTTTTTCTTCTCCTTTATAACATGCGAGCTAAGCCCTAGAGCTAAAACACTACCAATATTTGTAAAACATTTGCTATATAAAAAGCAATTCCTGCAGTTGTTACCTAAGAAATCATCTGAATGTTTTGATAAAATAAATAAGGAGCATCCAGTAGGTAATATATGGTTGACAGTCTTCTGTTTTAATATGGGCAAACAATGACTTATGTAAAGATCCTTGTCTGCTTAATACTGCCCATTTCAGATGTAAGATGAAGAGCAAATATGAAAAATTATTCTAGATACTTCTATTTTTGAAAAATCACCATATATTACTGAAAAGATCAGCTTTTATTTTTCCAGCTGTACACTAATATGAGCTACTTTAATTTTTCTCCTTATGAAGCCTGAGGAAAGATGACCAATGGCCAAGATTTCCTCTAGCTTTTTTTGCACAGTCCTCTGGACTAGATTTTATCCATCCGTCCAAAGGCAGCCCTGCCTGCAAAAGGGGTCAAGGATTCCCCCAGCAGGGCATTAGGCACAGCTCCAGTCCCTGTGTTTGCCAGCTACAACATTAAGTGAGAGAGAAAGTGAGATAAAACAGCAGGTGTCAAGTAAAAATTGCTTTCCAGGTCTAAGAATAGACAAGTTGATGGTTCCACTGAAGTAAATCAAAGTTTTTTTCACTAACCTCAGCACAAGTTCTGTTATTTAAATTTTGTTCAGCCCAGGACACCAGCCCCTTTGGCCTCAATATCACCAAAATAAGTGGCAGGGTAATGCAAAACTAATCATATGAGAAGATCAAACACACATTTTTAATTAAATGCTGTTTAGTGTCCTATGGTTCAAGAAATAGGTTTTTCTTCTAATGATTTATTTAAATTCTGTCTGATACTGGGTTTCATCTGCTTTTGTTTCCTTTTTTTGATCTTAGGCTATTATTTACCTTACAAACACTTCATGCCTGCCCAGCATTCTCCAGAGCTGTGAATCACACTGCTTTATCTTCCGCAGAGGCATTCATTCCTTCTTTTTTATTGACATTCTACCTCCTCAGGGTACCTGATCTTTGTCCCTTTATTGATGCCTCATTGCATGCCTTTTTCTCCGTAGTCAAACAGGTTTCTTGAAGATGGTGCAACACAAAGTCAAGGCAAAACATCTAAGGAACACTGGGAAAGACACGGGGCAAAGCATTGGAGTGCAGCTGAAATGGTGTTGGCCCTGCTGAGACAGAGTGGCCTGGCAGCCTGAGCAGTGTGCCAAGGGGGAACAACGAAAAGCAGAGAAGAATCGTGTGTTAAGACTGAGTAAAAGCACATAGGAAGAAGGAAGAAAACCTCTGGCAAAGTGAAAGCTGAAGCAGAACCAAACGTACAAAACTAATTAAAAAGGAGATATTACTAAATGCCTGGTACTTATAAGCCAAAAAATGTTTAACATTGCAAATGGACCAAATTCTGTTCAGCTGGGGCTACCAAGTAATTTCATTTATAGCAACACCTTAAAACCTACTTGAGTGAAGAGACACCAGTCCTCTGGCAGGAGAAGGCCTTTTTATCGATAGCAGTTATTGTCCCACACATTGGGGCATCACCGTGCCCCAGCCTGCTGCCACTTCTCTCCTGCATCACCTCTGACTTTGTTCAGGTCTGAGCTTTCATTGCCAAGTGGACTCTTGTGGAAGTGTGGGAACCAGGCAAAGGTGAGGGCCTGGGCACAAATCAATCTGTCAGTGCAAAGCCTTAGGAAGCTGTGAAGGATAAGACTCTTCTCTGGACTAAGAGGGTAAATTTAAATATCGTTTTGAAGCTATCAGTTGGATAGTTAAGTCCCCACAGTCAGATATTAGGACGTTTGTCAGCAGGGGTGTACGGACGTGATTCAAACTCAGCGAGTCAGAGATTTTTCCATTCACAGTGGGTTTGGAGCTCTCCCCAGAGGATCTGCCAGAGGCATCGACTTCCTTCTCTTGCAGGGTGCAAGACTTCCTGCAGAGGAGCACATCTCAACACAGGGCTGAGGGACACTGAAGAGGTGACAGCAGCAGCCAGCAAGAGGAGGAGGATCCTTTGGATCACAGGGAGGTGGAAGCAGCTGCTGCAGCTGGTCAGGGACCCATGGATGGGGTGGGACACAGAGAGTCGGAGCTGGGGACAGCCACAGCACAACCTCGGAGTCAGACTGTGCTGAAAGCCACGAGAAAGGGAAGTCAGCAGCCTGTAGGTGTGCCTTGACTGGAGGAACCTGTGTGAGGTGACCTTTGAGAGAGGCAGCTCCATGGCTGAATTCACATTTCCACTGCAGAGCTGGAACGCTGGCTTTTCTGCTCTGTGTCTCATAAAAACAAACTCTGTCTGTGGGAAATAATTATGGAACCAGAGTCAGACCAAATTTCTTCTTGAAGACAAATTATATTCATGAGAAACTGTTTTCTCTGTAACCTTGGGGGTGGGGGGGGAGGGAGGGGAATGGTGTTTGGTTTTGTGTTTGGTTTTGTGTTGGTTTTCTTTTTACTATGAAACATCCAGATTTTATGGACCCTGAGAGAAATATTTCATAAGTATTATCTGCTGTCTGCTTGTCCCATGCAAATAGATATCACCACAGAAATAATAAGTGTAAACATATTTTGTCATTTATCTTAAAAAAAAAGAGCATGAGAAGATTTTCCCAGATTGTCAGTTTAACTAATTTCTATAATTTTCCTTAAAAAATGGTATTTTGGTGTAATGTTAGGTTGTCTATAAGATGTAGTATGTATCATATGAAACGCTAATTATATTTTTTTACTTACATGCATTAATAAATAGCATGGAATAAATATAAATGAGTTTTCAGGACTGTGTAACACTATGCACCCAAAAACTGAACATGTTCTTTTTACAAACTTATGGATATAAAGGACCTTGAAATGGCAGGTTAAAGTTTGCAGCTCTCATTAGCAGCTCTGAATTTTAACTTCTATTTTATAACAGCTGCTGTACATTCTGGCTGATAGTTCTTTCACAAAAATAACCTTCATGGTATCATTTTTACTTAATCTAGTATAATTAGGGATCAAAATCAGACCTATCACAGTTCCTTGAGATGATAACTGGTGGATTAACTTAGCATTAATTAGTTCTGTGTCATTTCATGTTACCCATTGTAAGGTATACACAGAAACTTGAACTAGGAGATTATTGAAAACAGACCCTTTTGTCCTGAATCAATTTTTACTTACAAATGTGAAAATAAACAAATGTTATATGCACACAGTCTTGGGAAAAAAAAGTCCCTATGATTGGAAAAATAGGGATGCTTGAAAAAAGTCATGGGGTATCACATTTCTCACACAGGGGATCAGAAATAGATTAAGGATTATATTATTAGTGCTTTGCTGATACTGGGAAATAAGATGACATAATTCATTATATTTGAATACTGAATATTGACCAACTCTTTTTAATTTTCTACAACTGACTGAAAAATTGGCAAAAAAAAAAAAACCCTAAATGATTTTTTAAAAAGTCTGGATAATACATGATTACGTTTGACTGTCTTCATCCGGAGTGACATTTAATGAAAGCAAGACAACAGAAATTGCATCACTGACATCCACACCTGGAGCTTCGGGTAGCCAGTCCAAGGCTGGTCACATCAGGTGTCCCCTGGATCTCCCCTCTGAAACCTGTGGGCAGATGGGAGACTGGGCTGAGATCGAAGCTGTCAGAAGAGCAGCTGTGAGATGAGCAGACAGCTCTCCACCAACTCTACAGACATGCAGAGAACTTAAAAATGTTCAGCTCAGCCTCATTCTGAAGTACTTTATATGTCACACAGCACAAATGCAGCGTTACATCTCCTTTCCAGCCTCTTCACCTGACTCCCCTCCATGCAGGATGCATCTTGGTTTCAGCCCACTCGTGTCCTGATCACCTATTCTGGAAAACATTCCTGAAAGTAGAGAATTTCTGAAAGGACACAGTGATTTTGTTGGATTAAATGATCTTGGGGTAGTTAGAAGGCCCTAAGGCAAAGAATGAGATTCATCTGACCCCATGACAGCACTAGAGGCTGTGTGTTCTGGCTCCCTGTCAGACCAGATTTGGTTTTGGTTGGATTTGAAAATGTACAAGCTTTGGCAGCAATTGCTGAATCAAGAGCCCCAGAATATGGAGCTGATCACAAGTTTCTGTATGGATGTAAGAAATCCCAAGCCAAAACTCCCAGAAGTTTCCAGATCTTCAGCAGAATCTAAATCATTGTGATCCCTGAATTATAGTCAGGTTCTTAGAGTTTTCAGGGTAAACTGTTGTAAAGCCAGGATTTGTGAGAGAGCCCTCCTGCCTTCAGTTGTGAGACATTGTGCCCACCAGGGCTGAGTAAATCCATCAGCTCCAGAAGTCAGGATTCTCAGCTGTGAGACAGAAAACAACCTGGCAGACTTTTTAATCTTCATTTAACTTTGGTTTTGGAAGTTTACTGAAATAAAAACACTTATGGGAGGGGGAAAAAAAATAAATTCAAGAATTTTCCAGAGAAAATTTCACTGACCTTTAACACCAATAGAGTCTGCTTCATAGCCACAGAAATAGAATAATAACCAGGTATGGTTCTGCACTTCTCTGAAACAATTTACACAGGTGACACCTCCAGATCAACTCTATTTCCACATGCAAGGTCACGGGTTTCTAAGGCAGAAAAGAAACATGGACCCCAGCCCGTGAGTCAGAGCTCTTAAATCATGTCACTATCATCCCATCAAGTCTTTGCACTTTATTTTCCCACCCTTTCTCTGCCACAGTTTTGAAAGACACTTCTTCGGGGACCACACCAATAGGATGAAATCTCTCATTCAAATGGACATCACAGGTTTTCAAAGAGATATTAAACACTCTCATAATGCTAATAATAATAAATAACAAGCCAACAATGATGGGGTTTTGACTCTTGATGGAATAGAAGTCAAAACAAGTTATGGTACAATATATATTTATTAGTCAATGAAACTGGATGGCTTTAAAAAGGGAAGCATCAATAAAACTGGGGGAAAAATGTCATGGGATAAGCCTCATGACAGTACCATGGTAACACTTCTTGCTGTACTGCAGCTGAGTGCTGGGATTAATTTGCAAGGGAAACAGCTTTCCTATCCAGACCATTCAATCAAATATTAAGTTATATGGTCATTACAGGCAACTGGGGAATATAAATAAAAGGAAATGCTTATTGTGCCTCTTCTGGTATCCTTAGTTATTAAGCTACTGCTTCAGCAGCAACAATAAGCAATGTGTATATTTTGATTCCTGAGTAACTTGTTGGAAATTAGGTTTCACAGTAGTGTTTATGTATTAGTCTGATCAAATGCTGCATTATCTTCTACGCTTCTTGGTGGTATTTATGTATTAAGCTTCCTTTTATTAAGTTTCTTGCTGAAATATGATGTATTAAGTAAAGGCTCCCCATAGTAAATTATGTTGGTTTCTTGGTATTATCACTGCATTACCCTGCTCTGAATGATCTTATGTGCCTCATTAGCATAACATGAATTACAATAGGGAGTTTAATCTCAAGCCCTACACTTCTTTATGCACATCTCCTTCTCCCCATAACTTTTCATTACCGCAGGCTGGGAGTTTAGGCTGATAACCAAACAGGAATGGGGAAAAAAGTCGTGTTCCAGGATGAATGAATGTAGCAGCCTACAGGAATAGGGAATAGTATCTGAGTGTTCTCTCAATGATGGCAGCAAACAGGGGAATGGAATGAAACTTCAAGGCATACATGTATCATTTTTACTGACTCTGCATCCCTAATGACAGGGGAAATGAGCCCACATTTTGCCACAGCGGCCTAAAAGAAAGGAGTGCAAAGACCCAGATTCTTCCTATGGGTTTTGTGCACCTCAGTAAGTCCTCAAATCAGGAATGTAGATCTTCTGTACCTCATGTGAGGGAAACAGGCATTTAGAGGAAGCTATCTAGATCCCGTGCAAAATCCATTAGAATAGAGACTTTTCTCTCTGTGTTATCTTCTACTGCCACTTTTCAAGGATATTTTTTCCTATCCATTTCTTGATATGGTTATGTGATCACATTAATTGAGACATTTGGCACCTATGCACAAACTTTTTTCAAAAAACCAAAATTCTAATGTTCTCTTCCTATGGGCGGAGAAAAGTACAATGAAAGAGGTTTTGTATAAAAATATTTGGTTACATATTGCTCTGCTTCGAGGAAAGCCTTTATTTGTATGTTTTAAAATACGTTTCAAACGAATGGCTCAGCCCAAGTTTGGAGGATTGAGCAGAGAGGTTCAATAAATAATTACTTAATTATGGACAGCCTTCATCCCCGACCTTAAAACTTAAGATCTCATGGGCTTTTACACCCACACTGCATAAAAAGCAGCTCCAGAAACTACTTTGATAGATCACACATCTACCTGAACAAAAGGAGACAGGCTCCCATGTGTAACAAAAAAAAAAAGCAAAAGGAAAAAAAACTAGGCTGTTATTTATTCTAAACACTAAAACGTATTTAATATTGGTTACTTCATATAGACATGTTTTGAAAATAAATTATACTGAATTTATGCTATTTTATTAGTGACCTGAGCAATTAAAACTTAATATTTCTCCATGGCTGAACACAGGAGAACAGAGTTAACCTGCCAGCTGTGTAATAGCATCATGTTTCTTAAATGCACCATATTTCAGAAATGTTTGGTATTTCTGCGTTGAATGTTAAATGCAAAGATATTAATATTTTGTTTCTGATCTTGTGAAAAGTTAGTCTAAATAAATGAAAAAATTCTGAGTGTTCGATTTAAAGTATGATTTCCCAGAAACTCATATCCCAATCTTTAAAACAGAATCTTCTGCATGAAGTGACTGCAAAAGGTATTTTACTGGAAAAGTGCAACTTCTGGTACTTTTTTATCATGTCATTGTGATTGCTGTAGTCACAGCATTTGACTGTGGGTCTCTTTAGGGTGATAATGTTTCTGGCTATAAATGTTTTTATTTATCTAAACACCAGCACAGGAAAGGGAGCTGAGCCAGCACAGAATCTTCTCTTATAGCCCCTGTGGGCACCAGCCTCTGCCTTCTGGTTGTCAGGCAACCTCTGAAAGAACTCCGTGGATTTATGTATTTAAATACTTGACTTTCTGGAGCTGTGTATTCCAGAAAGCTTCAGATTCAACAGAATAAAATTTAAACAGGGACCTGCCCTCTCTTACCCTTTGTAACAAAAACAGATTATTATTTGAGTTCTACCACACACCTGAAATGTGTAACCTGCTTCTACTGCAGTTATTCATGTTTACCCATAGGTGTTTGCAGTTTACCTATGATTACATTTCAGCAAGACCTCATATTCCACTTCCAAATTTACCGCTTTTTTGTCCTTTTAAAAACCATTTCAAACATTGCTTTTGAAAAACCCTCATGTCCAAGACAAATCGAAGTTTGCACTTCTCTGCAGTCTACAGAGGTTCTGTTATTGTTTTATTAACACTTAGTGTCTCATTCATCTTCCAAGCACATGACAAAATCCAGCACTGTGGATGTAGCCCTGTCACAGCCAGAGGGATCTGTACCAGACCTGCTTCTGTTTTGTATTTGTACCATCAGTGCCAGTCATTCATGTTTGTATTGGGTATCATATCAAATTCAGGCTTCTGCCAGGAACACATGAAATAAAAACACAATTTAAATTTACCTCATTAGAATAACAACCATTTTCAACGGAGCTGAGTTTAATTCAACACCTCAAAATCCATAGGTTAAATCTAATTTAAATACATGTAAACGAAACCTGATATTATAACATTTACTTATCATCTGTACATCACAGGAAGGCAGAAGGGAGAAAAATCACTGGAAAGAAGAAGAAAGTTTCCAGAGAAGTGGCAGAAGCATTTATCAAGTCAGTGACACACGAACCCTTGTTGGATGACTTTGCAGCAGCAGTTGGACACTGTGCTAAGCAGACATTGCCTGGTATTCATCCACTGCGGGGACTTGCAAAGCGTGACTGAAAAAGATCACTTGGAATGTCTGAAAGTATTTGCTAAAAGCTGAGCAGTATATCAGTTCAGTCCAAAGCAGAAATACAGAAGCATAAACCCATGAAAATATCGTAGGAGATGGAAGGGAAGAGAAGCAGAAATGTGTGTGCAATTTCAGGGATTGCTTCCTCTGGGAATAAAGAAGTTCAGGTGCGAGTCTCCATGAGCAAAGTCAGATAAGCTCTTTGTCAGGACAGTGGGAGGCAGACACTGATGCAAGAAAGAGACAGCAAAATCTATCATCATTCAGGAGCACTCAGCACCTCTTCATTTCTACATGTTAATACTTCTGCCACTGGCTTTGCTTCCTCAGAATTATTATCATTAATGACCCAAAACATCCGTCAAATTTCATTTCAAACAAAAAAAGATGGCCTCTTCATATATAGAAGTACTTTTCTGCAGGACTTGTCTTGGTTCTGGATAAAGTCTTTGATGCATCTGCTGGCTTTCTTTCAATAATATTAGCAATTAAAGTCAAGAAAAATACATCTTTTCACCACTCATACTTAGCATTACAGTGTACATCTTGCAATATTAAAAAACATGCTCTTGTCTGAGGAATCAATTCAAAATTATATTATTAAGCTGCCTTATTCCCAACCAACTTTCCATTCTGTTGGTTTTTTTTTTAACTGGAGTAGCAGTGCTATTAAGATGTCTAGAGCCAGAAAAAAGTCATAAAGAAAAACATTTGTGCTACAAACAACTCATGACAAACACTAATGCACTGATACAAGAAAATGTATGGCAGTGTCACTCCAGGGAACAGTAGATCTTCAGTGGAACCACAGAGGTAGAGGGGCTACAAACAAACCACAGGAAAGAAACTGGAACACCTGGAACTTTGTGTCACTCAGCCATAACTTAAGCCAAGCTTAAATAAACAACCGCAGTTAAGATTTGACAGCTCTTGTGCAGCATCCAGGAGAGAGATGTGTTTGTCTTCCCTTTACTCCTCAACTCAGACATGAGTTAGGTCCATTCCTACCTGGATCAGCCACAGCTGGGTTTTGCCATGTATCTGAAACACGACAAACTCCTGCTGTGGCATCACCAATGTCCTACTCTTGCTCTGATAAACCATAACCAAAAAAAATCAACCCAATTGACAGTTTTTGTTGACATCAGGTTAAAAGCAAATGCAAATGTTTCACTCTTCTGGTCTTAAAAAGTTACTCCACTGTCTGAGCAGATGCTAAATAGAATAATAAACCCATCATTAAAGGAAAGAGAAAGTTATAGGCTAATAAATTTAATTCTTTTTCATTTAAATGGAAAAATTGGCAGACTGAAAAATGCTTCTGCCAATTCAAATCAACAGAACATTTGCTTTACAAATTATCCTTTTGATAGCAAACATAATCGAGATGTGAGACTATACATTGAAAAGATCAAATGTCATTAAGTTGTGCACTCAGTACAACAGCATCAGGAAAAGCAGCATGTATAGGTGCCATCATTCCAACACATAAATCACTCAAATTATACAATGATGTGGTAACAATTTCCCCCTTTTGGCACCTGCTCATTGTATGCAGGTTTATCTCCAAGCATGAGCACATCTGCACAATTAGACATTTATGCATCGAAATTCCCAAGGTTTGGTAAAATCTAAACCCATTACACTAAAGAAAAAGAATCTTAAAGATCAAAACAGTATTTGGGGCAGGGATGGGGAGGACATTCGGATACACAACAAGGGTGATTATCTTCAGCCTTCATTAAATGTGCTGAAAAGCCTCCAAATATTAATTGGCATATTGTGATAAATGCTTCCACTGTTTGTTACTGCAGCAATTATTTGAAATGTCAGCTCCGCCCATGCTACTGCAAACAGTCCTAAATAATAAAGGAACCAGCCTTAAAAATGTACATTTTCCTGGAAATTTTTATAGGCAAGAGCATTCATTCATTTCCAGAGTGCTTTGACTGCATTTTATTATTATTATTACATTTTGCTGCTATTATACCTGAAACCCCATGTGCTACTGATGACAGTATCTGACAGTTTTATTGCTTATTTTCATCTTAATAAGACAGATATCAATTTTATGTATATTAAAAAATTCTTCTGCATTTGTTAACTTCTCTGTTTGGTCAAGCTCAGTCAGTACCTCACGTTTTATCTAAAAATAAAATAGGTAGAATACATAATTTATTTTTTTCAAAGCTACATCAGAGCAGTAAAGTCTACTGGTAAGACTGCAGGTCAAAAATCAGTACATCAGGCTTTCTTAGGACTTTTTCCTTCACTATACAGCCCTGAGCAAGTTGCTTAATGTCTCTGTCCATTTCTGCACTCATCTTGTGTGTGAGGCATGATAATAACTTTATGTGTGAGTCATTTTCATTTCTCTTAGAGGGTGCAGATGGAAGTCATTATTCAATGCAAATCCTTGTCGTTGTTTTGCCATAAAATCTACAAAACAAAGTGTGTTATGGTATTAGGAATGTTCTAGACAACTGAAATTTCCAGTCAAACCACCTCTGGCATCTGAGGTGCTTCATCCACTCCACAGTCCCACCCCATTCCTATTTCTTGGGAAGCTCCCTGATCATTTCAACCCAGTGTACAAAATAGTTCATTCCGACACAATGGTCAGAGTTTATTTTTTAATGAAAGGCAGGACACCTGTAGATTCTCAGAATGTAAATCAGCCCCTTTTGATCTGAGCCATTGCTTCAGGAGAAGTTGATGGATTTGGATGGACGGTGCAACATAAATAATTAATGTATGATAATTACAGTGCACAAACTGCACAGGTACCACAGCCATCCAACTCCTGTCCTAATTCTCTTCCGACACAAATATTAATCAAGACATCTCAAGTGGAACTTGATGTAATAAATGAAATAGTCTCATAGTCTTGTCAACTATGAAGTCAGTATTAACCACCAATTCTGTGATTATATCATTGATTTAAGCTTAAAGTCTTTTATTTACAGTCTTGTCTCACATGTGAAGCCTTTATAAATGCAATGAACAAAGAAATCAAAACTGGAATCTGAGTATTGTTATCCTAAATATCCCTGGTGCTTAGGTATGGGTCACAACAAAAAACAAAGGAAACCAGTTGTGAACCTGCCTCTGGGTTAGTGATTAAAATCAGGCTCATGTCTAGCAACTGCAGAGCCAAAAAAGGGACTTGATTTTAAATAAATGGGCCCAATTTAACATCTCATTAGTTTTGTCTTAAATCAGTGGAAGTCAGTGTAGTACCACAAATTCAAGATATTTATATTTATCTTTTTACATAAAAAGCATAGAATAATCTCAAAGTACACGCCCGAGGAACATGTAAAATTAAGGCAACCTGTAAAAATGCACATAACCTTTATCATCACGCCTTACTAACGAGAAACAGGACAGGAGGCACACACCTCTCAAACTGACATGAAACTTGCACTAGCTCTAAAGAGCAGGGCCAACTTAAATCAAAGAATTCCAAAAAACTGGAGCAAAATCCTTCCTGCTGCAGGATATCTTTGACTTATACCACAGATTAGTATGTTCAGAGACAGGGGAGCATAATGAAGGTAAACTACAAAATCTTAATACTCCATTGCATTAAGAATTTCCCACTAGAAATATTGTATGGGATCCAATTCTGAATTAACATCAATAATTCAGTGAAGCAGATGTGCCATTCTCCAGAGGCCACTGCACAAATCTCATCTTGCAGTGATATTTACAGACACCAGCTCACTTCAGACAGTGCAATCTCCTCTCTGACAGCTGTGACAGCAGCAAGGCCTGGAGTTTATGGTTCCATGCCATGCAAGAAGGAATTTGAGAGTTTTGCAGCTTTAATGGGAACGGAAAGTGTGGGTTAATCCAATAAAATGAGAATCATCCTTTCCGAGCATAAAAAATTTAGAAACACTGCCTTTTAAACCCCCATTTTATTAACCTTTATCAGCTGCTGTGAAACCAGCACATGATGAGATTTTTGAACTTTGCTGTCAGTAGCTAAAGGGTAATGCTTGTAGTGATTGCTGTTTTGCAAAATTATAATTCTGATATCCAAAAGGTCTTCTAATGGATTTATTCTCCAATGATTACCAAGTGGCACTGGCAGACCACGAGCACGGTTCGGTGGCTGCATCCCAGGGCAGCGTGGAGAGACTGGCCACAGTTACTGACTTCCAGCCCTGCCTCCAGAACCTAAATGAGGTGAGCACGATGCTGCAGGTGAGAGGGCTGTGCCCATTCCCAGTTATGGCCAGTGCCCAGGGTGCAGGAGTGGGACTCTCTGCTCCCAGCAGCCTCAGCCGAGTCCCTGCTGACACCAAGGGGACCAGAGAGCAAAGAGCTGAGTCAAAACAAAGCCTTTGTGAAGTAATTAAATTTGCAGCTACACAGAGAGAGCTCATCAGCACTGGGCTGAGTAAGGCAAGGACAGACCCGCAGCTTAACCCTTCCATGGTCTAGCAAAGCTTTACAAAATCTGTCCTTTGGGGTATGACGTACTCCAGTAGCCCCAGAGGAACAATACTTTATTACGGTGTCATTTCAGAGTCATGAGTTAAGAAACCTCAAACATTTCAGCAGGTGTAGACTGTAGGATGTCAGTGGGGACAGACAAAATCCCTGCCTCATGGACAGGATTATTAAGGCAAAATGCACTAACTGTAAATTGTAACTTCAAGGGGTTTGTCTGTATTGATGTATTCCTCTGAAGGCTTGAGATAAGAGAAGCTCCAAGGAAGGCATCCAAAAGAGAATTTTATCCCAACTAGGTCTTCCCAGGATTCCTCAAAACAGATCCAAGACTCACTGAGGGAGTTGGGCTGATGTTTGGCAGATAAATAAAGGCAAGAAGCAGAAAGGTCAGATGAAGTCAGGCTCACTGGTTGTTAATAAAAGATTAAAAAGGGAGAAACTGCCTGTACAGCTCCTTAAAACTGAGACTGGGCAACTAAAGGCTATCACAGAGCAAAGAGGCTCCAGATGCAGGGTCAGAGATCCTTAAATAAATCTCAAACTTCAGCAAGAAAGAAGACCTGAGAGACAGCAGCTGAAAGAGAATTTTCACTGACAGGTTGACCAGTGAGAGTTCCCCCCTGCTGAACTGAGCTGTTCGAGAGAGACAAAACTCATTTCACAGAACAGATTGTAAGTTTTCTAGCAGGTAAAAAGCCCAGGACATTCTTTTTTTTCCCCTAGCTAAAGTTTTCAACATATTCTTCTCCCTCAGAGAAATTCTCTATGTGGTTCTCTGATGGGAGCAGCCCAGGAAAGGTGTGCTCACCCGTCTGCATCATCTGCTGTGGGAGTGCTGGTACCTGAAAGAACTTAAAATCCATTACCATCCACAAAGCAACAGCTGTTAAGAAAATACTCCAAAGTAGAAGGCAAGCAATCAACTGGGTAAGAAGTGTGAAAGCAGGAAGCAGACTGTGGCAGAGCAGAGACTCTCGACAAAAGGATTAGAATAGCCATAACACAGTCCTGAATCTTTTCAGTCTCCCCTCTAGTGAGCCTCAGCTCTACAAAGCAGAGAGAGAAGATGCCACATCCCAGGCAAAGTGTGACACTAAGAAGCAATAACAAAAATAGAACAGTACCAGCCAAGCAGGAAAAGTGACAGCGTTTCCCATATTCCAGCACAGCGGTCCATGGAGAGGAGTCATTCATGAACATGGATTCTAGAAAAGATTTAATCAATCTCACAGCCACAGCATTAAAGGATGCTTTTTCCTAGACATTCTGCAAAGTGGAGACTGTTTCCTTGCACTGCATATGTCAGATGTGTAAAACAGACATTCTCTCTAAGAGGTGCCGAGAGTGGATGAGCTGCAGCTCAGCCCATCATACCTATTTATAAATTCCAAATGTGTGGAGCCTCTCCTTCTCCCCCAACAAACCAACTTTCATAGTCACACCTACATGTAGACACTTATACTGCCTATAGTGTACTTGATAGGGGAATACTGGAATGAAATGATGATTATAGAATGGTATCTACTGCAAAACAAGATCAAATACAGATAGAACATAGGCAATCCACAGTGGAGCACATCTGGAGAGGAAAGTGGGATCTAAGTAACCTTGCACTTTCTTCATTGGTTGATCATTTAAACAAAAGTTTTAGGCCTAACCACTTTTTTTTTTTTTGGCACTGTAAATTAGCTTCCCATCAAAGGACAGTATCAAATATCAGAGGTCCTTACTTGTGTTAAAATTTAAAAAAAGGAACTCAGGAAAAAACTTTGAGAGAAGTTTTAAAGCTAGTTATTTTACAGACAGAGTATGAGAGGGCTGTATTATAGTTAATATTGTAGTTAATATTAGAGCGAACTGGAGCTTGCATCAATACTCTGGAGCTCAATATTATCTTTCCAGTCAGTAGAAATGGACACAGATGACTTCATCAGAGTTATAAAAATTTATATCATCCAGGCTCTTGGATGTTAACTCTTTTGGTTCCTTGGAATAGCAGATTCCTGTTGGCTCTCAGGCCACTCCTACAGTCTCTCCAATGCCTTATTTTCCTTATTGACAAAAGAGAAGTAATCATCTTATAACACCCTTAGGAAATGTTTTCAAATCTGTACCAGTGCAAATTTTCATTATTACACCTGTAATTCTTGTTCCCTTTAAAAACTTAAATACCTCTGTAAAACTGCTCATGGCAGACTTTTCCATCACAGTACATAAAAGACAGAAATGTAATTCCTATAGAAGAAAAGTACCTGGATGACATTAGTGCACCTGTCTCAGAACTTTTCAGCACACAAACTGAATTTAAAAATACACACTGCAGCAGCAAATGGTCATTACAAGCAAATGAAGCAGCATTATAGATCAGTAACAAAGGCCTAAGCAGAAAGTGGGAGAACGTTTGTCTACCTGCATGTGTGTAAGAGAAACACACTGCAGTCAAAGCTCAGCAGTTCCCTGTGTGTTCTCATCTCACAGCACAGTTTCAGGCAGGAAGGCAGCCCCAGCTGCTCCCCCAAAACCACCAGCCCAAGTAGGGTTAGGGGAACAAGACACCTGTTTGGTAAATTTGAATAAATTAATCAACTGACCTCTTTGATTTTCTATCATATGATTTTTGAGGCTCTTCTCTCTACTCGAGGTTCTATGACCCATTCACAGATCCACATGCAGGGAGCAAATGCAGCAATAAAAAGTTAGAATCTGCTGTGTACAGAGGTGATCTCCCACCCCTCTACTCTCATTGCAGTTCACAATTACTGTATAAAATAGGGATCAATATGACAGTGTCATTCACCTTCCTCCGACCTAAATCAGCACTGACAGACGGTTGAATCACTTGCCATCTTTAATTTCCTTTTCAGTAACACCATATCTAAAAATTACATTTCTTGAAGGGTTTGAGGTCTATCATGAATAGCTCCCACACCAAATCATTCATCTCTCAGTTCCAAAGGTGTGTTTCTGCATAAAAATCGTTCACATAATTGATCTGCTTTTTGGAAGTTTACCACCTTGTCCTTTCCAAGCCTACAACAACCCCTTCTTCAGTAAGAGAGTCATAGGTCCATCTAAAATAACTAGAAGGCTTAACAAGAAATAAAATTTAAAAAAACAGCATATTTTAAATCTTTTACAATAGCAAGTGTTCTCGAGTTCTTTCTTCAGTAAGAGCTCCTGAGACTTAAGAGAAGTCAAGGGAAAAAGCTGAATTCATTAAAATGGGCTTTGGATTTGATCCAGAGTGCCTTCCATGGTATGCCAACTTTATTACACATGACACAGCTGGTGGGGGCTTTGGTTTTGTTGTTGGGGCTTTCTCATATAATGAAATCTTGTGGGAAGTCTTAAACAAAAATATTCTTTAAATTATTTCTATCAAAGTCACCAGAAGTAAAATGTATGTGAAATAGCAGTTGATCTCTTCAGAGGTGAAAAGCATCCACGCTGTTCAATTAGCACCCACTTTGTAACCACTTTCATTCCTCTGCCAAGATCTAACCAATATGAGATTTATTATCCAGGTTTAGCTCTGAAAAGCCACATGTCATTCTCCTCTCTGTACGACACCACCCTGGGATTTAGCAGATCAGCAGCTTTCTATTCTATCAGACTGGATCTGCTCCAACACCACTTTTGCCATAATGTGACTGCATTTGTTGCAGTGGAGGGACTTCTGCTTTAGACAAGTACAGCAGAGAACAGAATCAGTTTCAGTGATGTTCTGTCAAACTTGCTTGTATCTGACTGCAAGAGCAAGTTACTGTGATCTAAAAAAGAGAAGACAAAGGGAAACTACAGCACCATTTTTACAGGGGAGTTGAGAGAACGTTGCTATCAATTGTGACTTCAACCTCTGTACATGGTTGCAAATGGCATCAAGAGTAATCTCTTAAAGGCAAATTTGTTATCATAATCCCTTATTATTAAAAAAAAAATAGTGAATAGATTCAATTTCCCTCCATGAAAAGTCATCTGGGGGCCTTAAACCAGCTGTGGAGCAGAAGTGCAGTTCCAGTGTCTACATACTCAATCAGATTTCAGACTGATGGGTGATCACTCATCTTCTCAAAAATGCCTTTCTAGTCCATTAAACCCTTGGTGACCAAATGCTTTCTCATGGAAGGGGAATATCATGGATAAAATTTAAAATTTACAGGGTTGATGTATAATTGCTCTTTATAACCATCATGTCACTGCATTCTGGAGGGGTAGTGGTTGTTTGGATCAGCTGAAGCTGTCTCAGATTAGTTGTCCTTGCTGTAAATTAGTCTTGGACTTCAGAATTTCAACTACTAAAGGTGAAAAAGTGTTCCAAAAAATACATGCCAAAAAAACCAACCAAAGAAAAAGCAAGGCTCATGCTCTTAGTCCCTAAATCTCCTTAGCAGTAGAACCAAGTAACAAAAATACTGATTAACTGCAGTACCATTTTCTAACTTGAAAATATAACGCATTCTCCTTCAAAATGCGTCATGAGAACTTGTTGATTTTTATGACAGCTTCAGTGGGAAAAGTCTACATGAAATCTTGGCTCCTGTTTCATTCTGGAAATGTCAAAATGCATTGTTTCAAAAAGGTTAAAGCAATTTTTCAGTTCAGTTTTTTCAGGGTGATTCATCTCATTTAGGCATTTGTACTATGTCCTAGTACACTAGAAATATTGCATGAACATTAGGATTGTATTTAGCTATAAATTATTTGTGTTTTCTAACTACATATTTTACTATACTTGGATATTTTGACACTGTATATAATTTTTGAACATAAAGAGCATTTGACACGTGAAAAAATTTAAATTCAGATGAATTTACTGAATGATTTCAATGAACATACGGGGAAGGAAATTTCTGAGACATTTCAGATTGAACTTTACACTTTCTACTTCAAAACAGTATTTTAATTGAATAACATTGAAAGAGAGCAAAACAACCCCAAGATGCACCCTCTGCATATAGAGCAAGGAGCTTCAAAATGAACTTAAATGTATCATCTTTCTTATTTCAACAAAAGAACAAAAAGCAGAAAAAAGAGCAAAATACACTTGCGGAATTTCCCCCTGAATCTACTCTTTCATTTAATCTTCACTTCTTTCTTGCTCCATATTTTTATCCCCCATCTCTCATCAGAGTTAAGCAACCTCTGGCCAGATTTTTACCTGGACTGTTTCCATTCCTTGTGCAGAACTTTGACAAGCAACATGCATAGAGGATGCAGGCAATGTCTGAAGAATAAAACACACAATTCACGTTTCCTGACTTCTGCACAATTTGCTCAGTTTTAGTCAGCTGATTACTTGAAGGC
Source organism: Falcunculus frontatus (assembly GCA_013398115.1). Lineage (NCBI taxonomy): Eukaryota > Metazoa > Chordata > Aves > Passeriformes > Falcunculus > Falcunculus frontatus. Next base: position 737,266 of record VZRV01000794.1, read on the forward strand.
AGGGCAGAAGAAGCCATTTCTGGAGGGTGAGTGGAAGCTGGGCTGAAGCCTGAGGGGTCATGCTTTAAATACCAAAGAAAATGGGAAAATTGCTGTAAGAAAAATGAGGAATGAATAATTGTGTGTGGTATGAGGGAATAGAAGGTATCAGTCAAAGCAGAAGGAAAAGGCAGAAGAATCAATAACTGCTTCTTAACAAATCTGTCCCTATTTATATGTGGCATCTGTGACTCGTTCTGTCATACATCTGTTTTTTCCCAATTTCTTTCTCTCTTTTTCTATCCTCCAGTCTCTCTGGAGTGACTGTGAAAAGCTCGATTAATCATATTCCCCAGTTGTTTGTTTATTGGGTTTGTGGGCTTTTATTAACGGATGTTCCCCAAACCACTCCCACTCCTATTTCGTGGTCGAATACCTCGTGGGACTCATCAGATCCTCTCACTGCACCTATTTCCAGCCTGGGCACCCCCAAAGACAAAGCAGCCACTGCTTTTAATCCTGCCAGACAGCCAGAGTCTGCACTCCCATTGCTCTGGCCATGGAAACTTTTCCTTATGTCGTGTAGAGAACAGAAGACAAATGTAGGCACATTATGGGGCCATAATATTGTCTGCCAAAGTTGCAAAGGCTCATTTCCTTGTGAATTGTGCTCTGTCACTTGAGGCTGATGAGTACTCGAGCCACTGACATCAGACTGTTCAGGTGAAGAAGGACTTATCACAGGAGAAAGGGTTTATAGGATGTGGGTTAATACTCTGAGCCTTCCTCTCTGTTTGAACTCAAACACTCAAAGTGCAATTTGATTAAACTTCAATCCAAAACAAAGTTCTTTAAAAATGAAGGATTTATACCATTCTATTTTTGCATGTTGTAATTAGATCCTTCTTATATGTGTTTTCATTTCAATATTCTCTCAAGCTGAAAATCATGATTTTTAAGCTTTGCTTTTATTTTAAGGCACAATAAAATAGTGGCTGAAGATGCAAAAAATATAAAAGGTTACAAAGAACTAAACTATTAAGGAATATATCAGAGAATGTTTCCTGAAAACTCAGCCATTGTGAGAACTTGAGTAATGGAATTAAGACAAATACAGCTAAGAAAGATTTTGTTACATATCTGTAAGAGGAAAAAAAAATAGAGTATCACAGCATAATAATGAAATATAAATTGAACTTCTGCCCATTAAGTTGTGAATTTAACAGCAATTATAAAACTGGCAAGTTTGCATGAAACATCTGTATCTATGTTTCCAACTCAAGCACTTACCAAGATAGGATAATCTCCAGCATTACAATATATCCACTCTCTCTGATGACATCCGAGGGCTGACTCAGGGACAGCCTGGGGAATGAAAGGCTGGGGAGCAGCTGCAGAAAGGGACCTGGGGGTCCTGGTCAGTGGAAAGTTGGACACGAGTCACAGCAGTGCCCTGGCAGCCAGGGGGGACATCCCTGTCCTGGGGGGAATGGGCACAGCATCGCCAAGGGAGGGATTGTCCAGCTCTGCTCTCACTGGGGCAGCCTCACCTCGACTCCTGGGGCCACAATAAAAGGATATAAAGCTATTAGAGAGTGTCCAAAGGAGGCTATAAAGGAAGTGAAGGATCTAGAGGAGACCATGCGAGGAAAGGATGAGGAGGTCACTTGGCTTATTCAGCCTGGAGAAGAGGAGACTGAAGACAGACCTGACCTCAGTCTGCAGCTTCCTCGTGAGGGGAGTCAGAGGAGCAGACACTGATCTCTTCTCTCAGGTTCTCAGTGATAGGACCTGAGGGAAGGACATAAAGCTGTGTCAGGGGAGGTTTAGGTTGGATATTAAGAAGAGGTTCTTCACCCAGAAGGTGACTGGGCACGGGAACAAGCTCCCCAGGGAAGAGGTCATGGCACAGAGCCACTTCTATATAATTGTGTTTTTTGGGGGGAGAGGGGGGTTTGTGGGTTTTGGGTTTTTTTTTTTGTTTGCGGTTTTTTGGGGGTTTGAGTTTTGTTTGGGATTTTTTTAAGTGGCAAATACAAATAAGAGCATTACAGTGCCAATAACGTTTTATGTTAGTATCAGGTAAAATTATCTGTTCATGAAAGTCAGTGAAACTTGCAGGCTTAATAAGGAGTCCCAGGAAATCTAACAGTTCCCATCATCAGTTTGGAGGGGGGCAAAAGAATAAAACCTGCAACACAGTCTGCCATATAACTGTAATAAAAATCCAGAAACCAAATACTCATAACAGCACACTCATAGACCATACTTAAATTCAGTTCCTTAATCAAATTATTCATGGTCTTTTTTTACCTTCTGACATCACTGATCTTTCTTATGCAGGGAGTGGAAGGAAGGAGCAGAAATGCCTTTACTTTTGCTTCCCAACATACCACAAAATACAGGATAAATGTAATTTTTGAACTCCCCAACTCAGTGCAAAGATCAAGCATGCATATATATATATATATATATATATATCAGAAGAGACAAAAGAATGGAATGTAGGAGGTGCTGATCCAAGTCTTGTTGGACCATCATAATGTGCAAAGGAAGAACTACTGCCGAGGTAGTCTGAAAACTAAATTCAGGGTAGCTCACTTTTTTACTTAAACTTTACATTCTATATTACCAAAAAACAAAAAATATTTGACTCCTCAGGATCATGTTCAGTCTATTAGAAAGTGTCTATTTTTTGATTATCCTAGAAAAATCTTGTTACATTTCCGAAAAAGGAAAAGGGGACCTAGTACAGAAGCTTTTTTTTTTTCTCTTGAGGATCAAGCAAACTCTACAAAGCAACTGGGTGTAGAAATATTTTTGGCTGCTTTTATCTTATGTGCAGTGGGAACACATTAAAAGGTAAGAAAAAAAACTTCAAAGTCCTTTCCTTTTTTCTGCAATTTTACATTTTTCTCTGTATTACACTACAACGATCAACAATCCAAGAGATATGAAGTAAAATATACCAAAGCTGACAGAATTTAAGAATACACAGAAAGAGTCGTGAGAAAAAGGTGAAGGCAACAGTGTCATAAAATTTTTTAAAAAAGGAAAATGGGAGGAAAGTCAAGATTCTTGTAGAAAGATTAGAATTATTTCATGCAGGTATGATAATTTCTCATTCTTTTCTTCTATTCTTTGATGCTATCCAGGCAATGTAAGGGTACGTGGGTAACAAAAACGGAGATTCCTGAACTTAAAACCCACTGAAGGCTGGACTGCACCTGCAGAAATCTGTGGTGACACCCCAGAACCACACTGGTCAGTGGGGTGCATTCACTGCTCTGTGTTTCAGCACCTGCAGACCTGTTTGTACTGGTGCTCACCAGCACTGCCATTGGAAGGGCTCTGAAACACTTGGGCTGTTATTTACTAGCACTGCCAAGTGGGAATTACAGCTTTTGCTCTTTGTGCTGCAGATATTTGCTTCTGTAAACTGATATTTGTTTTTCTATAAAGTGTACCAGCTAGCATAAGATGTGTAGGCACTGGCTCTATTTTGCTAACATTACATAAGGCTCAGCATAATGACAGGCTGGCTCTGGATAACAAAGTTACAAATAGACTTGGCTTTTTTCTGTCTCTGTTAAAACACTAAAATATCTGTTCGAAGTAAATTGTTTCAAAGCAAAAGATTTATGGTGCTGCTGGTTTTACCAACAAAATTACAGCCTGCTCAGTGAGGTAGAAGTCTCACAAGTAGAAAAATTTCAAAGTGATGATTAATAGCTTCTCTTAAACAGTTACAGATGTTCAAGTGTATGTTAAGGCCAAGTATCGTGTTTGGGGATGCAGTAGAGACACATTGTGTCCAAGTAAGAAGGCCACTAAACCATTCCACAGACAGGGTAAGGTGTAATCAGAATAATAATCCATAGCTTTGTCATCCGCAATGTAGAGAGCTAAGGGAAACTCTTCAGATCAGCTATATTCTTTACAGTAGCTTCTAAAACTAGATTGCTGCAGGCTTCATGTTTTTCCTAAGAGGAAAAGTCATACTGCTAAAAAATAAAAGGTCACGTAAAGAAAAAAAAAAAATCAAACTGCCTTCCAAAATGTTAAATCCACTAGTTATCCAATGATTTTGGCTAAGATCAGATCTAAGATTAGGGTTTCATTCATCTATTTCCCTCCAAGACAAGTGTAAGGGAATTATTTAAGTCTGCATTGAACTTCTGAAGTGCTTTAGAATAAGGTTTGCAAAATTTTGCTGTTTAACTTGGTGCCTAAATACACAATCCATATATAAAATGTGTTGGCTTATGAGCACTCAAACATTTTTGCCCATCTGTGGAACAGACTTTTGACTCCACATTTTTCATCCATAAGCATATTGTTTCCTTTTTTTCTGCTCATAGGTGTGCAAGCTCCCAAGAGAGCTAAGGGTGTTGGCTTCCAGAGAACAAACCCTGATGCATTTCTTAGTTTTACTCTGCTAAAAGTCCTTTCTACATTAAGCAATTCTACAGTTTCCTTCTCTCCATTTCTTATCTCCTCCCATCTGTCTGTTACTTTCAGCTCAAAGCAAAGGTGGAGGGGACAGCAGTGCTGCCTGACGAAGCATAACACATTTCTGCTTGGAGGTACTTTGAAACCCATGGACTGAGGTTTAGCTCTTAGTGACACCAAACCTGAAATAAATGTAATCAAACTCCCTGGAAAAAGTTGCAGAAGGCACTTAAAAACTACCAGGTGACATCACATCCAAACTTGTGTTATTTATTTTTGTTTTCCTATATTCAGAGTCTTCACATTTGTAAGCACAAGTAATTTTCTCACTGCTGATGACAAGGATAGATGATAATGTTATGAGCATGATCATTTTTTTACCAGTGTGTCTAGCAGCCACAATATTCTGTCCTTTCTCATTGTTTTTAGTTACCCACCACCTCAGTTCTTCTCCCACACAGCCCTTCCTGCACACCAACAAAAGCATTCCTATACTTTTAAAGACTCTTAATACTGCAATACAAGCAAATCTGCATGATAGATACATGATTTATTCATTTGTGATTACACCAGTCATCTGGGGATAAAATGCCCTGCAAGTAAGCTGTTATTTCAAAGGGATGCTTTGCTTTATTTGAGGTCAGCCAATAAGTGCTTACACAGGAAAAGCTCTAATGGGAAACAGCCTCAAAGACTAAATCTTGTGTTGATTAGTTATTCACTCTACCCAAGCCACCTGCTTGCACAAGGTCCAACTTCCAGCAGACAAATACTTTTCTTTCAAAACTTCTTTCAGTGCTTTTTTCTTTCTTTCTTTTTCTTTCATAATTTTCTTTTGCTTTGTTACAACTCAATAGGCAGTTTGCTTGATTTTGCAGTTGCTGCTCCTGGATCCCTGTGAGTTGGAATGAATTTCAATGAGTAATTCTTACCAACGTGTATCATCTGCTATATGTTCCTTTTCAAACCCATACACAATTACTGCCCTAAAGCAGTGTCAGAAAACACTGACAGATTTTATTATTATTATTATTATTATTATTTGAAACATTTAAAATCATCTGAAATTAGGGTCTCATCAACAGAGACTTCCTAATATTCTGAGAGCTCAGAGGAAAGTCTTAAGACATGTTCATATCCATTCCACTGACTCACAGAATCACTGGCACATGAGATTTGAGACTACTGAGAGTCAAAATCTGCAGCTCTGCTGTGTCGGATCTGCAAGGAAGCTACAGTCCTACAGTCTCTAATTTGGACCAGTGCTTTGGGGACAACTAACATCCCTGAAACACACACATCCTATACAAAAACCAAAGCTTTATGTTCTATAGAAAGTGCCCTATAAAAAATTCCCTTAGTTCATCTTTGTTCTTAGAACTGCAGAACTTTGTTTACTGAGCATCATTTGCCAATCCATTTTCCTCCCTTGCTACACTACATTGTCAAATGAAACTCCTTATAAAACATCATGTTTACATTAGTAGTTCCTTTGATTAGTCCTCTTCTATAGGATAAAAACCATACATTTTTAATTAGAATGTATGCATGTCAGACAAGACAAAAATGTATTGTTCTTAAATTACTATTATTGATTTTCTCTAGTGTACGCTGTACCTTTCCTATTATTAAGGTTATATTTTACACAACTGACGTATTCATAAATCTGATATCTTTAAAATTTTAATCAGAAAGGAAAATCATTTGTACTTTTAATATTCGGAGCTTGAATCTGTCCCAAAAAAGCTGCCCCCTCCCCCTTAACAGAAACAAAAAACAAAACAAACAAAAAAAAATTCTAAATCAATAAACATTTCTAAATTAAGCAAGAAGAATCAGGTTCTTCCATAGAAATGCAAAAAAAAGAAATTACAATTTTTCTTAAATTTGTAAGTTACTCTAGGTGAATTTTGGTTCCTAGTTCTGCAATTAGAGGCCAATTCCATGGCCTATGGTCAGTAGGGAATGGAACCCCTTACAAGACCTGCTTTATTTCAGATTCTGCCTGCTGGTAAGAGGGAGGATGAAAATCTTTAGTCCTTGTGCCATTCTGATGCACAAACCCACCCTTGTTGGCTATGGGAAGGTTCCCCCCTGTTTGGGCAGCCTGGGGATATTTTTGAGTGTTGCAAGGCAAAACACCTGGCCTGTAACAAGGAGACTTTCAATGCTTGCCTTGGCTTCCCATTGGCTTCTCTGATTAACCTTCAAATCAGAAGAACCTCACGAAAACTTTGATAACCGGGGCACACACAGCTCTGGCTCCCACCAGCCCAAAGGATTTAGACTCTTCCTCCCTTTCCACGGCTGGAATTAATTATGAAATTACAGCACAGTCCAACACGAGTAAGAGGCTCGGTTTCTGCTCCTGTGTTGGAGGCTACAAGCCCAGACAGCTGCATGACTCCACCTCTGTACCCCTCCAAAGAGCTGGGGTGCACTGCTCTTCCCTGTACAGCCAATCTCTCTCTCCCACACAGCAGATCAACAACTCTCAGGTGTACAAGTCCCCTTTCCTGCCTGACTTGGAGGAAACTTTGCAGTTTTACGGTGTTTATTTGGAGAACCAGACTGTGGTGGCTCTGCTCCTACCGTTCTCTCCAAGGCCTCTTTATTCCTTCTCTTCCCCAGTTTGTAATGGCTTGGCAGGTTCCTCACGGAACAGTGACTCATCAAAAGCTCTCTCTTGGCACATATTTTCTTCTCGTTTTCATTAGATTCCCTTGATGGATTCTCACCCAAAATAAGAGGGGTTTTCTTGTTGCTTCCTCTAGCCCTGTTGGTATTTGGACAGCACAGAGCCACTGCTGCACAGAATATTTTACAGAAGCAGACAGGATTTCTGCCACAAGGAACTTACAGTGTGTACATTCACCTTTGTTAAATGTACACAAAGCTTTCCAGCTTGTCTGCTGTTAGACAATGTGAAGGATTGGGAGGAGATTCAAGCTGAAGCCTCCTCCAACATTGTACTGCCCCTCTTCTTAGGAGTCATTATTTGTTTCACATAAAGTAAATCAACAAAACTTACCTGGTCATTCCAAGACTAAAAATGAAATCAAATGTGCCATGAGAAGAACTGTATTTGTAATTGTACACTGTTTAAAATACACATTTTGGCTCAGCTTTCACGAGGATTTCTTAGTCTTCCTTACAGGTTTCTGCACATTCAGAAATCTTATTTTCAAACTGTTACTTGCAATCAAGGTGACATTGTTCCAGAAGCTGCACTCTACTGAACAACACACATTATGGAATGTATGATTTGCTTAATGGCCTTGAATTCCAGAATACATCTCAAAACCACATAATTGCTACTAGTAATCAGGAAAAAGTGCATCCCTGCCAAGAAAAAGTCCATCCTAAAGTCCAAGTTAAGCTAATCTTCTGGGAAAGAAAAAAAAAACTGTATTCAACTAAAAAATCTCACAATAAGATGGTATTTTAAAAGGAAATCTTGTATCTTTAAAGGCCCTTGCACAATGATACTACTTTACCAATCAAAATCTATTGAAAAGACTTTTTCTTTAGTCAGAATATTTGGTTCCAGAAACAGAGGCTTACATTTGATTAATTCTGTGCATGTGGGTATTTTATACATGATATGTACAGTAATAGTGATGAAGTGCCCTATCCATTGTCTTTAGGGGAATAAAAAGAAGCAACAGATTATGTTCTAAGAGAATTTAAGGGGTAAATACCCATGTTTGATGCTAACTTTATTTAAACAGTTTACCTAAATGAAAGCACACAGAAATCATTGACTCTTCCAAATAGTTTAAAGATATTACTTTTGCCACCTACAACAAAGATCAGAACACCAGGGTGTCCACAGCAACATTAAATTAACTCAGCATTAGCAAAGCTGAGACAGCTCAAGGGAATAAATGTTATGTTGTTTAAACCAATATGTGTGACCATGCCCTTTTCTCCACATGCATCCTCCAGCCCTCCCAGCAGCAGAGAAAGGCTGTAAGATAATATATCACAATCCAGACTCTGGCTGGCATGAGTTCTGATTTGCTTAATCATTACATTAGTCTGACTCTCCTGTAAGCTATGTGAATTATTTCAACACCTGTGTGCTGCTCCAGCACATAGGAGAAGGTCGCCTATCCAGCCCATGGGTTTCATTTCTCTGTTTAATTCTCTTTTCTTTCCTTCTCACATCTTTAACCCAATTTCGTTGGAGCCGCATCTCTCCACTCCTAGTGTTATTTGCTCAACTAATTATCAGCTAAAGCTGACTGTTTCTCAGAGCCCCAAAGCCAACAGATTGATCTCTGTGTACTGATCACATCTGCGCAGAGAAATACATCACTTGCACCCCAAAAATTTGCAGTTTAAAGTCAAGTGAAAGCAGCAAGGAGAAAGAAACAGAAAGGAAAACATGTTTGAAGAAAAAGTGTAGCAGCCATTCTGGAAAACACTAAAGTATCTACAAGCCACAATATATCCACAACTCTTCAACAAGGTTTCGGATGAAAACATGAGATAATCATCTCTTTTAGTTATATGAAAGATAACTGAAAATACTGCAATCCACCACGCAAGATTCAGTGCTTAAGTGCAGGCATACAGGGTGAACACAGGGCTCACAAAGAAATCTTCCACCACCTTTCATCCCACCTCAAATTTTCCACCCAGGCAAAGACAGAAAGAAAACCCTTTTACCTCATTACTTCCACAATGTACTTGCAGCGAGAGAAAAAATCTGGTTGTATACTATATATCCCTTTCTACTCTTCCTTTAGCTCTGCATATCAGAGTAAATAATTAGGTAAAAAGCTCTCAGAGATTTTATAAACACGTGATGTGCACTAATCTCAAATATAACTTCAGAGAGAAGCCTACATCTGCTTTCCTCTTTGTCTGCTGTTGTCAGTGTGTTATGCAGAGATAGGTTTTCCTGGGAATAAAAGCAAAAATGCTGTTCTAATAACCAGCTCAGACTGATCTTGGCAACTGGCTGTTAAATCTTGATGGGCAGAGAAAGGCTGCTACATCTTTGCCTTATAAGTAAAGGGACTGAGCCATGTAAGAGCCTTTGTTAACATTTTATGTGAGCCTACAGCAGAATGCCAGTTATTGGCCACAGCCTCTTGTGACGTTTGACAGTCATCTGTCATGAAAGCTGGAAACTAACACAATATTTTTTGTTGTTAAAATCTAAAGTTATGTTCAAAATACAGTGGGGTTTCCTGTGGAAAGAGAAGAGAAACCATGTCACACTTTTATTTTCATCACTGTGCTATATCCCAGTTGCTAGCTCTACAAAGATTTGCATTCTTGAGTGGGTTTTGCTGCTTTAAGTTAAAATGGTCATGGTTTCAATTTACAAATTCATAACATACAACAGATTTGAGACTCGTGAAATTATAATGCAAGGAATTAAAAGAGGTGTGTTAACACTGACATGTCAGGATGTCTCTGGGAAGTTGATCTTCACAGAGTTGGTTCTGTTGCATCTCCTCTATTGACTCATGAATCTCATTTGCATTTCACCAGGGAGGTTTCTGAGGCATTTCCTAATAAGTGCAGTGACTCTGGGCAAGTTTCTTTATGGTGTTCTCCCTGATGTAATTCTAAAAGTGGCTGAAATTGTTTCAAGTGCTTCTGATTTGCATATGTACTGCATTTGAGAACCTACCAGATCGTATTATCACGGTATAAAATACAGGTTTCTCTCCTGGTTTCCCTCCTCTGCTCCAGTAAAAATGCTTGTTAAGTCCACAGAAACAAAAAGTAAGCACCATGAAACAGAACAGCTTACTTATGTACTTCCTAGGCTACCTAATGAATAGATTTGAAAGAAGAGATAACAATAATTTGGGGGAGTGCTTGTTTTCAGGAATTTATGATTCTTCAAGTATATGCAGGTGAAAAGAAGCCATTTAATATTCATGTTTCAATGAGTTTATGGTGCTTTATTTGCCTTTTTTTACCCTTTAACAATACCCAAGTAATGTTCAATGAATTAGTATTGCGTAATATCACTAAAGTAAACATGCAGTCTTTAAAATCTCATTTTCACACTAGACATCTGACCTAGATACTAAAAAGAATTATTTCTTATGCCTCTGGGCAAATAGTTAACACATAATATCATATGATACGAAAAATTATCCAGTTCTTTACTTATGCTTAGCCATGCACTTCTCACCCCACTTTCTCAGTCTCTTATTGGGTCAGACACTCTTTAAGCAGAAGAGATCACAGCAGCAGTGCTGTAACCAGATCATAGGAGCTTTCCAGAAGGACCATATTGCAATTATACAGCACAATCTCCAAGGAAAAAAACAAACAGCATTCTCTAACTCACTTTTTTAATGCATTCAGACCTTTAAGAACTCTCTCAGAGACTTTCAGTGCATTTTCTGCACATCTCTATCAGGAAAGAATTAGGTTATATTCGCAGTCTCACTGGCATGGTAATAAATGAAGACACAGTCATCCTATTCTACCATACTGCAATAAATGCTTGATTATAATTAATTTCACACCAGTATAAACAGAAGAGACACACCAGTGATTATGGTCCAGAAGCTCCAAAGTGGGCTTATTTTAAATGCAGGAGTTTGATATTCTGCTGTCACAGCATTTTGATGGAGCACAGTTTTAGTCAGCAGTTTAAGTCAACCAATACCAGATGTAATTATTTTATTACTATGGCCTTAGTTTGAAATACTTCTTACTTTAGCCACTTCTCATACTTTCACAGCACACCCTGAGGCTTGCCTGCATGTAAGGTTTCTTTAAAGAGAAAAATATATCCAGGATTTGGGTTACAGTGGCTCCCACATGGCCACAGTTTAACAGCTGTGCTGAACCTGTCCAGCACAGGCGAGTGTAAAAATACAGGCAGTGCATGTACAAGGAGATTTCAAAAAGCTCATTCAGTTGCCCCACATTGTTATTTAACTATAAAAACATAATTTGCAGTAGATATTACAAAAGGTTTGCAGAGAAGAACACAATCATTAGTCACTGGTGAGGACTTTCCAGGCTTGTTGGGTTCATATTCCATGCCCAAGGCTGACAGACTGTGCTGAAAGTTTTCTGCTTTCTCTTTTCTTCCTTCCCAGTCTCATCTCCACAGCACTTTGCCCAAGGCTACCATCGTTCTCTTTTCTGATTCTTCATCTTAAATCTGGGCAGAAGAGGCAGTGGGACAAAATAAGGAAGAAAGCTTCAACTTTTATGAATTTTCAAAATAAGAGTGGGGAAGCACTAGGGTCTCCAGACCCTCTGTAAGGTCTGGATCTGAGCCTGAGCAGGCTTCACTACTGTCTTTTGTGGAATTACTCATCAGCTATGTATAAAAATCTGAAGTCAGACAGGAGCAGACCTCCTCCCCTTTCCCAGGCAGAGCCTCTCTACCTCCACAACAGACACAGAGGATACTCCACAGAGTACAGTTCTGTCCTCCCAGCACCTTAGCTCCTCCAGCCTGCCAATTCCTACAATGGGCCACTCCTAAATTTGGTCATTTTAAAGAAAAATACATCTTCTTGTAGCAGAATTTTTTTAGATTATGTGGCCAGCTGTTTTAAAAGCAAGGAGCAAAGTACGACTGCAGTTCCTCTTCCATCTTGCCAAGGGCTCACAAAGGTAAAAATGCCCATTTCCTACAACAAAAAGAGAATTTCCAGTGAGACCTGAGGGCAAGCTGTGCTTCCTCAAGAGGAAGGTGTATATACAGAACGGGTTAGGTTTTTGATTCCTCCTCTTTTAGCTAAAATCCCAGAGCTGCATGTTTGTTTACCTAGTCAGTGTCAGAGAAATAAGAGAATTCATCCCTCCTGACAGTCCAAGGAACAACTGGAAAAAAACAGGCATCTCTGGGACACCAGGCAGCCTGTTCATATCCACCACACCCAGCAGAGGAGCTGCTGGGCTGCCTTTGTGTCCCTGAACATCACTGAAGCAGCAGACAGGACTGCCCCAATGGGGCTCTGCACCGAAGGAAGCCTCAGAAGTTTCAGCAGGCTTTGGCTGATCCGCAACATTTTTCATGAAGTTGGCAAAAAATCGTATTTTGATGTTGTGGAGGTTCTCCTCCTCTATAATGAGCAACCCAGGATGCCAGTGAGCCCCAGGAGAACTGTCTATCCTACAGGCAGGAGGCTGTAGCAGCTCTAAACCAGAGATTTCAAACAGGCTTTTTGCAAAAGTTTTGCATCTGTTTCTAAGAATAACAAGGACAGCTCTCTAAATGTACAGCCCAACAGAACACACCCAATAATGGTTGAAAAAGAAAGCACACCATTTCTCATTTAGTAATAAATTATTTTGTTACTCAATCTCCTTACTCTACAGACGAGGATATCCTCTTCTTTAAGCAGGTCAGTCAGCTTCTTTGAAGGAGAAGGGTTAGCAGAATAAAATATTTTATCTCTGATTCAGATTTTGATGTAGTCAACTTAAATTCTCCTTTATCTCTGCCCCTACTTTGTGAGAGGTGAAACAAGTCGCTCAGGGAATAACATTTCAGGAAAAGCTCATTTATTTGTTTGTTTTTCATTTCGTCAAGTCCTGTGAGTCACAATAAAATCCTGAATGAAACTACTGTGGGGATTTAGCTAGCTCAGCTTTTCAGCTCAAAAAAAGAGTTTGATCTACAGAGAAAGCACAGAGAAGAAAGCAGGCAGGCAAACCCAGGGAAGTGAAATTTGGCTAATTGAGTTATGCTGTGTTCAGAGCCAAGCTAATGTAACCAGTCGATATCAGTGTAATCCTGACAGAAGGAGCCCACTGATCAAACAGAGGAGATAAACACACAGCCCTGTTTTCAAAGGGTGCTAAACTCCCCAGTTGTTTCCCTGTTCTACCAGGAGCTCTCAGCTTTCAGCAGCTTTGAAGACTGGCTCACAGAGCTCTCTAGGAAGGTAGCTGGGGGGAAAACACAAATCAAAAATCCCCCTAGGAATGCCCATAAAGTTAATTGGCATAATCTAGTCCAGTGGGAAAGGCCTAAAAACCCCCAAAAAAACAATCTGGAACTCGGGTAGGGGAAGAACATGAAGTGAAGGAGGATTGGGAGAGGGGATCAGTAAGTGGAATTCTTGCTAAATCTGTGTGTTACAGAGGCACAAAACTCTTCCTCAAAACAATCAAGGACCAGCTGTAGATTACTTTGCTATTTATGCAGTACCCTTACTTTAAATACTGCAACTCTCTTGAAGCCTATGGATGCACCTGGGAGCTCAAGAGGAATTATGTCGAAACCTTTTATCCTCTGTGTGTAATAGGTTTGTCTCTGTTGTCCTAAACCCTTTACACTTCTACTCCCAATCCATACACAGGTGCTGCAGCTCAGTTTTGGAAATTCAAAAATGCATTCAAACTTTCAGAACTCAGACTGTCTGGTCTGGAATGAATTGGAGATCTCAAAGGACAGTATCAAAATTCAGAATCATTTTTCAGACACCTTGAAACATTAAAAAAAAATCAGCAGAACTGTGTGAATAAACCATTTATTATATCAAGAAGATACAAGAAAAAGAGCTAAGCATGTAATAAAATATGAATAAACATATCAACAAAACTGAAATATAAGTTCCAGTCTCTTCACAACTTTAATTTCAGTGAAAAAGAACAATATGATATATGCAAATTAAGAAGTTTCAAGAAGAAAATGAATCACCGAGTGCCTCACTGAAATGCTAATGTGTTATTCTGTCACTTAACTACCAAGGAAAACTCATTTGAAGGCACCTGGGCTGAGCATACCTGGGTTATTTTTGTAAAAGCAGAACAATCAGAGCAGAGAGCTATCACATTTTAGCCACAACCTTGCTGTACCCATCTGGGAGAACACCTCAACCGCACCAGCTGCTGTCTGATGCAAGGAATAAGCTGGCAAAAGCTTTTGAACCTTACAGGGGGTGAAGTGAAATGGATGGACCACTGCAAAACCAAGGGAAAAACTTGACATTTACATTAAAAAGGAAAACGGAAGACCACTAGAGATCAGCGTTCTCTCCTTTGTTAAACAGGGGCAACAGCACCAAAAGACATCAGCACCCTCCACACATGACACCGACTAAACCAAGTATTTCACAGATGGAAATGCATTAGTAGGAGATGTGTGGGTGGTCAATTTTTCAATAAAATGAAGTCTGAAAAAATAAAACTTAAAAGCATTCCTTTAGAAAAAAGTTAAAAGAATGTAAAGGCATTGTTATTTCCCCACACTATCACAAATATTACAGTGCCTCTGCTGTCACATCTGTAACTGTGAGCTGTAATGTGAATTACACTTCAATTGCACACAATGATAGGAATTAGGAATAAACATAAATAGGTATTTGTTCTAAGATAAAATTCACATTCAAGTGCTGTTCTGTGTATCTGTTACTTGCAGATAGACTTGAAACTAGAAAGACAAAATGGAGAAAAATAAGATGAACAAATTCTTTAAAAAAAAGAATACTGTTGCATTAATTCTGTCTTATCTTTTGTGAATATGAAGTCACAGCCAAAATTAGCTCATTCTTCTTTGTAGCTCTAACTATTAATTTATTTCCGCCTTTCTACAGATAGGGAAGTACTAAAAGTGACTAGGACTGAATATTAGCATGATGTTAACAGAGATTACCCACACTTAAAAAGGACTTGATACCGAATTTTCAGTTCAACCTGTCTGGATAGAGTTTAAGGTACAATCCAAGTAGATGAACTGTCAGAAAAATTTGCTTTAGACAAGATGGAACATAGGCTGGATTTTGCTGTTAGCTATCATCTTATTAGGAAGTAACAAATCACTGAATAATGGCTTAAGTCTAACTTGGGGACTAAATTTATCCTAAGTAGGTGAAAAACATATAATCCTCATAAAACCATTTTCTCTCCTCTTGATTTCACTGAACCACTTCAACTTCATTAATAAGTTGCCACTAAACCAAAACATTCAAGCAAAGGAAAGCAGAAGCAGTTTAGCAGAGAAATAACTCGGATATATAGCAGAGAAATCAGACTGGAAAAAGACTTTAAAAAAAAAAAATATATATATATTTCTGTCATTATATTTCTAACAGTGTTAATATTCAGAGAACCACTAGTAAAAATAGCATACATGGAAACAGTCAGAAGAGCCAGATTCCATCTAGCTACGAGAAAAAAGAATGGAGTGCTCACCCCTAGGCAATTTTTCTAATCTAAGCCTTTGAAAATTTATTTTAAACTGTGGCTGTGACTGGATGCTCCCATGAAATAGGACTCCATTGTTCTATGGCTAAAGATATGGAGGTGAAACTGGAAACCTGTTTTTACAATAACCCACAGAACAGTTGGGCTACCCTGTCTAAAATCTTGGGAATTCCTGAGTCATTTGGGTAGTATCAATTCGATTGGACACCATGGATCCATATTCTAATGTTGGTGGAGTTTTAATTGGTTTAACTGGTTAATAAAAGAAATCTTGTTTGAATATACTATTTTTCGGAGTTTCATAATATTCTGCAACAAGCAGATAACTGAAGCCACCACTAATTCTAGTTTTCTTTGTATCTCAGGCTTCTATTTTATCATTTCTCTACTCCCTTGAGCCCTGGATTGCTTTTTCTGTATATTTTTATGTGAGCCAACATAAACCAGCAACTACAAGCTCAGGGCTAAGTTTCCAAGTCAAAACAGAAAAGAACTTCTTCATAAGTATATAAAGCTTGATTTTATTCTCAGGAGTCACATTCATATGCAATTGGTTGGGCCTGTGAATATGGGAATATATTTTTGCATGTATGGCACCATGAATAACAACCTTATTTCAGAATATCACTACTGAAACAGCATTTGCTACCAGGAAAGGCAGAACCCTCATGCTACAGCTATTGCAGAAGTGAGGTCTCAGAAAACTCTAACAGAAGAAAACGTTCCCATTTTCTTGCTTCTCATAAGCTCTGGTTCCAAGCCAAGGAACCTTAAGGTGAACATGAAAAAAATTCAGGAATAATAGTTATCCAAGTTTGAAGGGACCAGAAAAATAAAAAAATTTTTTTAAAAAAATCACAGAACTGTTTTTAGGAAGTTTTTTTTTTAATGTTTTCAGTATCAATAAGTTTTTGCCACTGTTTTGTTAGAGAAAATGACAAGTATGGAAATTACCCTACCTTTGCCTCAAGAACGGGATCAAGAAAGTAAAAATTTTTATTAAATTGGTAAATCAATTCAGTTTTGAGCAATTGATTGGCCTCCAGACATCCATCTATACAAAATTATTGCACAATTCTGTGACCAGAAAATAATGATAGCAAAACACGGGAATCAGATCAAATATAGGTATCTAGCTATTCAAACTAGGAAAAAGTATGGCCAAAACCTAAGAGTGATTTAAAAATTCAAAATATTTTGAGTACTTCATGTCTTTTTTAGCATGCTTTTAATCTATAATATTTATTTGCTTCTTGATCTAATCCTTGAGCAGCCCCAGATAGATCAAATTTAATGGAGTGACCAAAAAAAAACTTCCTAATATTCAATAAGTTTAAAACCCTTCCTCATCATTGTCTACCACAGAACAGCAGTGACAAGGATTCAGCTGTTTTCCCTGGATATCATCACTCCACGGCTTTGGCCAGCCTAAGGCATTCCACAAGGGGAAAGATCTGTTTGAATGCCCCTTCTCAGTAATGCCAGGGAAAGTATCACATTCCAGTGACTTCTCCCAAAGAGGGGTTATGGTGTACACTCACCCACAATCACATAGCAATTCCTGAAATAAAGGCTAAGACAATTATACTGTCTAGAATCTGTTACTGCTTTGTGAAGTGTGAACTATCAAAATGCAGAATTAAGGCATGAGGTACATGACTCATCTCCGCTCTGCCTCTCTTCCCCGTGGAATAGTAAAATCCCTTGGTAGTTTTCTAATTTGATATATCCCCTCTTGATGTGATTAATCACATCAGATCAAAGAAATGATGGGCATCATCTTGCTGCTGATTGAAGAACCACCTCATTTATGGCCCCTTACATTTGGTGATTCTTTTGGAGACAGCTGGATTTAAGAAACCACTGTTCCTTTCTCCACCTGTTCATTTCATGGCAATACTTGGAGGCAATAGAACAAGATGCTTGATTTGAAAGTCTCTGGTGGCATCACAGACTCAGAATATTGTCTGTTTAAGGGCAAGAGGCAAACCTGGCTAATCAGATAGGCACACATACTCAAATTTAATATACTCCCCTCCTAGCCTGCTTTTGGAAATAACAGGCAGAAGCTGAAAAGGCACCCAGTAATATTGCACAGGACACGTCCTGCTGTAGGTTATTTTGAAAATAAAACCAGTTAGCCATGCCACAGAAAACCTATGGAAGAATGAATAATTCCAGCTCCATGTGAGAAATCCTGAATCAGAAAATTTGGGGCTGGGAAAAAAAAAAAGTCACAGAATACCAATAGGTTGATGTAGGTATTCTCTACATCAACCATTATCTACCTGAAGTACATAAAAAGGATTTATTTGAGTTTTCAGATGAGGAGGATCTACTCCAGTTTGTGCTGATGGGATTGCATCCTTAGCATACAATCCAGCAAAGGAGTTTCCTGGCAAGAACAGCTGGGGGTGTGGGATATGTTCATGCAAATTGTGCTGCCCTTCAGGGCCCCAGCCTTCCCAGTCACTGGTGCAGCTTCAGGTCACCACATTTCACAGACACCTGCTCTTGAAGGTCACTCGGAGAGGTATAGAGATGTTCACCAGCAAGCTGGAGATGTGAAACACCTATCAGCACCAGCAGACACAAAAATGTGAAATAAATGGTGCAAATCAGCTGGTTCCACAAAACAAACACATGCAAACGTCTGTATTGGGCAAGAATGTCACTGAAAATGTGCTCTCAGGGCAGAGCAGACTGTATTCTTACAGAGCTTCTGTAAGTGAGGCCCCTTGAAAAATTAAGTATTCCAAATTTAGAATTTGCTTAGAAGCCCGACTTAAAGTTTTCTTGAATAAAAACAACGTTGTTGCATATTAATTGCCAGGTTTTTCAGCTTCAAAGAGACAGTGTTGTGCCTATTTGTTACTTTCACATATATGATCATGAACACTTTTTTTATTCTTGTTCTTCAAATCAGTTTTTAAACTTTACTAAATACATGTCCTACGGCATTAAAATATTCAAAAAATAAAATTACTTAGGACTTTTCTCTTTTATAATCTGTGCAGAAAATGCTTGGCAGTAACCAAGGGGGCCAGTACAGAAAGCAGAACTCTCTGCATGTATGGTTTTGGTTTTTTCTTCTCCAATTTACTATTAAAAGGTAATCATAGTAAAGGCAGCAAATCCTGGCACTAAAAGTATTCTATTCACTTATTTGTGCTTGCTGTACTTTCCAGCAACTTAGAAACTTAATAATTATGACTTCAATGTTTATTTACATTGAAACACATTCTTTGCTTCCAAGTTCTTTAATGGTCATCTTTTAATGTCCTTAGAAGGACAAATCAAACCAATTTGTCAAAATTGGAATTAAGAGCCGGTTGCACACAATCCCTTTTATCGGGGAACACAAAGGCAGTTTCTCCAAACACATTTTTATGCCGAGACCTCAGTGGATTCCTTCAAAATTGTATGTATAGCCAGACTCCACATCATCTGCTAAGCCACAAACAACTATAAATTCAAATTATTGTGCCTGAGACTAGTGAGATCTGAACCTTTCACTTTTGGGTGCTGAACAAAGATACTGTGAAAGGCAGGCAACATCGCTCTTATCTTCATAACAGCTTTTAATTGATTGATTTGTCCTTGCACTTCAAAAGCTGCTCTTCAAATTTTTTCTACTGTAGAACACTTCTACAGCACATATAAAAGTGAAAAGATGACAATTGCAGAACGCCTGAAAAATGAGCCCTCCCTAGGAGTTCTCTTTCAGGTTCACGACTTGCTGAGATGGCTGAGAAGGAAAACAACCACGTCCTATTGGGAATATTTCTGTCTCTGTTAACCCAGCGTGGGTAACCTCGAGTTCATTCAGACAGCAGTTGTTTTGTTCCAGCTGCATTGCATTTGGCATGTGAAAAGGCAAGGGTTTTTCAGGGGGGTGACCAATTTCAGTCCAGTGTGGTCTTGTTTTCTTCCATTTTTAATATAAAATGCCTTATATTTTAAAATTTAGTAGGGAACAAATAGTTCCTGAGCACTGGAACTAAAGAAGCCTCATTTCCAGTAGATTCAAGTCTCTTGATGAATTGCCTTTTTAATCTGAATTATACTATTTTTTTCCTGACACTTTCTATAGCATTTTCATGGAAACATACGAGCTGCCAACTTCAGCTGTATAAATAAGGTGACAGCATCAAAAATTATTAGGGGAAGAGCCTGAAAACATTCATAGTGTGCCTCTCTGTCAAGGATGTTTGAAACAGATCATGGAATCAAGCAGTCCAGATATCTGCTTCTATTCGTGCCAGACTCCCAAATTTTTAAAGCATGCCTTTCACGACAGCACTATGAGGAATATCACATATTTTTGCCAAGATACAGCACAGAATAGTCTGAGTCCTTGGAGAGGCTGAGGAAAACAACACATACCCTCGGGGGACTGTTACCTTTCCTCTCTGTAGCAAGGCTCTTCCCTGCAGGCCTGGGACCGTGGGGATGTTATCAGCCAGCCTGCAATTCCAAAGGCATTCCTGAAAGTTTTGCAGGCTTCTCTAAGCTCCTGTGGCTGCTGTAATGAACTCTCAGCTGAGTTCCCCTGTGAGCCCTGAGCAGCCGCCCTGTGCTGCCTTGGGGTTCCCTTCAAGAGCTCTGACCTGTGCAGGCTTCACCAGCTCTTCTGGAGGGTTCCACCAAAGACTCAGCAGCACAAGGGCTGCTTTTGAAGTCCGTGAAATTTCAGGGAGCTTCCTCCTCAAGAGCTACAGCACTCCTGGCTGCTCCTGAATTTCATAAACTTTGTGTACTCCTCCCCTCTGGCCCCTTGCACACAGCTGTTTTTGTTGTCCTTTCTCAGATTCCATTTGTCAAATTACCCTGTCTTAGTAAACACCGAGATCAAATCACAGTAATTAAGCCTTTTCTTCTGCCATGCTTCACCAGGCATATTACACTCCACATTATCAGCTAGCCACAATGCCATGTCTTCTCTCAGTGCTGACCTCTAGTCCTGTTTTTCTGTTTTTCCTATCACTCATTTGTCAATTTTACTATCTGCTCTTAATTCCTTTAAATTGCCTTAGATTTATCTAGCCTGGTTTCCAGCTTCAGTCCATCCATCCTCTCAGTGCTGTCTGTGTTTTCCATCAACAGTTCTTTACTACTGTATTTCTCTCTACTTCAGAGCACTTACCACAGGGGATTTATCAAAATAAAATGATAGGTGTCATCTCAAAACACTTCATATTCCTCTTCACAAACATCTAAGGACAGGAGTACTAAAATCTTGGGAAACAGTTTCCTTTTCATATAGGTTCATAAGGTTTCAGTATAAAGCCTCATTTACATTTGAAAAATTCCTTAATCCTGTAAAGATTTCAAAATACTCTCAAAATTGTCACAGGTAATTTAGTCTCTGCTTCTGGTGCCTCCTGGTGGGCACAGAAATGCTTGAGATCCCTTAGGCACAGACTCACCTCAACTGCCCAGTAACCAAATAGCATCCAATCCTATAGAAAATAACTTTATATACCCTTGTGGGTATTATTTTGTGTTCTATTATATGGGTTCTGCCTCAGCCTGCCCAGGGATAGCTGTTACTGTGAGGTGAATAGGTGGCACAGATTGAAAATATAATGTTTTGTTTGTTTTGACATGGTTTTCTTTCTATGTAGACATTAGTCTGGACCAAGAGTGGAAATGCCAGGTAGAAGGGCATCTTCCAGGTGTGCAGAAGGTTCAGCAACCATTTTTAAGAATTCTTAACATTCTTTAATACCGCTTTTCTGGCTCACAATGCTTTTTCAGTGACTTCAAGCAAAAAGGGATATGAAACTTTATTTTCTCTGATTCTACACCGAGAGAAATCTCTGTCAACAGAGATTCATTTCCAGGCTGATGCACAAGCAGAGGGCTGGCTTTCTCCCACACAAGCTTATGCACAAAAAGTCTCAGTTCATCTTTCCCTTCTCTTACCCCCAGCAACAACACAGTAACCTGCCCTGTGTCCTGTGTCTTCAAGCCACTGCATTTTGAAAACCGAGAAACAAATACACTTGGTTTGAAACATTTTTTGGCAGTCTGGTTCCTCTATTCATCCGTCAATTTCTCTGTTTCTCTAGACCTATTTTAGCAATGTTTTGTCAAGCTTTTATTTCTTCCGTATTGCTTCAAGATGCCTAGCTACTTGAATAAACCCAGTAAGAGACACAATGTACCAGTCCCACCCTCAGGATTTCTATTTCCCCACACATAATACTCTGTCTCTGCTCTTTCGGTAGACCCTGATTTCTCCAGGTTTTTTTAAGGCCAAAGAAAGTGTATCTGACATATGCTCATATGTCAAATCTGACACATAACCCTCGCTGATTTACAATAGGAGAGAGCACTGCTTCAGCTGAGCAACCTGCATGACCTTTTTGTATTTCATTTTTTTTTTGTGATTGATAAGACCTGCCACAGTGATTGTTTGCTTCATATTTGCTGTTCACTTAATACACCTTACAGGAAAAAAGTACCGTTTTATTAATTGCTGATACCTGATTGTACTTAGGTTCAAATTCTTGCTGATGAGTTCATCTTCTCAACTACACATTCCCCTTTAGAAATGGAGTTGCCTTTTTTAAAATCAAACAAAAGTTCAAGACAAAAATCAGTGGTTAAAAAAAAATCGGTGAAGCATGTCTTGTTTTCTGAAGCAAACATCATCATCCTTCTCCAAGGAGGACATAGGAAATATAAACACCTGTGTTTCAATGTCATAAGCAAAGAAACTGCTAAAAGCACCTCAATGCATTTAGAAGCAATTGTTCATGGAGCAGATTGAGTTTGTACAGTGGCAAGAATTGGTGTGGGAGGAAAAAGAGCTCTTCTGTAGATATTCTGACAAAATCTCATTACAAAACAGAGAACTACAAGAGTAGATAAGATGAAATGATATTTTGGAAATTATAATAAGTGTTAGGGTACAAGTTCAGACCACAATAAATAAGTACCTGCCAGGTGGTTAAGTCCTGAGGCTAACAGAGAAAATAGATAAGCTGCATTACAGAGAAGATTTAAATTTGCTTTAATGTTAACTTTTAATTAATCACCTTTGCTGTATGCTTTAACAGAATGATAGTATGAATGATGCCTGAGGTTTTAACTTTCATGTTTTTCAAATCCTGTACTGCCTGGTGTGTAACTCTGAAGCTTCTTGTGGCCTGTTAGCTGATGTTCTCTCATGCTGGTTACACATAACAAAGCCTCTCTAGGTTTGCTCTTCAAGGACACCAGGCCCCAAAATGTGTAAACTAAAAGCCTCTGAGAGGAGGGAAAACTTGGGGTAGTTCCATCATTAACTTAAGTTATAACTGGACAATCGACCCTGATATGCAAATGAACCAAACTTATAAAAGTGTGAAGAACTCATGACCTGGGGTCCATCCTGGGTGTTGCCTTTGGCCTGCCCAGGGTGTACCTTTGAAAGCCCTTCAAATAAATACCTGCCTTTATTCCCTTGTTCCTGTCTAGTCTCCGTTTTTTTAGGTGGCCACTTCGGGCATCACGACCATAACCACATATTTGACATGTGTACATACCATTTTGCTGAATGTGTGATCCATTATCTGAAGGAGGCAGATAAAAGAGAAAACTTCTCTTCTTTGGCTTTAACATGAAGGAGCTCACTAGAAAAGCATGATTTTTTTGCCTCATTTTAGCCATGCCCCCTAAAGCATCCTAGAAAGTGTATTGAATGTAAGAGATGCTCTGCTGCTCTGACAGGCTCTGCTCGTGCTCAACAAAAGCAGCAGAGTAAACCCCTTTGAGCAAAACTCTGAAAAAAACAGAAAAAGCCTGAAATCCACATGCAGAAAAGAGAAATAAGGCACTAATTTCATGCCCTAATCCCTACACTAAGGCAAAGCCATGCCCAATCACATGGAGAAAGAATTTTACAAAAAACTGCATAGCCCTGGTTCTAAAATTTATAATTTAATAAAGGAATTACAAAGTATTGGAATCACAGGACAACTGGAATTATAGTGACTTAGTGTTCCAACTTGCTCACCTGGAAAAGAATTGTGGAAGAAAAAAATAGGATCTCTCTAAATCTTTTGTATGATTTACCAAATGTTAGGCCCCTCCATTCTCACCAAGTTGTATCTCAACAAGGAGAAGGAAAACAAGAAAAAAAAAATCCCTGTTTCTGAAGTTGACTCTTGCTGTGAGATGCTGGTTTAAAACAATAGGGCAGATGGAGGGATGGATTTTAATATTGTCTCCAAATTTGAGTTCAGGAAAAATGACATTCTAGAGTTCTGGACTTTACTTCTTTCTCATTTCACCAGTAGGTCTCTCATCAAATGCTTCCAGAAATTGAAATGAATACATCAGCAGTTTGCCAGTGCGTGCTTTAGCTCCCTTCACAGCTTGTGACTCTAAGACATTCAAGCTTGAACAGGACTGGTTCACTTAACATCTTAGAAAAATTTCTTCCAAAATATCACACCACCTTGCAAGGAATTAAGCTTCAGACTGTTTTTAAGGAGAAAGTGCTGTTATCCTATTTTCTGGACAGGCAAACTGAATCACCAGGTTTAAGTACCTTTCTTCCCCAAGACCTAGCAATAAAGAAAAATGAAGGTATTCTCATTTTCAGTTATACATCTCATCTACTGAAACCCCCCCTGCTTCATTGGGGGTTGCCCTCTTTTGCTGGTACACAAGAAGCAGACAAAAAGCATCACTCTCACAACAGTCCAAAAACTACTTCTGATGTCACACCTACCACACATCAACATAAATCAGACAAGACCCTGCCCTTCCTCCTGCGAGTCAGTTCTGAGCCACCTGTCACTTTACCGTAACAAGTCCTTGCTTGGAATCCAGGAGACAAACGGGACTTTCCATGCTTCTTGCTTTTAGATAGTTATTGATTAGGTCTTATCAGAGAAACAGAGTCACAGACATGACCCTGAACATTGCAGAGAGAATATGCGAGGGAGAAGCCAGTGGGAAAAGCCAAATGATCAAGATTATACCATCTTTTAAAGGTAAATTATCCAATGCACACCTAAAACAAAAGATATTTTTATTTTTCTACCAATGCTCATTAGATAACTTTGTCACATGAAGAGGAACTGTGGAATTTTACATCCAATCCTCTGAATCCACCTTTGCCGCAGAATATGGAGTCGTAGAAGAAGGGAAAAAGGTCTAGATAACAACAACAATCCTCCATATTGGCATTTTTGTTACTTATCTATTTACTATTTTAACAAACCCAACACCTCTAAATTTTTCACCCTGTGACAGTCTTACATAATATTCTAACAGCTAGTTTATACTGGTGTATTTTCTAATTCTTCCCAGGGGGTAGGCAATTTTTTCCATGGATGAAGGTCAAATACAGTGCTGTCCAGGGGGGTAGAATGCTTCAAAACAGGCAGAGAAATATTCCCTGCACTCTGGACTCCAACACCAGTGTTCCTGCACAGTGCAGATCAGTGCTCTCCCTGCCCTGCCTCACCCACATCCACCAGGATCCTCACTTCTTCTGGTCATTCAACCCCCACATAATATTTTTTTAATTAATTCCAGTGTCCTAGCCAAATCCCATTTTAGCTGATTACATTCAGTCTGCCTAACGTGCCCCCTGTAGTTTTCAGGTTGTTCTCCACTTTTCTATCCAAAGATTTATGCAGCTGTCTTGTGCAAAAGAGTATTTAAGGTTTTTAAAAGTGGAAGTCATTGCAGCTCAGACACAGGCTTATTGCATTAGCCTCTCCTTTCTGTAGACTTACTTAGAAATTAAGACCATACAGACATCATTATATTTTCTGTTTGCATCCAAAGCTTTTAACACTGTTCATCTTTTAAAAAGCCAGCATGGTAAGTGATGCAATTTCCTGATAAAGTAATAAAGTACCAACACAAGACCTGAAAGGGACATAATTTTTTGCTGGAGCCTTCAGCTGCAACACCTCAGAAAACCCTCTGATCAGGAAGAGCAGCAAGAAAAGTTTAACTGAATTTTGTTCATACACTGCCAGTAGATTAGTATTGACCAAATGTGGTCCTCCACTGAAAAAAGTGTCCTGAGGATGAGCTGTGAGATATTTTATTAGAGCAGGCTCAAGCCAGAACTATTTCTAATTGAAACCTTTTAAAATTTTTAAATAAAAATTGAAACCTTTTAAAATTTTAAAATAAACCTTTGAAAATTTTTACATTATTAAAGTGTTTTCAAGGTTTGAGTACACAAGTTGTGAAATGGCCACATCCCCTGCTGTTGGACACAGACACAATAGCTAAGACCACACGTACTTAGGGACCAGCTGCTGGTGTACAACTTGGTCACTCATCTGAGAAGGAAATTGTTCAGTCATTGCCACAGATTCCAGGAAGCTGCACACCTGGCTTTGCTCTCACACCCTCAATCTCTGTTTCTGCTGGTATAGGATAAAATTGGTAATGAGCATCTTTCAAACTCCAGCTCTGCATTGGACAAGATTTTGCTGCTACTTGCAGCTTCCATCTCCTGAGGTGGCTCTCTACATGTTCCCTCAGGCTTGGCCAGCTTAGTCCAGCACTGCTCTCTTCTACTGCTTTCGGCATCCTCTCCACCAATTTTGACTTCTTTGGATCAGCAGGCTGATTACAGATGAGGAAGATGATCAGGACTTTCCCTAAGGTCATTGCTTAGTAAAGCACATGCACTTGACTTCATGCTGCCTCAAATTCCCACCAAAATCAGAGTTAAACACATACAAATGTGCCTGGGTTAACACACACAAAAAAAAGTGATCTAGAAAAAAGAGATCATATTACATTTGAAACGTTTTTCTTAAACTGAAGGAGACAATGTGGAAAAAGGGGCCAGTATCTATCTCTCCACAAGGAATTCTTTATGCCTTTGGCAGACTTCCATGTCTGCCATCAAATTGTATTTGGATAATTTCTTTTTCTGGTAGCCACTGTTTAACACAGCTGTGTGTCTCTCTTGATCACCAAATGAGGGGTCTCTCCTCCTAAAGTACTCTAGTGTAAATGTGTACAGTGTGATTTGCTCCCTCATTCTGTTTCAGGAGAATCCAGGAATTTGGGAACTGTTATGCTGACCGTGGTAAATTGCTGTATCCTCTTGGGATCCTTAGGTTTCACTGCTGCAAAAGTGTGACACCTCGGCCTTGCCCTCACAGCAAACTTCAATCTAAGAATTCATCTGTTATTTTCCCTCTGACATCCTCTGGGTTTACACACATTTTCCTCAACCCTTTGTTGGTACAAACAAGGCATAGCAAAATACAGTGTTTCCTGGTGAGTTTATTACTTACTGGTAGCATAATGTTTACAGCAGTTAAATAAATTTATCCTCTGGTGGTCCTGTAATCAACTGGAGAAATACACTGAGATATGTGCTTTGGCCATGACAAAAAATATCTCCACATGCCTCTGTTCAACATCCTCATCACCACATTTCTTGCAGTTTCTGCAGCCTTGCTCCTCTTCAGCTGGAACACAGACATCAGAAACTCCTACTAAAATTCAGTGCTGTGCTTGCAAGGCTCTAGCTCAGCACCACAAAGCCAAATAGTCACAAACCTACACTGACCAAAGCAGAAAACAAGCCCAGAGCACCCACGTCATTTTGTGACAGCGAGGAAGACTTTTCCAAAATCCACGGTCTCCTGACTGTCAGATTTACAATAAATATTCTGAGCAGTGGTGAGAAAGCAGACTCCTTCACTAACACAGGCTGGAACTGCAGTCAAATCTGCGATGTGCAGGACAAGATTTGTTTCCTGCTGCTACCCCCAGAGAGGGCAAACAGGTTATTTGCTGATTACCGTGAACAAAAACTGCAGGATGAAACACAAAGCTGTGAATCAGAGGGATGTGTTTCCAACGAGCTGCTCAGTTTTTCACAGACAATGCTGGCTGGCACAGAAATTAGGCATGACAGGAGCATACTCTCAGAAACAGCATGGATGCATTTTTTTTTCATTAGGCTTAAACAGCCCATGACTGTTTAACCTATGGCTGAACTGCACTAAAGCCACACTTCTGTCATGTGAAGTGCTGCCTCATTTAAAAGCCAACAACTTGCTTTCTGTAATAAGCATAAGTCATGGGGTTACTATACCAACAAATTGCTAAAAACCCTCTGTTTGCTTCATTTTCTTTGACTGCTTTTAAACTCTATTGCCAGCTGGTCAACAAAAGCATTATTTGTTCCTTGACAAGTTGTGAGGTCTTTTCAAAGCTACATTTCCCAAAACTCATTCCCAGCACAAATTGCTTTCAAGTCAATTACTCAACATTTATTTACCTTCATGAGTATCCCAAGAAATGCACTGGGTTTGGACAAAAGATGCCACATGTCAAGATCAATTTGCCATCTACAATGCTTTCACGTCTATTCTCCTGTGAATTGCCTTTGGTTTAAGCACTGGATTTCTCTTGACTGCCTCAACCAATCCCCTAGGATGCTCATTGGCACAGGGGACTGCAAACTTTGCAGTCTTTTATTTGACACTCCTTACACTGCTATAGAAAACAGATGTAGCCCACTTCAGTCATAAGTAATTAAAAATATTCATCTAGGCATAATGTGTGTTTTTATTTCCCTCATGAAAACATAGAGTAAGTAGTTCTTCAGGTGCCCCATCATCTGTGTGGTACCTTCACAAGGATATTTTGCAGTTTGGCTTGTTTTTAGAGGACTACTGCATTTAATAACCAAGGGTAATAACACTGGTGTCAACACACTAGAACATGGCTACTCTGATCACTCGTACTACAATCTGCTACCACTTTTCATAATAAACCCACAGAAGAGACGTTTTCTTGTGCCTGTAAGCCTTTCACATCTTGTAATGGTCCTTTTCACAAGCACAGAGCTGATTTCTTTGGTGCTATCCAGCACATGTTTTCAAAAGAGTCTCTACATTCCTCACCCTAGCAGAAAAGTGCTTTATAAACAAGGTTTGCAATCGAAGCACTTGAAGGAGCAAATGGAGGTAGCTCCCCTCCTTTGAGCAATTCCTGTGGAATTGCAAGCTATTTCCTTTCTCCCCATTGGCAGTTCTGTCTAGAAACTGTTCTTAGAGCTGTGTTGAGAAACTAAATATCATTCTTAAGAGCAGTGGTTAACAGGTACCATGCTGGGATATTTGACTCGGGAATATGCATCCTGTTAGTCTGTCTAGAATTCCTGTAAAGAGCTGGAGATACAAACATAATTCTCCTGGATATACAAATATCCATTACTGGAGTACCCAACTGCCTTTGGCCTCAGCATCATGGTTTGTGCTTCTTGTACACGCTATCCTCCCATCTGCTCCTCAAAGCAGAACAGCAAAGCAGTGCCAGCACTGTTGAGTCAGTGACTCTTCTGCACTGTTGCTGCTTAACACCTCCTAGAGCAGGTCTGTAACAAATATCACCCATAACAAATATCAATATGGGAAAATCAGATTCCGTAAGCAGGAAAGTACTTAAAAGACCAAAATAATAATAATAATAATAATAATAAAAAATTCCAAATGTCAGTTCTTTCCAAAGTGACCAGCGTTGTTCAATAATAAGATTCAACAATACCTCTCCATTTTTTTTTTTTCAGTTTTTGGAAGCAGATAATAACATTTTCAGGGTAGTCTTCAAACGGGCAGCTTGATATAACAATACCAGCCTAAAGAATATTTCTTGCTCTGTGGAAGTGCTAGCAATGTGCTTGATTCAGGAGTGACCCTGAGGGAAGCAAATAGGAGTGTTGTTAGGACATAAACCTGTTATCAGTCATGGGGAATCCCTGATAACTGTGTTTTTGTCTTTAGCCATAGTAGACAAATATGAGGTATAACTGAAAATCACAATACTCCACCTTCAAGTACCTAGGGAATCTAAGATACCGACAGGACTAAACAAAAATTTAAAAATAATTTTTAAAAGGAAATAAAAATAAAACCACAACATTTATAGGGTGAAGGGGCAGCTTCTTCAGCCTATCCTGCAAAATACAGAAATAATGAGCTTAAATAAGGATCCTGGGGAAAAAGTGAGGGCAGGGTAAGAAGGGCTGGAGGGTTATTAGGCCCCACGTGTCGCTCATTAGACCCTCAGCTTGTTAGTGCCATCGAGGGTTGAAAAATCTCTGGAAAGTTGTAAGGCTAGTTCATTAATGGAAGTATGAGTTTGTGAGAAACACGCAGGAAATCTGCTTTGCTGCTGCATGACAGAATATTAGCCAGTTTTAAAGAGATAATACATATATATGGCAGTAATTTCATTTTGTGCTAAATCTACCCATTCGTGCTTTCCTGGTTTATAAGAACTGTATTCAGAGAAAACTGCACTGTTCAGTGCTTCAGTTTACTGATACAGCATTTCAATGGCTCTTCAAAGCACTCACAGAATTCAAGCTGAGTTTCTTCAGATTGCCTGCGGGAACTCTCAGTGGTGCCCTTCATTGACAGGCATCATGATACAAACTCTTGGTTTTGTGAAGTTTTGGCTACTGCAAGGAGTCTTGAGGTCTTTACTGATATCTACTCTTCACACACACTGCTTGTAAAGTCAAATGAAAAGCGGTAGCTGCAGAACACTCAGTGGTTACCACTGAATGTGTTTGCCAAAAATCACTATTCCATCAGCCAGACTATCCCCTTCCACAGAACAATCAACTCTCCTTCAGAGAATTTTCAAGTTCTTTTCAGAAGACTTCCCTTTCTCAGCACTGAGTATTTCCAGATGAGTTTAAGGTCTTGGGAAAAAGTGAAATTTAGTCTGCTCAAAGCTTCACATTTACATAGTTCCTCAAGAAAGTCAAATGTGTGAGTTCTTCAATGTGATTACTGTTTTGAACCTTTTCTTTAAGTCTTGACATGATTCCCAAATAGTTCTAGGGAAAGTTTTATTGAAAAACTGTATTTTTTTTATTTAAAATTCCTACCAAAATGTTCCAAATTTCTAATTTCAGTTTTTTCTTGTGTTGCGGTAGCTCATCAAGAAGCAATAAAAAGTGTTACAGAAAAGTGAACTGTGTTTTCATGTTTTGAAACAGCCGTGGATATTTTCCAGCTAATTCTATTGCTGACAGCATCAGAGTTTCCTCTGTTCTCGCTGTGTGTGTCAGAGCTCTCTGCTCTGGTTGAGAAGACAAAGTAGCTAAGTAAAACTTCAGTACAACCCGAGACGGCTTTGCAAATTTTAATAGGCTGCTAAAGGACTGTCATCCAATGTGTTTCATACTGGAGAATATCTGATCCTGTCTCTCACACTACATGAAACAGGAGTACACATTACCTCTCTGAGTACAGCTTCCAAATTTTTATAATTGACATTTTCCAGCTGCTGATGGAGTGTGCTCAGATTTTCAGTTTTCTGAGGCAGTCTCTACACACACAGATTTTGTTAGAGATTTCCGTGTTATGGAATTTAGTTGGATTTTTTTCATGGCCTTTTACTCTTCATAGTCAATAGCATTTTAGACAACTGCAGTATGAAATTTAATCATGTATCTATCCACCTTTGGTTTAACACATTGAGTACTTAATAAGCTCATTGCCATCAAGCTCTTGTCATTCATGATGTATTCGAGCTGTCTGAACACACAAATTTCATATACAATAACTAGGCAAAATTCAGACCTTGATAAAACTATATTCTTTGCAGTTATAGTAACTTTAATAGCTAAAGACAACTGGTGATACAGCTGAATGCATCGTAAACCAAATAGCTCCCTTTTATAGTTAACCAAACAGCTCCTTCCTCCCCCTCCAGTAACTGAAGAACAAATTATCAATAATAGGCAGATGGCCATTAGCATAATCCATAAAGCCAGAAGACATTACAGTACTTTGTATCTATCAACACTGATTAGCAGCATAACGTTTAATTAGCCCCTATGAAGAGAACAGTGAGTAACAGGGTAGGAATATGACAAAGGAAATGGTTTTAATAATATACTGGATGTTTTTCAAAGTGAAATAATTTCCAGCTCACAGGCTCTTCAGCAAAGGGCACTTCAGCAAGGATGGGTTCAGAATGTTCAGAATGTGCACATTGATCAAAACATGGAAAATTACAAGTTTTCATAGACATAAATTTGTCTAAAGTATTAGAATGTGAGCAGAAATAATCGTGTATGAGCTGATCCGATTCTGGGTTGCTAATAAAGAAGCAAATAGATCAAAGGAGAGAGGAGTTTTGTGACTGCAGGAAGAACAGGTTGTATATTGAAGCCTGGTAGCATTGAAAATGTTTCCTTGGACTATGTCCAACAAGTCTTTGACAATTCCACTTTTGCTGGCCTTCATTAAAACAAATATATATCTATATCTAACTATATAAATACCAACTCAAAGTCTAAAGACAACAAATCATAACATCTTAATACTCAAATATTTATTAAGTAATACAGAAAAAAAAAAACCCAGTGGTTCAGTCTTAACAGTTTCCTGTTTCAAGTCTTTTAGAGACAAAAAATAACAATAAATAAATAATATAGGTAAGTTACTTTTCAGGTGAATTGAGTGACTATATAAACATCGAAGGGTACCTGTTAGATTGCACAATATTTTCAAAATACCTTGCATGTTTGAGGGAGAAATCTGAGCCCTTTAGCACAAGACACAAGGAGAAGGCAATGACTATCATTAATCTCCAAATCCAACAGGGAGGGGCTGTGAATGAGAGAAGATAGAAGAGCATCATTTTCTTATACATATTTTTGTGATTCTTACTTAAGATTTTTGTGTGTCTCATTTTACAGTCTCTTCCCCTCTCAGGTTATCTGAATGAGAAAACAAGCACCAGCACGGCTGCTGAAGCAGAGGTGAAATTGTTCAACAGGCACTGGGACAGCCTGGACATCTGTGCTGGGGACAGAGAGGTGGCACCAAGGCAAAACTCTGCAAGATCTCACAGTGCAGTTGCTTTAGTCTGTTGCTATTAGCTGTCCTAAAGACAGAGCTACAGAAAAACATGCAGTAAAACCAGTGGCTGGGGATCTGAGGAGTTTTGTTTCCTCCTCTGTTGAAGATTGCTTGTGCTCAGTGGAGAATGGGAGCAGCTGAAAGAGCTGGGGCAGTCACTCAGAGACGTGGACAGAATAAGAGACAGAAGGAAGTTCCTAGAGCTGACAGGTGCCTGAAAAGAAAAACCAGAGTTTTTTCTGAATCACCCTTTGATTCAAAACAGACAACTCCTGGTGGACAGTAGATCACGGGGGAACAAGAAAGTTTCCATGTGGGAACATCCACCTCAAGAATCCATTTTCTATTAAGCATGCAAGCGAAGGAGATAAGCATCTGTACAGAACAGCAAAGACAGACAGAAACCACAGACACATTTGGGGACTAGAGCAAGGCAGATCAAAGCAGAAGTGAGATGCATTGTCAGGTGCAGTCTCTGTACCTGCAGATGCCTCTCTGAATGGCATCACCTTCACCTGCTTGAACAGATCCCCTCCTGTTACTGCAGAAAACAGCACCTGGTGACAAGGTGCATCAAATGGTGCAATCTACTCCAACAAAAACACCTGGGATGGAAATACTGCTGAAGCAGTTCAAAGAAAAAATAGCGTTTCATATCCCTACCCCTTTTTCACAACAAGGAGAGTCTTTGGACAACTAAGTAATTTCAATGTTCCAGATGAGAAGTGCAGGAGGACTTCCTTTTCTCCCTACTTAAAAAGAGCTTAGGAAAATTGCAAGATTTTCAGCTTCATAGAGCTGTTTCATTAACTGTGCCCATCTCAACTAAGCCTAAATTAGCAGCTTTAACAGATTATGAAATGTGCTTCTCAAATGCCTCTCGTACCTTTCTACCTCTAGAGGCCTCATAGTGCAAAAGGAAAGGAAATGTTGCCTAGACACTGTAAGAAGGTCTTCTCTATGTCTCAAGTCTTTTTATTAAAACATCCTGGCTATAGTGTCCCATTGCCCACATATGCTGCAAAGAAATCTAGGAAATGCGATTCAAATTCACCTTTTGATGCAAAGATGATGGCCTTGACTGGGCTGCCTGGGTATACAAGGGTAATTTTTTATAGTTCATTTCTTTAGTACTGGACTACCTGAATATAAAAATAGATTAGTTTTATGGACTTATCTATGTTTGGCCATGTCTTTCCCTTTCTCAGTTCATCCTTTCACTTTCTATGCTGATAAATGTGGGCATCTCTCATCCCCAATTCAACAACTTCCCCCATTTTAACAGAAAAAAATATACAAAGTAGTGTAGAGTTTGAGTATGCTACCTTATACATCAATCATGTATATTCATGTACATGATTCCGTTGCTTGGCAAAACCACAGCTTGCACTTTCATTTTGCATATTAATATGCAAATATGTTTTCCAATTAGTCACAGCAAATTAACTGTCCTTGTCGTAGGCAAGGACAGTTCCATTGGCCTCGCTGTAGCATTCCATCTTGTGAATTCTTAACTGAGAGTTAAGGTCTTATTAAGAGGATCTCTTCTTGCATCAAAGCCCATTTGGATGGAAAGGTGCTCACCTGCATGGTGCTTAGAGAAATCCTACTTCAAAAGATTTATTTCAGAGAAAACACAAGTAAATATCAACAAAAACTTCATCTACAAATCAAATCCTACTTTAATCCAGATATCCCCAAATGTTTTGCTGTTACTGCACAAGAGGCACTGATTTCACACAACATTCAGTCATGACTCCAAGATCAATATACAGCACAATAACTGCCCACTCAAAGCTCAGCATGATTGCAAAGACTGTAGTGCTCTGATGGGTATAGAAACATCACAAAATTTTACAGTTACTCTGATCAGGAAGACAGGTCATTTATTGTTGTTGGAAATCACTGGAGCTCTTGGAATGGAACTGGCATAGTATTGTCAAGTGCTTTTAGTTATCAAAGAGCTTGGAATGAAAATGACTTTCAGCCTTTTATAAGGTCACCAAGACCTCCTGACGATCGAGAAGTGACAGGAACTGTGCTGAACTACTTGTCCTCTCAACCATTTATTCAATGGTCTGTGAAATTTGATTGTACGATTATGTCTTAGCCAAAGTATTAATACCAAACTCAACATGTTGTCATAGGAATCAAATCACATCTTTTCCTTAAACCTGAGTGAAATTAATTCAGTTATTTCTTTTGCTCTAAATGTGCAATTAGCAGAGACATTTTTCTGTTGCTTAAATGACAACTTCAGTCTTCACATTTGACACAAAAGTTGACATATTTTTAGACAATAGAATTCACTAGAACATTTTAAGTGTTTTCGAGTGTGGTAATTGCAGATCTGATGGTGGTGCAAAATCGAATACAGGAGTAGCAAACGTTGTACCTAAATAATCTGAGGGAAACAATGTCTCATGTCTTTCTGCCTATGTCAGCTTCGAACTAGTGCATACTATTAAAACACCTGCCTTATTAAATCCTGGGCTTGAATACATAGCCAGGCTTAGCTTTAGGCTTCCTGTGGAAATTATGCATGTGATAACAAGAGTTTCAATGCCCTAGAATACCCTCTGCTTTTGACATCCCAAGCAGTTGTTTTTTCTCAGGTAGATTACTTTAGATTTGCCTCACCAAGACCAAAATAGATAAAATAACTCCAAGGGGTTGGAAAGCAACCTTAGCATATTTTGTATTCTCTGTGTCACCCAGAGCCTGTGTGGGTTTTTAAACAGTGTAACTCAGAGTTGATGAATCGGCCTGAACATGGCAAGATTTTGTCTGAAAGCACAGCAAGAGCTGCCTGATCTGGCCTCTTTACTTCACCATAATGATTTTTTGAAGCTGCATTTTCCGGGGACAGGGAGGAATAAGTTGACAGTGACCATAATACACATGTCAAAATCCTTCTACTGCACACTCAGAATCATTATTGGACTGCAGAAGAGGCAGGGAAAGAGCAAGAAGCAGTGCTTATCAGCATTCTTATCAACTCATTAATATGTTCGCCATTTACTGCCATTTACTGCCCTTCAGCCATCCCAAGAACCACAGAGCTCTAAAAGGTAAACTCCCATCTTGGAGGATGTATGGATGCCTCTGCATTAACAACATCTAAACCAAGATACATCTTTTATATGAGCTACTTTTAACTAATGAGGCTGCCAATATTCTTGTGCTGAAAGTCCTTAAGTTAGTCAGTCAACTCCAGGAACAGCTGAGAGTTTCCAGCTTTGCTAAAATACACAAACAAATGCACTCACATCTCTCTTAACCCAGCTGTGAGAAAACGAAAGGAGAAAATGAAACCCTTTTCTTTGAGTAAAGATAAAAGGTTTTATTGTTAACAAGAAGGCAAGAATTAGAGCTGCTTCAGTCTTGATCCAGCGATGCTTCAGATACTGAAACAATTAATTGGGCAAAGGGTTCAGTTAGACTGAAAACTGGTCAAGGAAAAACTTTCTGGTACCCATGTTCAGTTTCTTTTAACAATCTTGTTTCATTTTTCACATTTGAATCTTAGCTGGCCAACAAAAGAAAAAAAAACTATGGAATAGGAACCTTTGGAAAAAGAAACTATAAAGCTATTTACTGAAAAGTTATGCTGAACTGCAGTCAATTAAAAAAAAAAAAAGCAGATTGCAATGTGGGAAAAATGAAATTAGGATTTTAATATAGACTAGAAACATATATTTAAACCCAAGAGAAGAAGTCAGAAGGCACTGTTGTTATAAGTTCAGTAAGTCAATAATGCCTAAAAGCTTGGTTCCAGGAATAACTAATTTCATTGGAAGAAAAGAACTGCATTAATTGATAACATAGGAATCTTTACCAGTGTGCATTTGCTCTAGTGAAGACCAATTTATACACACAAATACAAGCAAGTGACAAACTGTTCAGTAATGTATCAGTTGGCTTTATTCAAACTTAGGATAGCACAAATATAGCATCTTAAATTCCGTGACCCGTTTTTAAGTGTAATCTTCCCAACCCAACAGAGGCTCTGAGAGAATATTCAGTATTAAAAGTGAATTTTAAAAAGTAATTTGTTTACAGAATAAAATTAGCATTGCAGTGGAAGTAACATGCACCCCTCAACTGCTGATGAAATTGTTGTTTACTCATTTACTGTTGCTAATAATCCATGTAGCTTAACCAGCAGGCTATGTAGCTCGACCTGTGAAGTATTACACTGGATCAACAGGGTACGTTTTTCACAAATAAAATATGCAAAGCATAGTACATTTTGTGTCCTGAATATAAAACTATGAACTCAATCAGCACACAAGTGGGACAGTAAAGGTTTGCAATAAAATCAAGGGTACATATAGCTTTATCAGCATATTATACCTGGTGATTCTACAACTCAGCACCTGGCTACCCTAGGGCACAGCAAAGATTTTAATAAGTGTACAAGTTGTTTGTATATACACAGGCAAGGGGTTGGAATTGCTGCTTCCTTCTGTTCTCACTGTTGCTCCTGTGTTCTTGTTTACAGCATTTCCAGGTAGACAGGGACCCAAATTCATCAGAAGCACCATTCTTGATCAGCAACAGCCTGATCACTGATTTCTCAAACCCCATGCAGAAAACATCTGATGGCTGTTTTGCAGATGTGTCAATACATCAATCTTAATACACATACACCAAAAGGAGCCCCAGCTTCATATAATATGTCCCCTGTATAAAAATTATAGTAAGTTGTTCATAAGTGAAGTGGGTATTTCTTATTTCAAATCACTAGGTAAACCTTAAAATATTATTTATTTTTCAGATAATGATATTCCATACAAGTTTCTGGCATTGTATTAAGGTTTGATTTTTCAACACACCAAACAGTTGGAGATTGCTCTGTTGGCAGAATTCAGGAATAAAGTCTTAAAGATTTTCTTTTCCAGCTTAACTGGAAAGAACATAGTAATGTGACATTGTTGGCCACAAGGAAGAGTGATCCATGAGTCATCCATGTATTTGAAAGCTGCTGCATATTACTAAGTAAACTGTGGATTTCCTTGACTAATAAAAACAGGAACTGAGCCCTCCACTTGATACAGAGAGAAGAAACCCATGAGAAAAAATACAAATAGACAATCTTGAATCATTATAAAAATCTTTTTATAATTTAAAAATGTAATTCTAAAGGTTTTTAATTAAATCATTGTTCTTTATTTCTATCATGGCTGTACTATATCTTCTTCCACTCTGGTTGAAGAAACCATTTTTCCGTGTTTTCTTCCATGTTCTGAAATAAACATGTTTGCACTGTGATGTATCTTATTATGATAGCTGGCCATAAGTGAGGATTTTGCAAAAACACAAGAAAGAAAGAACAAAAACTGAATAAAACTTGATTGGCAGTTTGTCTGAGTTTAACTTAAATAAGGGGTTCTCCACATAATTCTGTTTAGCGTAATTTAGCATAACAAGCAATATTTGCTCTTCAGGGTAAACAAAGTTTATATTTAACCCAGTGTTGCGTTGCTCACTGAAAAGTACAATTCCAGTCAAAAAAACTGATTCAGTAAGAGTTCATTTTATACAACCACTACTTAGAAGCCCCAGTTCTGAATGCTCAGTAAAGGTCTTCAGCTCAGAAGGTGCCAGAAATTAACTACCACTTCAAATTCTGCCTAATATCAAGAAAACTGGCTATCACTAAAAAATGTGTAGTAGTTTAGTATTTTACAAGGTAAAAAAGTAGATTTTAGGATTTTTAATAGGAGGACGAAGGGTTTAAGATGGAGGATTTTGGGTGTTACCCTGTTCTTCTTCTCCTTCTCCTCCATCTTCTCTAGTAGTTGTGGCACAAAATGATTGGTAGAAGGAAAAAGAGGTAGAAATTACGTGTCTAGAATAGGTGAAAATTAACGGGTATAAAATAGTAAATAATAAATATGTTGTGAAGAATGGTTGGATCTTGGATCCAACCAAATACTAAACTACTACTCATTTTTACACAAAACTGGCTATCGCTAAAATAGCGTCACCAAACCTGGGCAGTTGGTCAAGAAGTGTAGCTAGCAATGAAATTGGAAACCTTTCCACCTGACTTCCAGAACAGAGCTGATGAGGCAGCAACTAGGTAGAATTTCCATCAGCAAGGTGTGCATGTTTGTGGCCTATCAATAATGAGCACCTGCAGGTATTGTCATTGTCACAGGACACAGCTAATGAGACAGAGAAATGATACAGAAAAAGAGAACTAAATTTTCAACACATCCAATGTTTAGCACAATGGCAGACATGCTTCAGGGTACTGAAAAAAAGGCGTCTGAAAAAGGTGGTACAAGAGGCTAAGGGAAGAAAATTATGTACAGGAAATTCCACCTAAATATGAGAAAGAACTTATTTACTGTGCAGTGACAGAGCACTGGAACAGATTGCCCAGAGAGGGTGAGGAGTCTCCGTCACTGGAGATATTGAAGAACCGTCTGGACACAATCCTGTGCCATGTGCTCTGGGATGACCCTGCTGGAGCAGGGAGGTGGGACCAGGTGACCCACTGTGGTCCCTTCCCACCGAACCAGTCTGTGATTCCTCAGTATTTATAAATAGCCTGTACAGCAGTAGATGGACATCCCAAAGATATGCTGTCTGTTGCAAGAATCCAGACAGCTGATGCCTCTCCCATGGAGCCTGGCAGAGGGCAAGAGAAATTTCCAATTGCATTTTGGCAGCTTGGCTCTTTGGTAACTTGAATGTTACTTTCACTGGCCCTCAGCCAGAGCTCATTGGAGTCAGTGGGAATCTTTCCATTTGCTTCAGTAGCCTTTGGATGAGGTCCATATTAGCTTTCAGATTTGTTCATATGTTTCAGATATATCTGGCATTTATTTTCAAGGGCACAGTGTGTGAACAATAGCCTGTTTGCTGACTGCGATTTCACGTAATTTACTTTACCACAATAATAATTTAAAAAATCTTTCCCATCTTGGTGTATTGCTTATATTTGTGCTAATCAAACAGTAAATTTGGGTTACCCACGTAATAAATTAGTTGCCAAATAAAAGGTAGCTGAATTCTTCACGCATTCTTTTATTGGAACACTTAAATGGGAATGGTTTGGTTTTTTTAGACATGGAGATGTGAGCTGAAAAACAGCAGTTTTATAGAACTATAACATCCATTTACTCATTCAGAGATTATATTTAATAGCTGTAAAGGACACATAATATTTACTGTAATAATTTAATGTAATTGACTGTAATACATAATATTTACTGTAATAATTTAATGTAATTGACTGTAATACTTCAGGAATGATGTGTCTTCCCAGTATAGAGTGCAACTGGAATTATTTTCTAGAGCTGTGTTAATGTTCTTAAAATACCCTGTCACTATTTTATAATTTTGAACATAAAATTCACCCATGAATTTGTTTAGTGCTCTTACCATGTGTAAACAATTCTTTAAATAACTGGCTTGGTAACAAGTGACAATACTGGATGGGAGAACATAAGATGATTTCGTTATGTCAAATATTCTAACAATCGAGAAATTAATATACAAAAATAAATGACTGGTTGATAAGTAAAACCAAAGCCACCTTTAGTGAAAAGATACAGCCGTGCAGGAGGAGACTAAAGGCAAGAGGAGCTAATTCTGAGCGCTCAGCTCCAGTCCCTAAGCAGGCAGGCAGCGAGGTGGGGCAGCAGATCCCAGCACCCCACTTGTGCTCTGCCAGCAACTCTGGAGTCACAGCTTCTCACCAGGCAAGGTGCAGATGGCAGATTAGCTCACTTGGACTGCACCACAGCCCTCCAGCTGAGCAGGCTCATTCTGGTTCATTTGGAAAGGGAAGGACTCCTCAAAACAAGCTGTGAGGAGCTGAAAACCTTTAGCTGGGGAAGGGTGATAAGCCACAGAGGAGAGCTACTATGAATCAAAGAAAAATTATTTAAAAAATGAGAAAGCAAAACAGACAGAAGAAAAAAATCGCACAACCCCAAACAAGCCCAGAATGGTCAAGCCTTTCCCACTTTAAATACTTGATCCAGCCCTTACACTTTCATGCCTGTAACAAGGTGAGGATATTCATTTTAAATCAGCTCATTAGTCCTTTCAGACAGACTATGCC
Source organism: Falcunculus frontatus (assembly GCA_013398115.1). Classification (NCBI taxonomy): domain Eukaryota; kingdom Metazoa; phylum Chordata; class Aves; order Passeriformes; genus Falcunculus; species Falcunculus frontatus. The sequence goes on from VZRV01000794.1 coordinate 777,805, forward strand.
CTACCTTATCATGTATGTCAAAATACATTCCAGACTTAAGAGCATAATAAGATACAGCTGTTGTGCCAAGACAGACAAAGGCTGAGGTTAGTGAAGAGGTAAAATTACTTGTCCACAGTAACTTAGTGGCAGAGCTGACACAGGAAGCCCTGTTTTTCTAACTCCACCTCTACTGCCCCTTCACAGATGGAATACAGCAGCAATACCATTATTGCAGGTAGCTCAGGATACAATTTGGTTTAGACAAAACCAAGGATAATAAGAATGTATTACATTATAAGACACAGTAGACAGGACAGATACATTTATTTACCAGCTGTTTCATTATTTACACAAAGCATTATAAGTGGGTCACAAAAAGCCTGATAGTTGCCAAATTGCAGTGCCCCTCCTTATTTATAAGTGGGAGCAAGGCTGGCAAACTTTCATGTTAAGCAAAGCATCTCTACTTCAGAAAAAAATGTATGGCAAAATATATATATATTCCAGAGGACAGAAAAAAATCTACTAGACACCCCTGCCTCTCTATAACTTGCTTATAATCTAACTGCCACTTCTCACAACACCACTATTAAATCATTATCAAGTTAATGAATTTTTGGAGTATGTTTCTTAAACAGTTGTATGCAGTCATATGCAAGAAATATGTCATGGTATACATGCTGATATATCCAACCATTGTGAAATATTGAGTTTCATGACTCCAATATAATCCACTACATCTGAAAATATTTTCCATTTTGAAAGTAAATATGATGGCATTAATTTGAATTCAAGTCCAATTCAAGCTAAAATACTGGGGAGTGGGTCATGCAGAACAAAACATTCATTTAGAAAAAGGGTTTTGGATCCTTTCCAAATGAAACAAATAACCTTTAGCACTATGAACATAAACTTTCTAAGCAATAACTTTGTCTGTGGTTTGGAGAAACCATTGGAGTAACAATGTTAAAATGGCACTGGCACTTTCAGAAGCCACTGTTCTCCATTCTGCTCACATTTCACTGAAGACTTTGCTTGAATAAAAATCTCCTGTGCTTTTTTTTGATAGATATACCCAGCTCTCTGCTTGCTACTGACATGCTTCTGAAGTCTCAGTTTGACGAAATTAAACACTGAGGAAAGAACTTAGAAACATATACAGAGAAAGAATAACCCAAGAAGTGCAGCCTGACAACCATAAAACACCTCACAACACGTGAACAGGAAGCAAAAGTCAATTTTCTCTCACTGAAAGCTCTGTGGTTCCATTTTTTACACTGACTTGTACTGAGTGGCACATCTGGGATATGAAATAGATTTCTTCCTTTCAGAAATTTAGCTGTTTCTCAAAATTAATTAATTCACTTTGAGTGAAATAGAAGTATTTCAATAAAATTCAAGAATTTGGAAGAAAATCACAACATCTGTAATATTGTAATAAAAGGTCTTCTTTAGATAGGCCTCACTGTTCCCATTTCTTTCTGATAAAATTCTAACAATAAAACTCAAAGTTTGAGACTGTTTAATCATCAGCTCTCAAGGTTCTGAATAATGTCATCCATGATATTATTGAAATGTCTCCCTGGGTATTTTCCTAAAGTTCACACTTCTAATGACTTTACACATTATGATATCCCTATGGTAAACCAGAGACTGACAAAAACCTGTAGTTTCTTCAGTTAATAATGATTTCCAACCTTTATTTAAAATAAAAGGTCTCATCTCATCGAGCCATGTTCCACACCCATCAGACTCCTGTTCCTGCTAAGCCACATGACATTGGAGAACAGCAAAGTCAAGAACAGTGACTGATCTTCATCAAGGAGTGCCCAGAACTGGCAGCAGTTCAGCACTCAGACCACGGTTCAATTTACACTTTTGGCAACCATTTCCAGGACATTCTCCAAATTATTGCTACTGTCTTTGAGACAAAGTGCCTCTTAGCAAAGAGTCAGTGAACCTGGACACTGGATTCCTCACTCCCTGAACAAAAACAAATCACAAACCACTTTCAGTGCACCACTAATGGTCACTGAAAAACAGTTTCTTCAAGGTAATGTTTTCACAAACTTCATTGACTGCACTAAAGGTGTCACTCCCTTGCATAATCCTTTTTGATGAACAGCACAGTGAACCATTGCTGTCAGTTAGCAGCCACTTTAATGCTCAATATGGAACACAGCAACCTTACAGAAACTTGTAGCCAGTTTCTTGCTGACATCTTCAGAAATATGTGGGATACTGTCCCTGACATTAAATCAACTCGGGCTTTTTTTTTCCTATGGTGTACAATTTTCTGCCTGTCAGGGATGTCTTCAAAAAACTTGTTAAAATTATTCAGCAATAACCTTGTTAATAAACTCACCATTCTAAAGAGTTACACGGTTTTGTAGAGCAGAATAGAACCTGGAGTTGCCTTCTGTCTCTTGGCTTCAGTTTATGGACAACTTGTAGCACAATGAGACAGCAAAATGCACAAGTGTCTTCAGGAGGCTTCCTTTTGGATATCAAGCATAAACTAATCTAATTTTCCAAATGGAAGAATTCCAACAGCAGTTGGAAAAATTCTTTAAATGACAAGTTCATGGTCACACATGCTGCTCTAGAGTATAAAATTCCAAGCCCAGCCTTCTTCAGCTCTCTATCAATATTTCCTCCGTGAGGGGTTAATAATCCCCCAGTCTGCTGGCATAACCAAGAATAATCCCTTAAACTATTCTTCCAAATATACCCAAATTATAAACAGAGCAACCAAGCAATTTAAAGTGTTTAAAGCACCCTGGATCATTTTCATAGAATCAGATTCAGGCAATCAGTTGCAAATATATTTCTGCCTTCAGAGCTGACCATGGGAGGCACGATGGCAAGCACTCATCAGCATTGCTGACTGTGAGATCTCCAAGGCAGTATTTGTGACATCAGTCTCAGGCAACAGGGAAGCAACTCTAGCTGCAAGTGCAAATGTTGCTGGATTGGAGCCTCAGATATCCACATAATAATTAAACAATAGAGTGAACAGCATAGGGCAAACATCAGAAGTTTATGTACAGCTCTAGTCCCTGTGCAGGCAAGGCAGTCAGCACTGAGAAAAAATTTTACCTTCTTGTTTTGAAGCATTTCAAAACTGCATGTTTCAGAGTTTGAATGTATATATATAAACTACTAAGAAAAAAAATTAAGGGAACAAATATGACACCATTAATCACAATGGCATACGTAATATTTCCAAAGTAATAAAAACCCCATAAAACCCTGAAGTCTTCTCCATACAAGAAACAAATTCTAGCAAGTTATATGTAATATCACAATAAAATAAACCAAGAGTTCAGAGAAGGCGTGAAAACTAAACATAAAACTTCTTAAAAGTACATTATTAGGAAATCTACCAGCAGCTATGCAGAAGGATCTGGTGATCACAATATAAGACAAATGTTCATGAAAGACACAGCCATGTGCACCATGGAGATCTGGGAATTACTCATACTGAGAAGGCTATTTCAACATAACACTCTGAAGGATTTACCTCAAATAGAAATATTAATGTGAAGAGTTTTCAGAACAAGTGAACAGTAACAAATTGCCACAACCAGATGGTATTTACCCAGCAATCCAAACTAACTTAACAGAAAATAAATATTCTATAACTACAGGGCTTAGTTACCACTTAAATCTGCCTCTGTAGCAGAGGGCTTGAGGATGGCTAATGTGATGCAGCATTTGAGAAACATCAGAGAGGTTTAAAAAGTCTTCCCATCAAATACATTTAAGCCTGGAAACATCCTGCTGCACAATGCTGAGGAAGCTAAATGTTCACTTGACTTCAAGAACCCACTGAGAAAATTCATAGAAGAAAAACCCGTAGTTTCTAGTCACACTGTTTCTGGGTCGGTCAGACCTGAGGCAAAAGCAGCAGCTGGAAAAGTAGTGTGGGAGAGCATCAGTACATAGTTATACCTGTGCTTTTGTCTGGGTATCACAGCACTGACAGTGCCCAGGGTAATCCTGGGTTATTTGAACATTCTGCATGATCTACAAAATTCATCCTTATTTATTTATATAAGGTTTTTCTCCAAACAGAGATTGATATGGCACTGAGAAATCTGTAGCAGGTAAGCTTTTTAAACAAAGCATTTTTCCCAATTCCCTAATGAGGCCTCCAAGCCACTTTACACATGCACAGAAAAGATCTAGATACATCCAGAGGACTCTAAATTTATGGAAATTCATGCTGTGTGTCACAGCCAAAGAGCTTAACACTGTGAGCCCAGTTACATAAACCACAATGAACCTCTGAGAGATTAAGATGATTGTGTCTTCACCTGCCTTCCAACCCTCTTCCTGGACCTGGAGAAAGGGGATTAAAGTTCTTTTCCATCAGACACTCCACCCCCAAGGTCTCAGCTCATGCTGTTGTGTGGTGATTTAACCCATAACCTGTGACCAGGGGCTAAAGCAGGGAGGGCAGCAGCACCTCAGTGGGGCAGAGACAGTAATGGAAGTATTTTAAACCTCATGCAGGGATTCACCAGAAGCTCTTTGGCAGACGATTTCACTGTTATTATTGATTTGCTATTTTGATATATTTCTCTATACTTCAGTTTTCCTTTCATAAAAGTTTCCAACAATTAAATATAGTTTCCTGTTGAATCAATTTTGTTCTTTAGCAAAGCATATTAATAACACACATTTACATCATAAGGAACTTTTTTTCAAATTTCTTTGTAACAACGAGAATTTAAAAAATTGAAGTGCTACCCAGAAATTTCCATTTTGAGTTCTTTGATAGGTTTGCAACTCTCACTCCTAAATAATGCCTTCAGCTCATCTGTTCCATTAGATTCTTGTACTTTTTTCATAATTATACATCACAGGAAAGGAAAAAAAAAAGGTTTCTGCCCTGCTTTCCTTTCAGCTGGGGAAAAGGAATCAGATTTCCAAAAAGCATTTTTGCAGTCTGGAATAAAACTGGACACATACTGAACCACAGTTACAGGGAAAAAAATTGTGCTCTGGTAATGGTGATCCAAATTGTCCTCCTTTGACTCATTTGGAATGTGAAAAAGAAACAACAGGCATGTTTGAGCAGAAAAACTCAGGGATTTCTTAAAACTTCAGCTGCACAGTTTCTGTTGATTCCAACAAAACTGTGTAAACTCTCTTGGCAGCACAGCAAGTTTTGTATCTGCAATGCTAATGGAATGGAGATGATGGGAATTGTATCATAGTGCATATGGAATGAAAGGGTGTTTGCTGTATTTGCATACACCCATATGCTATTATTTATCATTACAGTTGGCAATTTTGCCTAACTACAAATTGCTAAAGATTTCTATAATAAGAACAAAAATGTGGAGTTTCAAAATGAGCCAGTATGATTTCAAACATTGTGCAGAGCAGTGAGCAAACTCTGTATTTTTCTACAAGTTCTTCACTGCTGCCACAGATCCTGCATTGCATTTTCCAAACCTTTATATAAGCTGAAGTGTCACTTTGAGGAACAGCAAATAACTTTTGAATAATTCCACTATCTGGCCTGAAACAAAACCAGTGGTTTTTTTACTACGTCCTTACTGCTGTTAGAAAAACATAGCAAAAAAGAGAGCAAAGATAGAGAGTCTTGTATTGGTGTAACACCATCCTAATGTTTCATTGGCTTTATTAACTTGTGCTTTATTAATTTTCAGAAATACTTGGCAGGAGAGAAAAATAAAAATATCTCAGTCATACAGGGCTTCCGAGTAAATATGACACAAAGATGCCACTGCATTGTTAAAATTTCTGTTTTCTTTGAACTAAATTACCTTCATATTCTGGTGACTGATCTGTACATTGCCCCAAGGAAGTTCCCTAGGTGGTTGGTATAGGTGTTATTGATCGATTGTTAAGGGTGAGTTAAAGCCAAGTTAATTACAAGTAGATTCTTGAAAAGTAGTTGAGCCTTTGTTTTAGCTCATAACCTCTGGGGAAAAAAAAAACAGTCATAGCCCACAGGATGATAAAAATGAGTAAAGTGAACAGCTTAAGGAGGAAAAGACATATGTACAGCTGAAAAACTCAAGAACTCCTTCAATTAAATCAATAAATCTCCCAACAGCATGGGAGAGAACAAAAGTGCTTTAGTGGTCAGGAGTTAATCTAGAAAATCTACCACCTAATCAATGTGAAGCTGCAGACTGAGAAGCAAATGCTGGTTTAAGCTGCTAAAAAAAAATCATTATGTGTGCTTTGCCATTTCCCAAACCTTCAAAAAGATCACATTTTCAGCAGAAGGTGCTGGGGAATGGGCAAGAATTAAAGCCCTCATTTTCATACCAAAGCTTCTAAGAAAACAAGGCATCATACAGACAACTGATACTGCAGAGGGAAGCACAGACTCGTGATTTGATGGGGAAAGCTGAGTAACACATATTCCAGAATTTCAGAGAACTACAGTGAGTTGATGGTATCTGCACAGAGAGGAGTGGCAAGCAGATAGAAGAAATTTCAGTAGTAGACAATACACATTTTTGACAGGCAAGAAGTAAAATGAGTGTCTTACATAGAGAGATGCCAGCAGATGCCAAACCAGGCTGTCACTGGGTAGTTGTACAACCATATTAATATTAGAAGTTTGGACAAAAGGAGAAGCCTTGCTGGGAGCTTCAGAGCATAGGAACCAAAATAACTAATGAGTGGGGAAAATTCCCATACAAAAATAAAGCAAAACTAGGCATTAGGACATATAAAGCACTTCAGTAAGGTCAAGAGCTGATCTTCCCTTACACCTGTGCATCATTCTAAGGTAGTCTGTGTTTTGCTCTGCTATATAAATATTATAATTTACCTTCTGGATGTCATTCTGGAAAAAATGACACAATTGGTCAGGTACAGACCAAACAATAATAATACTGTTTGCTACTTGATCATTCTTTCTCTTTTAACAGGATTTCTGGAGTTGGGAATATGTCCACCTGGGTCAGCAGATGTGTAGCCTACCACAAACTATCTGTTGTTCAGATCATTTTTCTTTCTACCACCAACTTTTCATTCCCACAGGCTCCTTTCTACAACATAAATTCCCTGACTGATACTTTCAGATGCAGCCAGAAATGTCAAATCAAACTTACCTCTTGTGGGCTCTCACTTCCAGCTGCAGGATACATCCTGATCAGAGAGCATCTCCCCCACAAGGACCCCAAACACACCTGTGTGGCTCAGACCTGCTGGGACAAACAGGGCAAGAAGGTACCTGAGCCTGGCTGTCCACTGCTCCTTCTTTCCAACATGCACAGAAACACAGACCAAAGGAGTAAAGCTGCAAATCTCAATGCAGATGCTTCTCAAGCAAGAATTCCCACATACTGTAGTGGAGGAGAAGGAAGTGCCATTCCTTCTGCCATCTCAAAATCAAATTAGTTGGTTTCTTAAAAATGTTCTGAACTAAACACAAAATTATTGCCATTGAAACAGCTGACTGATTTTATTGGAGACTATTTTAATTTACTCTTACCTCAGATCCATGCATCAAATGAAACATTTTGGAGAAGGGAAAGGGCAATTTGTATTTTTGCTACAAATTTGTATTGTGTGTTTTTGTTAAAATTATAACAGTCAAAACAACAGTCAAAAGCACTATATTTTTCCCTCAGACATCATGTGGTTCTGTTACAGTTGTTAGGGAAGGCTTCATTTCATCTTAATGAAAGGATTAGATTTATCAGTTATGGTGTGAATAACACAGAGGTTATCCTTGATAAGTGGACTTGCAATTGAAGGCAACGATGGGCAATCTTCACAAATATCAAACATAACTTGAGAACACATGAGAAATATGTTTTGTAACATTTGCATTTCAAAAAGGATTGGGAAATATACATTCTGTGCTATTTCATTTTTATCTGATAGCTTTGTTCTTTGTAATTTAGAGAAATGCTGGATCAAACGAGTCAATTACAGCGATGCATTGTTATCAAGGAAAAACAAGTCTTAATAAGGTTTGTACCCTACTTAATCACTGTGTCATAGTAATAGAGGAACTATTTATTAATATTAAAAACGTTACCTTATTTTAATTACAACTAGATACAGCATTACTTCTCTAAGCCAATTATGCCACATAAGACTAAAAATAAATAATTCAGACAGTTTCACTTCAAAGAAATCCATTAGGGTCTTGTTTGGGAATACTTTGATCCTGTCTGTTTTATGCTTAGCAAAATTTAGCTGTGGAGCAATATTCTCTCCCAGCTACAGTAAATAAACATGACCAGCTGCACCCCCACCAGCCTGTGCTGAACCTCACACATCATTTTAACTTAATCTCTGGCAGCATTTTAACTTAGACTTGGTATCTGGGCAGTGGGCATCATGCAGGAGGACTGAATGCAAGAGCCACTCACATGCTACTGGAAAACAGAAAGCCACGAGCAGCAAAAGATATCTTTAGAAAAACTGAACCCCAACAATTTCTTTCTCATTATTTATAAAACTAATGCAAAAAAGGTGGACCAATAAGTTGAACTAATCCCAAAAAAAGTGAAAAGGCCTGGAGTGTTATTTGCCTCACACCATGAAAGGACACAGCAGCAATAATCATTTCTCATGCTGAATTACAGGAGGCACAAGATTGAAATTAATGCCCAAGTAAAGCATGAGCACTTTGTTGACTGCTCAGGAATATGTATTTTGTCAGAACCTCATCAAGTTCCTCTGGTCTTTGCATTTTAGACAAAGGCTGCCCAAATAGGACCTCGGTAATGCCGAGCACATTCTGGGAAGTGTAATTAGTTCAGCTGCAGAGAAGGGGATTCAGGACAGCAATCTGCTGCTGAACTCGCAGAGAACTGCAGTGGAAATACAGGAGGTGTTTCACTATCTCCTGCTCCACACACATGGATTACCAGACCTTTTTTGGAGTATCTCTGCTCAACAGCTCACCCCAGAATGGTTTCTCCTAACCATCTGGTAAATGGGATTATTTTCTCATGTTACTGCTCCTGCTCCCACTTATTTTTCATATTTCTTGATTGCACTAAGCCTCTGTTTGAGATTTCAAAGCTATTTCTCTGGGAGCTCTTACAAATGTCTCACTAATTCTTCGTCTCCAACTCTGTACCGTGCACAATAACATTCTCATTTGGTTTTATTTTCTTTAAATCCATAAAGAAACTTTAGAAGAAAATATACTGAAATCTTTATCAATACACACCTCTACTTATGTATAGCAGTGAACCCGTTCTAAAATGGAATCAAGATATTAAGCCACCCCACGAAAATTAAGAGCAAGCAGGAAAAGTCTCGTGAGAAAATAGCTGCTTCCAGAATTTGTTAGAGAAAGCTAGAGTAATGTTCCTTTTGCAGATAATAAACAGAGTCCATGCAGCTGGAGAGGCAGGGTGTGGATTAATAACACCTTCTGCAACAGTAGTAATGTGTCTGTATTACTTGTTTTTCAGAAGAGCAATTTTCTTCACACTAATAAATCTAACTGCAGAAATATGGCATATGTCACAAAAGTGTGTTGCAGCAGCGCAGTCTTTATCACTGAGGTGAGAAATACCTTTTATGTTTATTAATACACTGTTTTAAAAACAGATCTTAAAAATGTAAGCAGCACCACTGCACACATTCAGTGAAGCCAAGATGCATTATTCATGATGGCTGTGATAAGCCACTTGTCCTCTAATGCTTTATCCACGCCATGGCTCTTGAGTATTGACTTTCAAAGGTAGAGAAGCACAGAGGCATTAACAGCTCCAGCAAAGCATGGCTCTCATTTCCTGCAAGTGGGATGCCAAACAGGATCACTGCAGCATCTACTCTGAAAACTCCCCACCTGTGACAGCCACGAGTCTTTCCCGTAAGGGGTAATGGTTCCTCTGCATAGGAAATGGGCCTTGAGTGCCAAAAATCACACAGACATCACACACTGCCTTTCCAAGTTTGTTGTAGTGAGTACCAAATCTGCTACAGATATTTCATGTATTTGAGGATGATGCTTGTGGTTTATGGTGTTAGGGCTTGTAGAGAAGGCAAAAGAGCATGGCTTTTAGGATAATTTGTGCCTGGGAAATTTCCAATCACATTTCCCACTGAGAGGTTGAACTTGTCAGGTTGGTGTGCTCTTGTTTCTGGTCCAGCAATGAACATAAATGAAAAACCTCTGAGTGAGACCATTTGATCTCATAAGAATTAAATGATTACACAGGTCCTGTGGTGCATGTCAGGCACTCCACTATGGCTACGCACTTATTCCATGGAAATTATTTCTGAGGGCAGTGACAAGCAGCACTTAACTCCTACTGACTTCAAAAATGAGATACTCATTTGAGAGGGCATTGACCCAATTCATGCCTGTAAATGGAAATTTTATTAATTCCATTGAAATATCCTTTAATAGAACAGGAGAGATCCAAAGTTACTCTTTTGCAACGGGCAGAGACATAAGAAATCTCTAATTGATTCTGGTCAAATCTCTCTGAAGTCAAATAGTGGTGGGTTTAGCTGGGGTAGAATTAATTTTCTTCATAACAGCTGATATGGGCCTGTGTTTTGGATTGTGTTGAAAAGAGTATTGATAATTCAGGGATGATTTTGTTGTTGCTGAGCAGTGGTTAGAGAGCCAAGGCCTTTCCTGCTCCTCACCCACCCCACCAGAGAGAGCCTGGGGGAGCACAAGGAGCTGGGAGGGGACCCAGCCAGGACCCAGCTGACCCCAACTGACCCAGGGGATATCCCAGACCATATGGCACCATGCTCAGCATACAAAGCTGGGGAGAAAAAGAAAGTGGGGGGGATGTTTGGAATAACAATATTTGTCTTCCCAAGTGATAGAGCCCAGCTTTCCTGCACATGGGAAGTGGGGAATGAACTCCTTGTTTCACACTGCTTGTGTGAACGGCTTTTGCTTTACCTGTCAAACTGTCTTTATCTCAACCCTCAAGTTTTCCAGCTTTTACTAGTTCTGACTGTTAAAAAAATCCCCCCTTCCACAGGGGTGGTAGGAGGTAGAGTAGGGTGGAGGGGGAAAAGGGTGAGCATCAATGTGGGGCTTGGATGCCAGATGAGGTTAAATCATGACAAAAGTTCAGAAAAATTTCACTGATTTACATCAGTGGAACTATATTGGCATAAACCCAGAAATGCATCAGCCCCCCCTCAGTATGTGTTGCCCTTCCCTGAGACTGGCAGTGCACTGAATATCAACATGCAATTCATGTGCTACCATGAACTGCATGACTTCTCACATGCATTTCTATTCCACTGTTTAGAAATCACCACTAAGAGCTCTCCAAACACCTGGGTTTACTTCTTATTCATCCCTAATGTGGTCACAATCTTTTGTAGTTTCTTTATCTTTGATAATAACATTTTTTGTGACTATTTCTAGTGAGAGGGCACGATGACATGTACACTGGAAAACATCAGATTATTATTCTAACAAAAAAATTTTAATACTTCATAAATTATGAATAAATGAACTTAATGGAAAAACTATTCTGACAAGACAAATGCTTTACACAGCAGTCTCTACATATGGATTCAACAGATAGCCATACTATAGCAACTCATAGAACCAGTTGGGAGAAGAATATTAAGTCTGGAGCTTTTTAATGATTCATAGAAATACAAATCTGACTACTGTGCAGATGCTGACTATGCAGCACAGCAGCACACAGTCTAATACAGAAGCTTTTTAACAATAATCTTAAGTTCCTGCTGGGATTAAATGGCAAAATCTAACTATAAAGAGAAAAAGACAAGTGCCACACAAAAGTTCATTGACAACACCAGAATTGCAAACTCAAAGTCAAAAGAGTTGGAAATCCCAACCCCTGAAACTTCACTATTGCTGAGATCAGCTGACATTCTGTTAAAACATCCATATATATGCATACAAACTATGGAATTAGGCATACAGAAAGTACTTGGAAAGTCTTTTGACAAGACAGAATGCTTCACTGGCTTTTTATTCCGTGTTGTCCAAACAATTGCCACGATATTCTGTGATCTATTTGAAAAGTTCCTCTAAGTCGCCATTTTGTCTTTTTTTTTTAAATTTTTTTATTACTGTAGGTGAGAGGAAAATATAAAATGTTTTAAAAGGCTGTGGATTTTGTTGTTGTTGTTTGGGGTGGTTTTTGTTGTTTGGTTGTGTTTTATCAAGAGGACTGGGTTTTTTAAAGCAACTCATTCATAAAGGACTATCAGTGAAGTTTCTTTGATTTTTCTCAAAAACACATTTTAAACTAACTTTTACCAATAAAAAAGATGTTGCCAGCACGTATTTTATTTTTATCAATTTTTAGCTCAGATAATCTAGAGAATACTTTGCCCTTAGTTACTTCACCATCACACAGAATTCAGCCAAAGGGTAAACTCCACAGAAAAGTGCAGATGCTATCAGAAAAATAGAAGGAACAAGATGAAAAGGAGAAAAATTTTAAAAAGAAAGCAAAAATGCTGAAAAGTATAAAAATAAATAAAATATGGAAAACTATCCATATTCAAAATTTAGCTAACCCATCACAAAAAAAAAAATTTATCCAGATTCTGAAGATACAACTCTAGCAGTATCATCATTCCCAGATCCATTTTTCTCTACAAGAATCTGCCTTAATGTTCAAGAATCCTCCCTCACCAGCAAATACAGCAGCAGTGCCAGTCTTGGAAAGAGGAGCTGCTGTCTAGGGCCAGTGAAAAAGCACAGGAATCCAGACATCTTTAGGGAGCTCCAAATGCCATTTAGTTTCAGACAGAACAACCTCCATTCAGAAATGGGCTGAGAAAAGGTAACCACACAGAGATCCTTTTTCCCCGTTATTGCTGAAACAAAACATTTTTCCCTGGTTTTCTCACTAAAACCTTCTGTATCAGCATATGCAAAGGCAAAAAACTTGCACTTAATCATTTTTCTCCAGCGAGGCAGTAAATGAGTAGTGCAACTTCATCATCCAGTGGTTGAATAAGGCCTGGATGGATGAGCAGTAAAGTAGAAATTTTGCTGTTCTTTATTCTACCTGGAGACACAGGAACTGTGCTGCCGTCACTGAGCTGTCATATCTGAAAGGGCTGGTCCCCAAAGGTGCACCCTGGCAAGGTTACAAACTATTCATCCAGACGAAAGAATTTCTTAGTCTGGAAGTGCCATTACAGATAAACTGTTCCTAAACTCATGGGTAAGCAGGTATTCTGAGAGTAATGTGTATTTACCACCTGGCTTATGCATGCGAAATTTGGACCATATTGGGTTTTCTTCCTCTGTTTCTCATCGAATGAAAAATAATTACATGAAAGAATATTTTTCTGTGAGCATCTCCATAAATTAACAAGAAAAATTCTTAAAGTAATTGAGGTTGGAACCCATAATTGAATTGAACATTTCCACCAATCTGTGGTTCTTTATAAGACAAGTGATATTATCTCTTCAACGCTTACTGGATTCAGCACTCTGCCTCTCCAGTGCATTACTACATTCGGAACAGCAGCTGGTGATAAACATGCAGCACTTCTTCAGTTTAATAATAAGTGTATAGAACCTAATGATTCTGGAAAGCTTTTAACATTTTATTGCTGGCAATGTGTTTGTAATACTCGTGTAACACAGCAATAACAAAGGAAACAAAACTGTCTGTTGCTCAAAATGTTTACAGAGTGCAGATGCACCAGCTCTTTGCATATCTGATATAGGTAGGGCATAAATCAACCTCTTCCACTTACACTCCACAAAGTTTATCTTAAAAGCAAGTATTGAACTGAATATACTGTGGGAAAGATCTTTTTCACCAGAAAAAAAAGAGAAAACAATTTTACTGCCACACCAGACTCCCTTTCAAAGGGACTTATGAGTTCTCCAACTAATGGCACATAATTAGGAGATTCTGGAAAAATGATGCCAACTGTCCTTTAAGGTTTTACTGGTTCCTCTCACAGACCTTTTGAAGCCTCACTGCAGTTGAAAGACTGATGTTCTGAAAACGCACTGTGAGACTCAGATGTCAATGCCTCAACATCCTTCTCAGGACTGCACTTCAGTTCCTTCCTTACGTTCATGGTGATTTCTGCCTGACTTCAGATGCTGAAGACTCCACAGTGACAGGAGGGACAGCTGCTTAAAAGGGATGATTTACAGTTATTCCTGAAGGGTCAGTCTTCTTCTACTACCACCATGAACGTGTAATAAAAATATTCCCTGGGAAAGCAAAGTCTCTGGTGGATATTAATAGTTTCACCATACAAAGAGGTAAAGTTAGCAGAAATTGCCACAGTATTTAAGAGTTTTCTAACCTGTTTAAACTCTTTGAGGCAGGGTACACCCCCGTATTATTAAATTATAGTCTTCTGCACATCAGTAAGTTCTATGAAACTTTCAAAACAGAATTAGTATGAAACTCGTCTAGTTCATGACAATGCAGAAAGCATAATGGAACTTGGATATGGCTACAGAAACCTTTCAGAATCATGAAAATGTTAAGACCAGTTGAGAGTTCCTATGAATTAAGTTACAAATTATACCAAAAAGAATTGTTTTCTGTTATAATAGTATAATTATCTTGCTTCTAGTAATGTCTTTTCTTTCTCTTGGTTAAGTCACTCTGCAGTTATAACTGGGAAGACACAGAAAAGAACAATGACAAAAGGAAAAAAGGCACCTCCTTGCTTAAAGTGACCCAGGTGGCATCAGAAATGAGAGATCCTTTAGTTTCTGAAATCCACACACAGTATAATACTAAGAAGTTTTTTTACCACAGGTGTTGGCCTGGGATTTTTTTTTGAAATAGACATCAACTCTCCTCAGCAGGCACTGGTTCCATAATTAGATAAACATGGGTCTTCACAGATTCCTGCAGGAATTTCTGATGGCAAACAAACTTAAGTGCTAAAATACGTCATCTTAAGATTCTTTTTTCCTGTGAGCTTTTAGTCTGGCAAAAGCTCTGCCAATGCAAGGGAACTCAGGAAGCGACACAAAGACACCTGAAATAGGCACACTTAACATTCGCTTGAATATTTATGGAAAGTGTTTTGCACTATTGACTCTGCTCTTGTTACTAAACATAATCAATTTATGTTAATTAATAATAGTATACTTTTGGGCTGTGGAAGGTCAAAATACTGGTTTTGCCATTATTGCCAATTAATAGTTTTCCATAGCTGCAAAGAACCAGATGATTTGATTCTTATTTTAAATACAAGTTCTGACAAAACACTTGGAGCAAACTTTCCCATTCTTAGGTCAAATTAGGAAAGTAAGATTATGAAAAACTACATTGTTGAAAAGCATCCCATATATTTATACATCCATTTATGGCATGCTTATTCCCCCAATTAACAAGTAGGGATAAGAACAAAAAGGCAGGAAAGAAAAAAGCGCCATTTGTTGAACTCAAAGTTTTCCAATATATTTACATTAGGCATAAATATTTTTTTATCCTCAGAATCTAATTTCTGTAACACCAGTGAATGCAGATACGTGGTGTTTAAAAGAAAACAAAAACTCAGAGGGAATACAGACTGATTTTGCCTTTAGTTAAAACATTCCTGCTAAACACTTGGGCCAGGACATATTAAAATTGAACATTTTCATTTTTCATTTTAAATACACACTAAAAATATCGTAGTTTGAATAGAGAATTATTTTAACTTCAGTTCAAATTTCATTGCCCATCCTAATACCCCTATAGTAAAATTTTCTCCAGGACACTTCATAAAGTAAATATGTAGTGAAAGCTCAGGGTTCAAAACTGTTCCTTCACTTATCTTATAAAATATCTAATAAAATGCTCTTGCAGACTAAGAACAAAATTGCAGAGGTTCATAACCATGTCTAGCCAATCCATATGTCAATAATGGGCAACAAAGGATTCTTCTGTGTTTGCCAATCAATGCCCAGCAAAATGATTCAGCAGCCATTCAAAAATAAAAGCTTTTGTTAAAGCCCATGAAAAAGCAGCTTGCTTTGTTCCATTTGTCATCATGCCCCAAAATTACTCAGCTTTACTCATTATTTCTCTTTCAAATATAAGGACGGAGAGTCTGAAGAAGCAAACAATGTTTGAAAGAGTATTTAGAATACCAGAGAGCTGCAAACTTAACTGCACAATCTCGCCACTTGCTTTTGCCACTGCGAAAAATTTATAATAAAACACTTCTAACAGATTTTTCAGGTAAATAATTGCCCTGATATCAGTGAATCTTCTCTAACTGAAGTGTCAATGTGCTCCAGGACTTTACTGAAGGAAGATCTGAGTTACCATGTGCAATGTATACACTAAACTCCTTGAACATGACTTGTAAGAAAACACACATTTGTGAAAAGCAATTGACATTTTACACCATTCATAACTTCTAATTAATTTTTATAAATCTTCCAAGCATTAAATTATATTTTATCTAATTATTGTCCTTTATTATTTGCATAAACTAATTTTCATTTTCTTGAATACAATTGCTAAGATACTCAAGGTCAGTGATGTGTTTTGTGTTCCCTGATAGAATACTAAATAATTACTGCATGGCCTACAGCGTCTTGCTCTTCAGCAAAAATCTAATGTTCAGAAACACACGCAAAATTACAATTCCTATTACCCAGAAAGTCCCTGGCTTCCTTCCCTTTTCTTTTGTGCTCATAACTACACCCTGTAGAACTGGAAATGTGCTTAGGAGTCGGATTGCACTGACTGCTTGGGACTCTCATGTCCCTAAGGAGGGCAAAAACAATCACCTGCAATATTTAAGTGCAAGTATTTTTTCAACAAATTTCTTGTAAACAAAGAGGTTTGCAGGAGTTCAAGATCCGGCTGAGAAACAGGAAAATAGGACACAGAGGGAAAAAACCAAACCAAACCACCGGAACTCAACAGACACATTCTTGCCTCTCTCAGGGCAGTGGGTGCTCCAGGGTAGTCATTTGTCTCCCTCCATTTCGCTGCCATAAAATGTGAATAATGCTGGCAACCTTGAGGTGACTGAAGATACAATTCATGATGAAGAAGCATCATCTGCCTCTTTCTGGCTTTGCCTTTAACACCTACATAATTTGAAATAGTTTCAGTTAACTTCTCTGAAAGGTAGCAAATTCTCCTTGAGTTGCTGGGAGGTTTGTATGTGTGGATTTTGCAGGGTTAGGCTTTAAACCTACAAGGAGAAATTGCAAAACAGGTTCTATTTCAGACAACACGATTCTGCAAACTCTGGACACCCTCTTTAACTCCACTTCCCCACAGCATCCAAGAGATGCCACGTGGAACACCCCTGTTATCCAAGCATTTAAAATACACAGGAACTTAGCCTGCAAAGCAATTTAAAAGCAAAGCAGCAAATTTGCATTTTCTATTCATTTATCACTGCCCTTCAGTATGGGAGTTTACAGGACTTTTGTGCTTCACCTTTGATAGTCATGGTCTTTTCCTGCTGCAACCCTGCTATGTGATACCTATTTAAATCCACTGAATTTCATACTAAATGACTACTCCATAATGCCGCTTTTTTAACAGACATATATTTTAGAGAATAAGTTAAACATTAATCATGGCCTAATCTTTTAATTCACTTAGAAGTTCAAATTTAGTCTCCAAAATACAGTCATTTTATAAAACACCTACAATTTCTGCACATCAACCACTAACATAAAGTGGGAATTATTTGAAAATATGCATTTTTCCCAGTGTAATTTTCAATTACATTAGCACATTTTTGCTACTACCTAAGAAGAAATAGCAGCATTATACATTCAGAAAAGAGAGAATGTAATCTAATGAGTGTATTACTTCAGGCTTCATTCATCAGCCATTTCTGGCTACCATCATTGAGATTATTACCTTGGCATTTTTTTGGCCAAGGACAAGAGTGCTAATTCTAAGTCCTTTGACAGGCAGTGTCTGAAAAATAGAAAGCAATAATATCTCCTGGTAGATTTGCTGATAAAATATCTGACATAATTACATTTTTAACTGGGGGGAATCAAAATGTCTGGCATCCTAGGTCAGGATGATAGAATTTCACAAATAAGAGGAGAAGAAAAAATTTCAGTCTTAAATCTGCCATAGATGGTTACACTCCACGTAAATCTCACAAAGACATGGAAGCTGTGATTTCATTTGCCAAGGTGACCAGCTCCTGAGCAGCTGCATCCCACAGCAAAGCAGGGAATTGCAGCAAAATTGGGAGTTTCCTGAGCTGGGGAAAAACAGAGGAGCAGCAGGATCCACTCAGAGCCAGCAGATCCTACAGACCATGGCCAGCAGTGCACACAGAAAGGAGAGGGCCGTGCTGGGAGAAATGGGCTAAAAGCAGGAGGCTGTTGAGAATTTTAAAGGGCTCAAGGGACCTTGCAGCTGGGGATCACCCTTGATAAATGTGGGAACGGGCACCACAGATCCTCAAGCATGAACCAGTTTCAATGGTGCCTTTGTCTCCACTCTGTTCCTCTGCCCAGGCGCTGCTTCGGGGATCTGCTGGTTAAGTGAGGCAAAGGAAATAAATTACCAACATTCCAAGGATGTCTTACCTCTAAACTTAAACAACAAAATACTGTTCTACATCTATTTCTGTTTAGAAATATGTGGGCAGAGAACAGCATGGTATTTTTGGTGAACAAAGTTAGGTATGGGAAATATCATAACTCTGCCTTGTCACTGCCTGTAGCTTCCAGCTATTGTTGATCACGAGCTGCAATTACTGAAGGATTGCTGTTAGCTATTCATAGCAGAAGGATGCTGTTAACTCCTGCTTCAGTCATCTAACCTCTGACTGCAGCAGCTTTGAGCCAGTACTTTGGACATCAATGACACTGAGAAGGCCTGAGCTTTCTCTTTTTATGTGCATGTACATTAAAATATCAATAGTGTAAACAAACTGCTTATTAAAAACTCAGGCACGCCCATCACAGTAAGGTCATCACAAAGCAGCAGTCAAATATATTGACCTAATATCAGAGCACTCCAATATCCAACTTATAAAGCAACATATGAACTTGGGAACAGAAATATTAATAGGACCACAGGACACTTTGATTTGCATGGGTCAAAAGGAGGCTGTTAAGGTTTTGCATAATCATGAGTCTTCCTCCTCTGTGTCTGTGGAATGTTTGACTTTGAGTTTGCCTACAGAGACACGTCTGCAAGATCACAGCCTGAAATAACTTCTGGCAATCTCAAAGCTTTCCCTGCTCCAAGACCCAGTGCTGGAACAGAAGCTCAGCAGACAGATGCTGAGCAGCAGCGGCTGCATTGTGCAGAGGTGCCGGGTACAATCTGTAAACATGCTCTGGGGTCAACCTCTTTCGTAAACACAAATGCCTTCTCATCCCTGTCAGCTTTAACATTCCACAGATTATCGGTCATAAAACTTTCCTTGGGTAGGTAATTTGTGCCCCACCAACACAGAAAAAGAATAGGAGAACTTTTATAAATAAGCAGATGTTGTTCGTTTTTTATTTCTCTCCTGCCAAGAAGTGATTTACTGTAAATTCTCTCCATCTGGCAGGAAGCTAATCTGAATATGAATCAATCTATTCAAAAATAACTTCAAAAATTTCAGGCATTCATAACAGGGCTTTTCCTGTACAATACCCTTTTTCAGTCATTCTACTCAGACAAGCAAGCTTTTCAAAGCAAATCAAGCTGAAATATTTTGAGAGAATTTTTCAACTTGCATTTTTCATTAATTCTATAACTATAGTATGAACTTATTTTGGTTTTTCTGCTGCCCATATACAAATATTTTCAAGGAAGTAAAGCACAGTATTTCAAAAAAATTGAGGTAGGAGGGGAGTAATAATTGTCTATAGTCAGTGTATATAAAAATAATGCACAATAAAACTGTCTTAAAATCACATTTTAAATATTAGTTTTACAGTTTTGGCCCTTATTTTTCAAATGCTCTCTTCCATCACTGAAAGAGACAGGTAAGTAAATACGGACACATAATTTAACAAGAGCAGTTCAGGAATAGCGTCCAACAACAAAATAATGCTATAACTAAGGTTTAGCTGCCAGCTCTGCATAAGAATAGGTTACACTTGTACATTGTCAGCAGAAAAATCTTGTCTACAGAATCTGAGAATGATGAATAGATGGCTGTCTAATGAGAAAATAGAGAAGTGAACTAGCAAAACACCCTCCCCTAATTATCTGTAAAAGCACTATATCTTTTCTTCTAGTCAGTAACTGCAGTTAATTAGAGAAACAAAAATACGTTTCTTGTTGGGAAGAACTTAAAATCAGGGTAAAATAACTACAATTAGGAAAGCACTTAATACATATATGATATAGGATTGTGCTCAATATTCACTAAAGATTTAATTCAACTTACATTCATATTGAGGCTTTTAGCCTCCCATTCAGGAAAAAGCTAAAGGTATCATCCACTCTGAACTGGGAAAACCCTGTGTTTAAATTTTAATAGTTTAACATCTTATACTTAAATCTGAGCAGCTGCTTAAGCACAATGAAGTACTAAGGCTAAAGCAATCATCATCAAATTCTGAGCTTGGGGGGAATAATGGAGAATAGAAAAGAAATGTATTCCTGAGGACTGAGAAGTGCATCCCATTCTAAACAGAAATAGCAATATAAAAGAACTGGGAAAAAAAAAAAAAGGACTTAGAGGCAAGAAGAGTTGCAGAACCCAAATGGGCAACAAAAAGAAAATGCTGACGAAATGAACAGCACTCGTAGATAGCTTCAGCACTGTGTGGGAGGAATCTGCTCACAGCAGGAATAAAGGGACACCTGAATGAGAGTGGATTCACTGAAGGATGGAAGCATGGGAGGTGATTGCCCTTCCATTATCCCAAGCCAGCGATACGAGCTCACTTCATGGGGCTGAGCAAAAAGCAGCACTGCTGCACCTTCTGACAAAGTGTCAGCAGTGCTGGGAGCAGAGGGACCAGTGACAAGGTGATCACAGAACTGGAAAGCATCATAAAATCTTTACAGATTTAAAGTTTGTAAATAAATTATTCAGAGGACCCAGAAAGGACAGGGGTTAAAAGAATTAGGTATATAAAATAAACTCCCTATTATGCACAGCAGAGCTGCAGCAGTGGGGACAGGGATGGTTTTGTAACTGCTTCTGTCACCCAGCAGAAGAAATCTTGCAAGCAGCTGAGAGATTCTCCAGGTAATTAGGATGATCCTGCTTTGAAAGGCACTTGAATTGTGTCTGCTCTAAGGACAGCCATGGAGCAAAATATTTTGCTCAGCTGGTTTTTGGCTCCAACTCAAAAAAAAAGTCACTTTTACAGAGTTGGAAGAATATTCAGTTAGTGCATAGAAAAAGCAAAAGAAAAGAGACCAGAGTGCTCAGTCTTCTAGTTCGAAGATTTAAACCATCAAGGTTACAAAATCCATCCTGTGACAATCACTCTGTGACTTTTGTTTTTCACATGTGTTTTGTGACATGTCCCAAAGGCCTCCACATCCCTTTCTCCCAGACCACACTGTCATTTGATGAGACAGTTTATCATCCTCGACCCGAAGAGAGGCATTTGCACCCGAGTGCCCCTCTCCCTGTGACAATCTCCCTCTATCCAAGAAACACAGCAGGGCACAGAGGTGAAGTCACACAGCACAACTCAGGCAGCTGTGAGCATAAGCAGCCCTGAGCGGGGCTTTGAAGCTTCATGATGGAGATTCCAGGCTAATTATTGGATTAAGTACAGGAATATTTGCATTTCTTTCTGTACGGAACAGTTGGCACCCTGAGCTGCTCCCAATTTCCGTGAGAAACAGTTTGTACTTTCTCACTCCGCAGTTACATCAGATATTCACCTAATCCCTGATCCACCTGTAGTTTTCAACTGGTTTTTTAATTAAAATCTAGTAAAAGCATGTTTGCAGAATCTAAAACAAAAAATCCACCCATAAAAAGTGGCAAAAGGGAATCCACTCTCCCATTAGTAACTACATGCAGGAAAAGAAGTGCACTACAAAATCCCTGATGAAATATGTAAAGGAGATATTTTCATTTAATCATGTCATTAGTGTAATATAGGGTTTATTACAAGTGCTTTACAAATTACTGGATTTCACCTAGAGGTTTTATGTGTGCAAAATGGGTTAATTACTTACCAGCTTTTTGTGTAATTGAAGATATTATGTAACTTTGGAGGAAACTTCAGGGGTAAACTAATCAAAATTGCAAACCATATCACTCAAGAAGCTCCTTAAAATACAGCATAAATTCCGATTGTTCACATGAAAGCACTGTATAAAGTCATGACCTTAACAGTGAGATTGGGTGTTTCTTTCATTATTTCATGGGCCTTACATGATATCTGAAAAAAATGAAAGATCTACTTGGATTATATAGAGAGAAGTCTAGACTAGGTAGCATTCCTCACTAAAAAAATAAAAATGAAAAAAGTGTGAACAGAAACCAACTATTGTTGCACTGTCTAGGTACACTAAGTTTCCAGAAGGAAGAGAAAAATCATATTTTAATATAAACTTTATGGTAAAAGGATATTGTTATGTTTTATAAATGAAAACAGTCTTTTAGTAAAGTCATCCTAGTACATATCCCTAAAATTTTAAGCTAAAGCACAATTTGCCTTGTAAAATAGGACTGGTACATTCAATCTGCTGACATACTTACCCAATTTAAAGATTGCTCTAGTCAGTTAAAAATAATATCAGAATTCTAAACATCTAGATGCAGCTGTGGCCACACTGAACTACAAACACCACGAAGCAGATGTGGGTTATTTATTCTGCAATGCAATTCAGCACAGTGTTGTACTTACATGGTATAGCCCCCATATGGCACCATGGCTTTTTCCTGTACATTTTCTCTGCATTTTCAAGCAGACAGCTAAGCTCACTTATTCTTGTTCTTCTCTTAGTCCTTGAACACCTTCAATTTTCCCAGTTGCACTGTAACACCTCTGAATCCCTGCCAACGATTTACGAAGCAGTGGAATGCTAAACACTTGCTGATTTTGATTAAGCTCCTCGCTAGCAAGAAGAGCACAAACATGGTAATCACGTTCAAATATACCCTGTTTGAAAACCACCAATCACTCCGAGGCAACACCTCTTCCCAAAACTACTAAAAGAAGAGTTTGGCTGTGATAGTGAACACCTTCAAAAAGCAACAGCAGCAATGTACCAGGATTCTGGGAGAAGCAGCTTTGCCTCTATTCCAGTGTCTGCTGTGAAACCTGAAGTTACATTTCCTGTTCCATGCCAAGACCCTTCGTCACCTTCAGCCAGAAGAGCTGTTGATATTATCAGAGGGACTCTCAAATTGTAACTCTTCTACAGTGTCAAGATAAGCATTTTCAGTTTTTAGTACATTCACACTTATATTAAAAATAAAGCTATTGAAAAGATTGTAAAATAGGGAGCTTTAATTAGTGCTTCAAAATTTTCCTTCTAGGCAGCAAATTGCATCAGCTCTTGCAGCAGCTAATACATCAATTGTCCTGCTGCTTTGCTGAACAGGAAAATGCTCACAACTTACGTCTTCAGTCACATCAGAGGGTGATACTTTGTTAAACAGCATAACATTTCTTTGGATTCACTCACGGGTCCTTCCTTCCTATATAAGTCAAGTATTTCCTGCTCAAATTCTGCCTCATCGTTTCACGGGGTGCACACACAGCCCTTTCATGTTTACATTTACTAAATGATGCTGGAAAATCCAAATACAAGTTCTGTTTCACTATCAACCCTCAGGAGTTTGGAAGCTAATTTAAGGTGAAATATGCAAGGGGTAGAGTGATGAACAAGTGGAATGAGAGGCAAAGCACATTAAAGGAGCAGATTGTTACAGAGACCAGCTGTGCATACAACTGAATATCAGTATTTTTAAAGACAAATTTAAACTAGGAACTTGTTGAAGTAATAAAATAAAGGCCTTAAGATCTGGTACTGTATGATCAATTGCAAAATGTTTAATCCCCTACATAATTAATGATAATTGCACAGTTCTGTGTGCTCTGGAAGAATCACTGTCATTCAGTGTGAGTCTTCAGACAAAGCAATTGATTCTCCTTACCCAGGAAATTATTTCTGTATTCCTGACAATGCACTGTAAGAGCACCACATTTTATTCTGCCTCTCAGTCTCCATAACTAAAAGCTCTAACTCTTCACCCAGCCCACTAAAATACGGGGGAGAAATTTGGGTCTCGTCAATACCTAAATAATAGATGAAGCTGATTTTGAGTAATACTGTTATGAGTATCTCAGCAATCAGGAACATAAGTTTGCATCCAGGAAGAGATTCACAAGTCCAGAAGCCTCTTCTGAAATACTGCCTTATAAATGCTTCTGTAAGACAGAAAACGTCTAAAGGTCTGGAGAAAAAGTCTTTCCACAGCCTTTCCATGGCAAGGCAGGACCAAACTGGCACAGGAAGGAGATTACAGACTGGTTGTCTGTGACAGAAGGAACACAAGAAGCCACAACTTTTTCTTCCTTAGTAAGATACAAACAGAACTAGGGGAAACACACCTTTTTTTTTTTTTTTGCTGCAATAGTTCTAATAGCTGGAACTGTGATTTATACATGTAGCAGTATGAGTTGCAAGAACTACTCTGACAAATCTATTGAATTCCTAATAGCTTTGCAAACAAACCCTGTCTTAAAAGCACGACAGGTTTTCTTCAGTTTCACTGGAAATTCCTCTTTTACTGAGACTGGAATTCTAGTGAAGTGGGCATGAGATGCATCTACAGTAGGAAAGTTCAAGATCAGGTTATTTAAATACCTATTTTCTTCATTTTAAATCTCATTTACTAAAAAGGTCTTTTTATGAAAGTGTAAAAAAAAAAAAAAAGAAGCTGCAACACCAAAGAACGTAACACACTGGCCTTTTGTTTGGACAAACGCAGTTTCATGGTTACAGAGATTTTAAACATTGTTTTATCCCCTTGCAGAACTGCCATTGAAAGGCCCAAAGGAACATTTTAACATAATTGAGGGAAAAAAAAGCCAAAGTGAAAAGTGGATGCACATGAAAAAGTGAAAGAACCAATAAAAAGCACTTCTTAACGATCAAGTCAAACAAAGAAAAACTCCATTTTAGTAATCTTCTGTGTTATTTTCAATAACGTTCAGTAAACATACATCAGAACGAAGCCTAATGCTCCTATTATCAGTATCATAAGTAACAAAATTTAGGAGGAAATGCTCTTACAGTGCCCAGAAACTACTACTACTGATGTGATTTATCTCGAGCTGTTTGGTAACTGTTCTATCTGGCATTATTGAGAAAAACTCATTGTATATATAATGACACATTACCCATCAGAGCACCTCACTCTTACACTTCACCATAGCTGTAGTGCCAGTACTCCAATTAAAAATAAGTGGAATATCTTACAATTAAACCGTGTTTTCTTTGCAATCATGCCAAACATGCTTTGCTTTGCAATGCATTTAAATAGACTGCATTGCAGTTGCTCTCGAAAATACAAATGCTTCCAAATACAAACTATCACTGAAAAACATTCAAATGGGAAAAAATCTCATAGAAATAAAAGCAAGGTTCAAAACCTAACAAAGAAAACAAGAACTTCTCTTGCAAGTAAATGAAAAGACAGGAAGTACAAGTATTTTACATACAAGCAGGATAACTTTACCTTGTACTGACCTTAAAAGATATAAACAGACCTGTGAAAGAACAAGGGAAGAAACACACCTTAATTAGATTTAGCCTTCAGGAAGGGTGACTGAATTTAGCCAAAGTCAGGAAGAGTACACCATGACTATTTCCCTAACCTGGGTCAATTTCAGAATCTTCTCCTTACAGAGAATTCTGGCAGTGTTTTTAAAGTGTTAGCTTTTTCTCAGAGAGGTCTGTGGAGGTTCATTAACACTTTCAGTGTGAACCATTCACATTCAGAAAACACAAAATGTACTTTCTGTGTATCTACCTGTCATTTCTTTTATGCACTTGATGTGTGCATTCATTCCTATTATGATTTAATCCACCAGCATACAGCCCAAGTGAAAACTTGAGCAGAACTCAAACAAAAATATCAGCATTATTTCCCAAATACTACTAAATATTACAGTTTCACACCTCCAGGACTGCAAGAGCATGTCTGTTTTAAGGGGGATGGAAATCAACAGAAAATGAATACTGAAATCTAAAATTATTCACTGTATACATGTATTTCAATTGGAAATATGCTCTCTCTCATGAATAACAAGTGATTTTCTTCCCCATCACATTTTGTCCAACCCTAGCATGGGAAGACGGTTCACTTATAAGATCCTTAAATCTTCCAAATGAAGCAGTGTCCAAGAGCGTGTTTTCAGTGTGTCTGAAACATGAGTTAGAATAAACAAATGCACAATTTTCAGAACTGCTTTGAAACAGAATGTCTAACACTGGGTTTAGAGAGAAATTGCAGGCAGAAATCTCAGAGGGGAATGAAGAAAATGACTGGACTGTGGAAGAGCAAAACTAATAATATTGAGCAACTTTACATATGCCTAGAGTTAGCAGATGATTTATTTCAAACTGTATGGTTGTCTTATTTCTCATGCGAGGGAGAATTATGAATGCTTTATTGTTTTGCTACATAAACCATCTCTGCAACTTTAATATTCAATGCTGAAATGCAGCATCAGTTAAGTGGTCCTTGGAGATAAAGAAACATATATTTGCCCCTTTCCCACCAGAGAGAGGACAGAACACACAGATAAAATAGGTAAATTGAATCAGTGGTAGGAACAGGAAAGGCTGTGACTCCTCACCCAGGTAAAGCCTTTTAGGAGAAAGGCTCCTGTAACCTCACAGAGATCATGGAATGAGCCAGGTGAGGACAAATATCTCAACACTCTTTACACCCATAACCCTGGGACCACTGCACGAGGGCATAAACTGCCCAAGAGATGCTTCAAGTTGCTGAAACCCATGAAGTTACATCTGCTAAAAGAATGGAGGAGCAGCAGCCTCTTTCTTCCATGCAGACCCCAGAATGAGGGTACACGGCCCAGGTGTATTCAGAGCAGCAGGTAAACCTGCTCCACACAGGGAAGAAAATCTGCACTGACCTTCCTGTGCCAGGCACTCTGGGTTTACTGCCAGACTCTGCTGGCAGGAGAGGAGCAGATATTCTGGTAGCCTGGCAGGAACATAGAGCTCTGCCCATAGCATGGAAAATTGAGTAGCTTTGTAGGAAAGACACTGTTACATAGCAAATACCAAAAGTGTGCTCCATGCAGACAGCTGGCATTGTTAATTTATACTCTTTTATGATCTCTAGAAAAACAGGGTACCAGGGTGAATTGAGCAGTGAAATGGCTCCCATCCAGGTAATTTTCATGCCCACATTTTCATATAAACTCTTGTGCTTTGGCCACTCTTCTTTTTTTTTTTGCTGTTTTGATGTCATCTCTTCTACAGAGCTGTGCTCCACACCAACTCAAGTTTGCTCCCTTGCCTGATCAGGGTACTCAAGATGCAGGGACCTCCCTGCACAGATCATGTTATGGAGATTTCATGACTGTGTGAGGATGCACCATGCTGGGATAACTCTACCATAAGCCTCATTCCAGAACTGGAGGCATAACTACCCTGGGGTAGCACCTGGGGTGTGCTGGATACACTACACTGCTGCTAGGACCCAGGCCAGTACCTCTACATGAAACTGGACGTTGCTCCCTGGACCTGGCAGCTATCCCAGGGCTATTTTAGGGATGAATCTGAGCAGGCACACAGCACAGAAATCCCCAAATTGATGGTATGTCTATCACCTCTATCAAGCTATACTAAATCTTGATGCTCTCTCCTACCAGCATTACCATAGGTGAGTTACCTTGCTGAAAAAACTCCACAAAGTCAGATAAACTCTCGGATAAAGTGGTAAATTCTGGCCAGGTCAGGTAGGGTGGGTACAATGTATAACTAAATGTGTAACTCCATCAACCTGGAAGTCACATCACCCTGATTTCAGACCTATTTTACCAAAATAAATTCTAGCTCTTGCAACACTTCTACACACAGCATAACAGAACACAGTGTTTTTTACCTTAAAGCTGGCACATAAAAGACTTGCAGATAAGAATCAAGATTTTTTTCCATAGATCCTTGCTCATTTTAAAAGTGAATAGCTTGTATCAGAAGATATTGAATGAATTAAGGCTTTCCACTTCTTCACCACTGCAAAGTTTACCAAAAGTAGCTTGCTGCAGCCCACCCTTCAGTGCTTTGAGTACTTGCTTTATGACCTTGGGCTGCACAGTTGTTATACATGAATGCTACTTTAATATTTTTCTCAGCTAGTGCTGTTCCTAGTATTATTGCTGTAGGCTGCTTTCATGGCTGGGTTTAGGGACAAATATAGTGATAGGTGAAGTGATTTTCCACATTGACTTTACCGTGGAAAGGATTATCTTTAGCAATTAATTTTTTCTTCCAATAATGCACGGATGTCCCAATGAGACAGGAAAAGTAGGTCGGCTCATTATCCCAGCTGCACTGACTCAGCAGCACTCTAACCATTTTCCTAGAACTAAACCAGGCAGTGCACAGAGAAACACACACAAATTAGGGGAGAAATATCAACATTGCATAGGTCAGCAAAACCATATGGTGTTTAGATAAAACACATGCATATTCAGAAATACTGGGATTTTCAAGCTGCATATAAAAACTCAGAGCACAGCACAGCTTTGAAGTCCTTGCTTCCCTTTCTACATCCTAAACTCAGAGTTCATGAATAGTTCTGTACTGACAGCTCTGGGTACCAAAGTATTCCAGCTGCAGGCAGTGGCAGCTACACCTTCACTCTGCTGTCCTGCCAGCTCTGTCTGATTTGGGAATACCACCTGTCTGGATCAGAAGGTATTTCAGCCTCCCTCATTAACCCACCAGTTCCTCAGCTGAAGCTGAAAACAGGATTCTGCAGGGGAGGCCTTTGAGATGGCAGACAACAGCAAATGTAATCATTCAAATTGCCTTCAGCTGGATTTCACACCAAATGTGAAAAGTGGCCCAATGGAAAGGCACTAAAGAACAATAAAATTTGAAACCCATAGAAACCCTTCTCTTATTTCCTTGATGACTCTCTAAATTATTTTCTATGGAGTGCTATATTACCTCT
The DNA here is from genome assembly GCA_013398115.1 of Falcunculus frontatus. NCBI lineage: Eukaryota > Metazoa > Chordata > Aves > Passeriformes > Falcunculus > Falcunculus frontatus. The sequence continues at coordinate 806,830 of VZRV01000794.1, forward strand.
TAAATTCCTCAATTTAAAACACATTTTGTTGTGGGGCTATCACTACTCACAGTCTGAAGGGAAAGCTGGTACAGAGCCATAGAATCAAAGAATTCTTAGGCTTGGAAAAGACCTCTATGATTATCCAGTCCAACCATTAGCCCAGCACCACCATTAAATCATATCCCCCAATGACACATCCACACAGTTTTTGAACATTCTCAGCCACGGTGATTCCGCTGCTGCCCTGAGCAGTTTGTTCCCATGACTGAACCATCCTTTCAGAGAAGAAATTTTTCTTAACTTCCAATCTAAACCTCCCCTCTGTTAAGGAAACTTCCCTGCCTGAGTATCCAGGAGCCACTCCAGCACTCGCACCACCTGAGCTGGGACTGAGGCCACCCCACACTCTCAGTCACACCAGGTTTCCTTACCAGCTCAACCCTTGGCTTCTCCCAGCAGAGTGTCAGTCACCCAGATCCTTAAAATAATTCAATCTTGGTGCAACAACTAAATACTAAAATAACAGCTCGAGCTGGTGCTTCCAAGGAGGGACCCTGCACGAAGCCACCGCAGGGTGTTTATCTCCTCCCGGTCCAAGCACTGGCAGCACCACGGTCACACGAGCCACAGGTGCCCTTTGTTATCCAAAGGGTGGCAATTCCCAGCCTCTCCTCTGGGGCTCCCACCCAGAGCTCACCTGCAGCTGCCCCCAGACACCTGCATTCCTCAGCACCACACTGAGGCGGTGTCCTCTGGTCCTGTCACTTGTTACCCGGGAGAAGTCCACTCCCACCTGGCTACAACCTCCTTTTGGGGAGTCGTAGGGAGTGAGAAGGTCCCCCGTGACTCCTTTTCACAGGTCACCCACCCCAGCTCCCTTCAGCCCCTCCAGACCCTTCCCCAGCTCCATTCCCTTCTCTGGACAAGCTCCAGCCCCTCAATGTTTTTCCTGAAGTGAGGTGCCCAGAACTAAACCCAAGACATAAAGTGCAACCTTCCAGATGAGGACCTGGTCAATCAGAGCCAGGTTAGTTCTTGTTACTCTGCAACTCTGAAATCCTGTTTACTGTTTCCTAGCACTCCAAGTTGTAGAAACACAAGAAAATTCCCTGTATTCCCTTGAGTTCCTTCACTGTTCCTGTTTTCTATCAGACAGAAAACAAGACCCTCTTAACATTTGCTGAAAGGTAAAAATGTGGTTCTGGAGGGAATTCCAGTTTTACTGTGATGTGGTTGCAAAGCTCTAGCATCAGGTACCTTGGAGCACTGGGATAGGCTTTGGAAAACATAGACCCAATTCTCAATGCTGAACTACAAGTTACCCAAGCTTTCCAAAGGATCTTAGAACATAAGTACCTAAATTCTTAAATTCCTCTGAAAACCACACCTGAATTCCCAAAAGAATCTAATAATATGTTGTATAGGCTACCAAAAAACAGAAAAAGTAGCTATTGAGATGGAAGGAAGGTTTAATATGATGTCTCTGAATTGTGGAGGTGCTCCGCTCTTTGCTTCAAAATTCCAGATGCAATTTCACTGTCTCAAATAAAAAAGAAGGAGAAGCTGTAACTTTTCATTACTACATAACCACATCGTCCCTCAGAGCTGTTAAAAAAGACATTATGTACTTCTACCACTTTTAATTTCCATTTGTTATTGTTTTACTTCTCCATCTCAGTACCATTTAAGTACAGTGCCTCACACTGAGTTTGCAGTGTTGATGAGCACAGTACTGTAAAACAGTTTTGAAGACCAAGGAGCAGGTTTTTTTGTACAAAATACCATTAACCACCAAATTCAAGAGATTAAAAAGCTGTTATTAAAAGAGCCAAAATGTAATAAAGTAGCCCAGCGAGGGTAGCTGTGGGGTTTCAGTCAGCAAGACCAGGACACAATACCCAGGAACCATATTGCTCATCTGAATGGTGCATGACAACTTTTCAGCCACACAGAAAAATTCTGATTTTCTTTAACACCTCTTTTTGAAGAGAAAATGTTAGAGTGGATAAACTGATGAACCCACTGATATCAGAAACTCCAGTATAGTTTGTACTTCCCTTTGATGTACCTTGCGTAGCACACGGCTACTAATGACATGTACTCACACACACAGAGTAATGTGGATGATATCTGCTGACCCCACAGCATCACACTGGGCGTGCAAAGCAGCTGCTCCCACTTTGTGGGTCCCAAGGAAAAAGAGCAGAAGCAAGGAAGCAGCTTACAGGGTTTTCAGTGCGTATGAGCTCATTTGCCCTAAGTAGCAAAAAACCTCATCATCATCCCTGCATCTTTGAATCAGGCTGTCAGGGGAAAGAGAGGCATCCTACAGCTCCTGGCATTAGCAGAATCAAGAAGAAATTGAACAAAGCAACTCGGGATTTTCTCCGTTTCTGCAGAGGAACAGCAACTCACAAAGGTTTGAGCTGTGAGCATTCATTGCAGCTGAGAAAAAGAGTAGGGTCACAGCAGCTGGGATCTGCATCAATACACTGGAGCAGTACTTTCCTGTAGGTTGAAGTCTGTCAGACCCTGAGATGTGGCTGATAGGAACAAACTGGGAGGAGTTCAGCTGGTGACTTTGGGAAGCTGCAGCTACAGGCTGACAGGAATCTCAAGCTGAAACAAAGACAAATGCAGTGTCCTGTGCTGAGGATGGAAAAGTCCATCACTACAGGCTGGGGGGCAAACAGCTCTTGAGCAGTTATGCAGAATCATAGAATCACAGAAGGTTTGGGGCTGGAAGGGACCAGCCTCCACATGTAGTTCCAACTCCCCAACATGGGCAAGGACACCTTCCACTAGACCAGGTTGTTCAAAGCCCCATCCAGCCTGGTCTTGAACATTTCCAGGAATGGAGAGTCCACAGCCTTTCAGGGCAACATCTTCCAGTGCCTCACCACCCTTAGAGTAAATAATTTTGTCCTAATATCTAGTCCAAATGCTCTCTCCTTCAGCTTAAGGCCATTCTCCCTTGTCCTTGTCAAAATTCCCTCTCCAGCTCTGTTGTAGCCCCTTTAGGCACTGGAAGGTGCTCTAAGGTCTCCCCAGAGCCTTCTCTTCTCCACACTGACTCTCTCAGCCTATTTTCACCACAGAGGTGCTTCAGCCCTTCAAGCACCTGAGTGGCTCCTCTGGACTCATTCCAGCAGGTCAATTTCCTGTATTGGCTGCCCCAGGCCTGGACATTTATAAACTTAAGGGGCTCTAAAAAAGTAGCTACATGATAGCTAAGAACTGAACATCCATAACATTCCATAAATAAAAATATTTTAAGTAAAGCAAAACTGAACTTTTGAAGGGTCAAATCCTGGTACACTCATTGGCTTTAGCTACAGAAAATGGTTTGGCTTCAAACTATCTGCTTAGAAAGCTGTTTCTGTAAAAATGGCAGAGGAAAAACCAATCAGTTCATACATTATATATGGCCTGTCTGAGCAGTGGATGCAATACAAAGTAGGTTTGTTGCTTTGGAAAATTGTGGTCTCACAAAGTAGTTAGGAAAACGAAAGACTCTCTTTTTGTGCTAGGGAAAATTAAGGCCACCATCACAAAGTGCAGTGGCTTTACCAAGTGCTGTTAGTGAAAATTCCCCACATCAAAAGAGAATTCCATGCTAAGTTTCAAGCAAATTTCAGGCATGCTTCACCTAAGCACTCAGCCCACACAAGCTCACCTTTTTACAGGTTTTTATAAAAGCTCATGGGAATTTCAGGCATAATCTTTAGTGAATTCTTTATCATCTTGCCTCTAGAGATAAGTCAGGATTCAAACATGTTCAAAGTTGGTTTTTATATGCCACTATACAAGGCATCTGCAATTTTGAACTTTGAAAAAATCATTCTTAAAAGCAGCCACTCAGAAATAAATACTTTATTTTCTTTATCAATGTCATATTTTAGCAGTCTGTGATACAGAGCTATTCAGTTGCCATCACTGCTTGCTGTTAGGTAGAGAAAAAAAAAAGCAATTGTGTTTCCTATTCTACTTGTACAGGAAATCCAGTAAATAAAATTAATTTCCACATATTAGCTAGACTTTTTTTTTGATTAACCATGTATTAAGACCGACACAAAATTTCCAAGCTATTTATAGATTGACTCTATTCCCAGTATAAAAGGGGATGCAAGAACTGCAGTATTAGACTGGCACATTTGGCAGAACCCTATTCCTCCTAAGAGCCAGATGCCTCAAAGGAAAGTGCAAAAAGTGCTGCTGTGGCAGACAGAGGTCAAACTGGCAAGTCAGGACTGAGATGAATGTGAGCAATGCTGGGGTGTAAAAGTCAACCTGCATCTGTCCCAGTGAGCATTCCTCCAGATTGCCTATATTGTGTATATACTTGGATTGTATTTATTGACCTGAATCACAGCAAAAGCACTAAAGAAATCATTTTCCTGTATTCTTTATGTGGGTTATATGTATTTATCACATCTAAGTGTGTAGTTATGATAGGGTGGTTAAAAACTTACATTAAAAACTTTTTTCAGTGTGAGATGAAGTAGAAGAGAAAGTGATAATAAAATGAAAGCATGGAAAGAACACCCTGTAGTTTGGAGGAGGGTTGATGTTTTGCTTTCCTTTTCTTTAGTTTGTGTTCTAATTACATCCTTCTCTTCTTTTGACATTGGTTAGCTCTACCGGCTTTTTGATAACTTAACTATTTGTAGAGGCCTAAAAAATGTACATCAAAATATCTTCTTCCTGAATTTAGTATTCTCCTAGAAGTAAAAGCTAACATTTTGATATTGAAAGATTCCTAACATTTTAAAAAATAAGGCTACTGCTCTGGCAAATTCAAAAAAGCCACAAAGATGCCAAGTTTATGACTAAACTTTAAAAAATGGAAATATTTTCCCAAGAGCAGAACCTATCAGCTGAAGCAGCTATTTCAAATACCAGTGGTGTACAAAGATTTATAATAAATATTAAGTCCCTGAAACAGAAGTTTATGGTGAAGGAGATGAAGAAACTCGGATTATTTTGTGACTGGTAAGAAAAATAAGAGTGAGAATAAATGTTCAGAGCCCTTAAAGCAGTTGCAGTGCCTTGTCTGAGCCAAGAACCCCAAAGAGAAGAGCACAACCAGTCCAGGACGTGTCACCCACGCAGTCCCACCAGCAAAGGCAGCAAATGAACCCAGCAGTTGTTGCTTCTCTTTGGCCCCACCACGCTGAACATCTGAGTAAACAGTTAATTAATGATGGAATGAGCTCCCAATCAAACAAAGTCCAGCTCTGCTCAGTGAGTCTGTAGTAACCCTGTCCTTGCCATTTGCTAGGAAGGAAGTGCTCCCCTTTGTGAATGGCAAAGGAACAATTCCACCTCTCTGAATCTGTGTAGCTCTGTAAAATTGCAGAAGAATTCATGGCTAGTCCCTTCCATTGATATGCCAGTCCTGCTGTGCCTTTCAGATCTTTTATGTATCCTATTAACCAAGTCTTAGATGTTATTTATAAAGAATATGTGAGTATGAAATATTCATTTTTAACCTGAAAACATTTAAAATATGCAAGCATATATTCAATTTAGAATTTCAATTTTATGCTGATTTGCATAATTCATTGAAAGAGAAAATTTAGTTTATTACAAAGCTTCAGGATAAATTTCTTGCCTCGGGGTTACTAAGTATATCCAGACCAGGTATATGACCGTTCAGAGCGTGAAGTGAATGTTTAAGGTTATTTAATTTAAATTAAAGGACTAAATGCTATCTTCTGACATCCTTCAGTCTTTACATATGTATCTCACCTGGCATTCAAATGCACCCATGTAAATTCCTTTACCTCTTTTCATTTTTAAAAACCATTCAGATAAATATCAAATCATAGTAATTAATTCTTGATACCATTTCCAGTGTCATCAGTACAATAATGTACTTTATTATCTGTGAACCACGACTCAAAGCACAGATGCTGACAGTGTCAAACTCACAATCACACATAACATTTGCCTATTTGCAGATGATAATGCCTTCTGTTACTGTAAATGTATCAGACCAGGAACAAAACTGTATTTTTGTGCAGGCAGTAGATCACAAATATGCCTGTAAAATTATTCCCAGCAGAACCAGTATGTTTACCCACTTGCACACCTATAATGTGTTTTCTAAATTTGAACTGATGCATCAAAAATTCATTTGTACAAAACCATATTTGCAAATAAATCCTCAAAGGTTATGTATCCACATGCTCACTTTAGATTTCCCACACTTTTCACATTTTAACAGACATGCTCCAGGACTTCTGGAAGAAAGTAAAGACCAAAGAAAAAGATATAATGTCTAAAAATCAAATAAATTATTTTCCCAGGATGCATCCAGCCTTGTCTTCCAATATTCAATATCCATATAGAAAAAAAACATTTCAGCTTTATTCCAGTGAATCAGAATAAAAACAAGTGGGAGTTTTTAAGCTTCATAAAGGTATAACTGAGAAAAAAAATTGTCACGAAAAAAGAGTTCACTCTGCCTATGTAAATGTACCAAGCAACAAAACACTTTCTTACCTGGAAGCGCATGGCTTTATCTCTTTGCAATTTGAAACTGTTATGCTGACAAATACAACCCAGTAGGGATCAGGCACCACTTGGAGATTAACATTTTTGAAGCCTATATCTATCATAAAAAAATCCACGCTACCAAATACAGTGGAACAGATGGGTCCTGATCAGGGACCAGGAGAGGCTGAATGCAGCAAGTACTGAAGATTGATACCTACTCACAAAGAAGCAATCTGGGCACAGTGAACAGCAGGTTGCTACAGACATTTGGCATATTTATTGGAGCATTAAGGGAGTTCCACAATTCCATTTACATATATACAGGACTATGTAAAAAACACAGTATATTAGGCTTCCCACACACATAGAAATCTTGAATTATAATGACTAGGCTACACATAAAACTTAGTGAAACCTGCTTAATGTGGGATAATCCATTGTCAGCATTGCAATTTAACAGTACTTCCATTTTCAAAATGCCAATGATATTTACAGCTCAAAATGCCTGGCCCAGTTTTGTTCCCAATAGCAAAATCAATTACAATCTCCCATAAAGCTGGAGAGAAGCAAAATCAGGCACTGTTGTATCTGTTAAAGCAAAGGTACAAAACTTCACCATAAATATTCCCAGTTTAATTGCCCTTCTGCAGCACAAATAGCTGAGAGGCAAAACATCTCTGCTGCTTCTTGAGAAACTCTAATGTGTAACAGGAAAACACATAATTGAAGAAAGTCTTGAGGTAAATTTGAAAAGTCAAGTAATAGTTGTTAGCAGAAAACCAGAAAAAAAAGCTTGTATTCATCATCAAGTGCACTGAAAAGACAGATTACATCCCTGCAGCCCACACCCGAGGACACACATTTGTCCTCCTAACGCCAGTGGAGTTTAAAAGAATTCATCTCACCAAATTGAGAAGCTGCTGTATCATTTTACCTCATCAACTTTTAGCTCTGAACTAATGTTTTTGGCCACAACCTGACCTCGACTTGCCCCTTCTTCTTTATTCTGAGGATAATCTGGTGTTCTAACTTGTAAGCAGAAAAGTTTGCTCAAGTCTTACTTCCTTTACTTTGACTGTTTTAATCCAGCTCAAAGTTGTGCACACTGGGCTGAAATACCTGACATGAGTCTTGCTCTTTCTGTGGAAGGAGAATATTATACACAAATCTAAAGCTTAAGCAGCAAAAAAAAAGAAAACAAATATTGGAATAGCTATGTAAGTTTTGAAAATCATTCAGATTTAGTGACTATTTCCTCTGCTATAACACCACCCTCTTTTACCAATCATTTCATCAGCAACGAAACACAAAAACTGATACATTCAGCTGAGGTTTTAGCAACTAAACCTGTGTCATCACCTAGGAAGCATGCAGAATTCACAGTCAATAAACCAGCTATCTCTTGAGCAAAGTAATCTGTGTTAGTCCTTCTGTGGCACCTTTGAGGTTGACTTCCTTCTTAAAAATGCAGATCACATTCCCTTGAGATACTCATCTTTTCCCGTGATGCACTTGAGTGACAGAACAACAAGCTTAGTGCAAAGAAATGCCACTGGGTTTGACAAGCAAATTCCATCAGCATGCAGTGTTTGCACTGTACAGTTCAGTACCAGCAGTTCACACAGTCCACTGCTTTGGAATAGAATCATAATTAAGCCTTAAATCTCCAGCTTTCTGATTAATTCTTATCACACAGGTCTTATACATTTTCCTGTGTAAGTCTGAAAATATGCTTGTCACTAAAGGAAACGGCATATAATGGTTAAACAGCTTTGAGATGTTGTTGTCTGTAAGATGCCCAGGTACAATGTATCTGGGACGTGAATATCTAGTAATTTCCTCATTAATTATGAGGTTTAAAAATCTTGACAGAACATTCATGTTTTTCTGAATTAACGTTTCCCTCCTCTGACACATGCAAACGATATGAGTGGTAAGTAAAAGCTGTAAGAACTTGGGATGTCTCAGTTCAGTTTAGAAACATCCTCTGTGTTTTATGAAAAAGTGTTTTCTAACACTTGCAAGTTCACAGCAAACACAATCCGAATCCAAGAGCTGGATATATCTACAAGCTTCTGAGGGATGCCTCAGAAAAGTAAACATGGAGTCAAGAAGCCAGAGAGACTCCTTGAGGCTGCCCCATTCAAGGAGGATTGTGTCATTCTCACACAGGTCTGAAAGACCATTGTAGCACCTTATCTCAGAACAACACCATTATTTTGTCCTTTTCCCTTCTGTGTAGCCAAGCCAGAGGACCACTTAGAAGAATTTTTCCCCAACTAGTCCCAGGCAAAGGCAGATGTATGGGCTTAACACGGAGAAGGGTACAAATCTTTCTCCTCAGACTTTTTCCCTTTCTATATGGGAAACAACCTCCTCTCTCTCCTTCATGTCAGAAAAATAATTAACATGTTTTTTAAAACTACACAGCAGGTGGGGGAAAAAATATACCATATAAATCAGAGCCCTTTACTGAACTCACTCTAACTCCAACACATAAGCTCAGAAAAATAGTCTCATGTTGCTTTACAACCCAAGATGCATTATAGCAGTAATGCTGATCTGCAGCAATTAATTTTAGGGTTTTTTCAGTGACATCTGCAGATCTTCTATATGTGAGTGCCTATTTTCCATTAAACATGCATTACTGCATAGCAAGGAAATATCTAAGACCTGATATTTGACAATAAACATTTTGGTAACCCTCTTATTGATCTAACACAGATTAACTCGTCATGGATGCTTCTCTCAACTGCTATATTAAGATGATATTTTAACAATATCATAGAATGGTTTGGGTTGGAAGGAATTTTTAAAGACTATAGTCCAAAACCTCTTTAGTCCAACCTCTTTGCCACAGACAGGAACATCTTTCACCAGCCCACGTTGCTCAAAGCCCATCTAACCTGGTCTTGAGCACTTCCAGCGATGGGGCTGCTGCAGCTCCTCTGAGCAACCTGTGCCCACATCTTCCCACCCTCATCATATAAAAATTTCATCCCTATATCCAAATCAATCTACCCTCTTTCACCCCATTTTCTTGTCAGGCCCTGGGAAAAATTCCTTTCTTTCTATACTAAAAGGCCACAGTAAGGGCTCCCCAAAACCCTTTCTTTTTCAGACAGAAGAGAAAAAACTGCATGTCAAAGGGGATTGTGTTTACTCTGAGGTCCAGGTTATAGAGAATGATAGGTACTAGTGGAAAATCATTAACTAGGGAATAAAATAGGAAAAGGTCATGGATACAATCAGTGGTGAGGGTACAGAGCAGATCCTACAATCAGAAAACCTGGTAAGCAGGGTCTATAGGGATAGCTGTTGGACAAGCAATTCAGCACTACTAATCTGCAGATTCTTGAATCCTACAGGTTCCTGGGTTTTTGGTACAGATGATGGTGAAAAGGGAAGTCCTCTCGATGTCACACAAAGTGCAAGGAAAAGGCTAAGGGTGTCAAAGTGGATGGTAACTTGGATGACAGGCACAAATAATAAAATACACCACTAAAAGACTGACAAAAAAAAACCCCACTGCAATAAAAACAATTCTCATTTCGGGAAGACAGTTCTCAGTAAGTGAGAACTGGAAAAAAAGCTGTCCCAGGATGCTGGCAGCTGTTTAAAGAAACATTTTTAAAGGCCAAGCACAAACAATTCCATCACAGAGTAAGAGATCATCTTGACTATGTTGTAAGCTCTTCTCTGATCCTAATACAAGGAAGCATGCTGGAGATGAAAATAAGATCAGATTACTAAAGAACACAAAGTTGTTTTATTTCCCATATGAACTTGTAGGGAGAAATCCAATCAGTAAGATGAAATAAAATCACAAGAAAAAGTAATTCAAACACGTTGTGCCCCATGCATTTGAAAGTGTGATGGGAACTGCGTCCTGCACTCAGAGTGACCAAAGGGGATACAGGTCTGAACACCCTGTCCATCAGCCTCTTAATCAAAACTGAGCCAAAATATCCTTTTTTCATTTTATTTTGATCAGCACTTTTAGAAAAGCAGCATTAAAAGGGGAAAAAAAAAAAAAAAAAGAGAGAGAAAAAGAAAACACAATAATGGAGACTTATAAGGTTTTCTTCCTAATCTTCAAAATGAGTAGAGAAGGCATTACTACAGAGCAAATACAGAGGCTGAGGCCCAGTTCCCCCCTTCACAGATGCTCCACGAGCCCCCAGCCGAGGATGTGCTGGGATCTCTCTTGCTGCTGTCTCATCCATTACGTGACAACACAACCCCTGGCTGTGTGTGCCTGTTGCACAGCACAGGTGATTCCCAGGGAGGTCAAAGGCAGTTTTTCAGTTCAGTTCTGCCCTTTTCAGATGCTCGGAAGTGTCTGAACTCAGTCCGAGTCCATCATCGCACACCATCAGTGCCACCGTGTGGTGCAGCTCACCCTGCCCTGCCAACACCTGACTTCAGAACAGACTGACAACAAGCGAAAATATGTTGAAAGCACGTGTTTTCTTTTTAAATCGACTGGCTACACCGCTAGCATTTCAAACTCAGCATCACTCTCGGGCAGTGAGAACGAACTGACAGCGCAGTGATGCCCGAAAAAGGCAGTGTAAGGGTTAAAAACATCTCTTCTCTGTCTCCCTGCACACACAGCTGCAACCGTGGGGGTTTAAGTGATTTTTTTGTAGACAACCACTAAGGATAAAGTTCTCTTGGAGTTTTTCCTCTTTAAGCAAGTAGAAAAACAAGCAAAATAAAAATACCTTGTGACCATGAGTGCAGCCAGCACAAGGAAGGTGTTTCCTGACTGACATTGGCTGATCTCCTGTGCTCACCTCTGTCAGACTCAGCTCTGACAGCTCTAGCCCCAGGTACCCCAATGAACAAGTTTTAGCAACCCCCAGAGCTCTGCTTCCTGGTGATAATGCATGGGATTGCTGACAAAATCTCTGCTCCTGGCCAGCCTCCCTGGGAACTCCTGCAGATGGTTTTAACTCGCTCTCACAGGCTCACAGTGCATGTTTTAGATGTTCCAGACTTTTCTAAAGCATGGGAAACTAAACTGTTACACAGGGGATTATTCCATCAACCCAAAACAAACTATATATGGCACGATTGAAATTGTCCCTCTCTACCTTCTGCAAAGCTCTTTATTCTGAGCTCCGAGTTTCTAGGTTGGATTTATATCTCAGTCATGTGTTAACATTGTGTGAACAGGTCACTGACAAGTTGAACAGCCTGGTTTGGCCCAGCCTGAACAGTGAGACAGGACAACTTACATCTATATCCTCATTATGCAAATGACGTATGCAGATAATTGCATGTTTCATCTTATTGTTTTGATGTCTTGGAGCAGATGGCAGAAAATGAACCACACTGGAAGCAACCAAGTGAAATTTTTGCAAACCATTACTTTCAATGACTTCCTGCCATTGCTCACATTACGGTGCTGACATTCAGTCTGTCCTCCCTCTATCAGATGCCCGTGCTGCCAGGCACCTCTTATCACCAGCCAGCAGAAACCCCACTCTGGCCTCAATAAACTGCCAGCTCTATTTGCAGCCACATTTTTAAAGAAGCAACTCAAAAACCCCATAATTCATGGAAACAGATGAGTTTCTCCTCCTAAATCAAGATGCACAAAACTGCTGTTCCTAAAGAATGCATTAAGCTCACATCTTTTTGTTTGGCAGCTCAGGAGACTGTATTGAAATAAGCTCTGTCTGTAAAACTTATAACAGACAAATAATGATAGTAATCTTTAAATAAAGTATGTGCGCAATAACATTTCTGTTGGTTCTTTCATTTTGAGGGATTTTCAGCTTAATCTGGTTTGCTATTATGATTATTATTGTTCAATCAAATACTGTATGCTATATTTATACACCACACAGAGGTCTTCATGAGAATATCGTTTTCAACTTAAAGATTCGACCTAGCTTTGATACCTACGTTGTATCCTAAAGGAAAGTGTTTTTGTTTGGGGAGGCAGTTCCTAAAAATGCACTACTTTTAAAGAATATCCAACAGATCTGATCAGTTCATATACAGAGCTCTGTTTATTTTATTATGCAAGAAAATGCACTTGGAGAATAATTTGCACCAGCCATACTCCACCATTTAGTCCAATTCCCATTTAATTGTCTCAGCTATGAGCCAGCCATGTGAATATCAAGTTGCTCCCCAAAGGATGTTATTTTACATGCATAAAACCAAAGTAAGAACACCACCTTACTACTGCATGTGGACTTTCTGAAGTTGAAACACTGCTAACAGGTTTCATTTGAATTTTCATTTATCTACTTGACACCTAATGTATTAGAATATGAAATATTTACTTTGCTGCCTCTAGTTTCAATGCTTAGTTATCTCACCACTAGCAAAACCAGGCAACGTTTCAGTGTATATCTCTGGAATAGGTTTCATTACTTTTTGTTCACCCAAGGAGTACATTTGTCAACTTCTTAAAAACACATAAATAAAATTTTACAATCGCTATGTGGGTAAACCTGGCAACAAAAGATCTCAGATTATTTTTCTCTTTCTTGAATGTTAAAGTAACTTTCCTGTCTGTGCCTTCACAAAGGCACATACACCTTTAAAGATCATTACCTTAAAAGGCCTATTTGTAAACACAGAATATAAACCTTAAATGAAAAGAACCTGTACCACAGTTAAAGAGTAGATCACAGTCCATGTTACCTCACTGGGGTCTAGGTACAGGACAAGAGGGTTTAGAAGGTGCTGCACACTATTTCTGTGGCCAGAGTTACTAAACAAGGAGCATGCCGAGGCAATGAGTTACTCTAAACTTAATTACATTTCCTGAAAGCAAGAAAAGCACAAGATGAGTTGCACAGGGATAGGATTCAGAGAGTGCATCATAAATTATTAGCTACCTTTGCAAAGCTCACCACAGAACCACGAAATTCAAGTATTTCAAAAGCAGCTCTGGCTGCATCAGGTAAACCATTGCTGGGAGTGGCAGGTTTGTCATCCTGGCACTGGGAAGATTGTGCAGGTGCTTATAAAACTCTCTGTAAGGTGCTTCAGCATGTCACTGCATAAAGGAGAAGGCAAATGTACACAGAAAAACACTTCTGGGAAGATACAGACTTCTTCCTGAGCATGTCACGTGTTTTTAATAAAATGCCAAGTTTAATGCTAATGGCTGTTAATCAGAGCCTTCTTCAACATAATTTAAATATATTTCATTTCCTAATTTAAAGTTTGATACTACATGATCTTTTAGACTCAGAAACCGTGTTCATCTTGGTATGAAATATTCATCATGTTAACAGCATTAACAGCAAATTTCAGGGCTCCCTTGAAATATTACTAAGCTTGGGGAAGAGGCAGGCTCTGATAGAAAAAGGCAGCATCCCCTTGTAGCCTGGGAAGCATCAGGTGAGTAAAAAACTACACTTAATAGTCCTGGCAAAAACAGAAATCAAGAGACAGCACAACTGAGATTCCCCAAAGTCTGGTTTGCATCTCATAAATGCATATGGAACAACAAGGAGGTGACAAGGATGCTTCAGGGAACAAAACTTTTTCCAGACAGATATGAAACCCCTGCCTTGCAGACAACTGAGTCAGAAATACTCGCCTATATATTAGCAAACTTCATCAAAACACATAAAACCCATCCATAAAACCCAGAACCCCCATTCTGGAGTTCTCACAAGGATTTCCCGCACACTTCCTGCACCTCATGCTGTACATCATGGAGAAGGAAAACAAAAAGCAACAATACTGCTGGAAAAAAAAACAGAGAGGGGATTTGTTGTTGTTTTGGTTTTTCTCACAATGCCAATGCCAGACAAGCTTCACTTATAACCTGACACAGTAGGAGTAATTGAAGAAGATTATGGGATTCAAAAGGTGATGCTGAAGTCAGGTATCAGTCAAGTCTATTTCCTTTAGCAGTGCAAGAAGGTTACTTGAAACAACAGAGACAAGGTATTATCAAAAAAACAAAAAAAAATCCCTGAGACACTAAAATAAGCTGAGCAGTCACTGCTCAAAATGCAAACTGGTACCTGACATGCTATCTTTTAAATTCTTCTATATTCTCATAGCTCAGGAAACAGTTCTGTGGTTTGGTTTTTTTAATCATTGTACACAGCTTTTTAGCTTCCCAGCAAAATATCAAAATGCAGAGCTTTTAGTCAAATAAAAAAAAGTAGTGTATGACAAGCACGACAACTGCTTTGTGTGGTGCATTTAACAAATCTAGAGGGGTACCTGAGTACACATGCAGGTGGGTCCTTCTCTAGAGAAATCCTTCAGTGGGTATATTCATGCTGTTGTTCAAACACACACAATTTTTAAATCTGAAATTTAGTACATTTAATATTTAATTTTTTTTTCAGCAAGTCCCATCCAAAAAGCATGTTATGATTCAAAACACAACACCGTAGTCTGAATTCCATCATCAGCCCTACCAGCAAAGGACTCTTACCATGACCTGCAGGTGCACACACAAACAGCACCACAGAGAGCACCTGAAAACATTTTTGCCTGAAAATACAGCTTCTCCTTGTGGCACAGGTTTCATGTGTGATGTATGGTTGCTTAAAAGTTTCATTTCTAATAGATGTGTGGTCACAGTTGTTTTCTCAGTCACGGGGAAATGAGTTCCACAATTAAAGAAATGCACAATTTCTGCAGACTTAAGGAGAACATGGCAAGTACCAGTACAAGTTAGCACTTAGAAAGTTCCTTCCTGACTCGTTAAAAAACCCAAACAGAACAGAACCATCTTCAAAATAAAGCAGCCGTGAGGAAGAGAATGTTCTTTTCTGTAATTAAAAGGCAGAAAACAAGGAGGATTCTGCAGGGAAAAGTTTTTCAATACCACTTGATGTAGACATAGCACTTCCACCCCCAGCCTGTGACTCAAAAGTACCACAGTGCATTGGCAGAATCAGGCTGGATGTAAGGAAGCCCTCCCTCCACAGCCTCCACAACCTCTTCTGTCAAAACCTTATGGAAAAGAATTTCTACACAGCACTTCCTTTCACAGATGTGATTACAAAATAATTAGCAGCCACAATTCTTAGACTAACAATATTTAGGTGATGTTAAAATAAATACAGACGTGCCTGATGCTGTTGCTGGATTTATTTATTTACCACATCGTTTCACTGGTAAATAAGATTAATTAGTTTACATCACTTACTCACTCCTATGAGACAGTTCTGGAAAAAACTGAGAACAGCAGCAAACCCCAGTGTCTCCATCTCCTCAGAACCAGCCACAAGCCACATCAAAGTGCTCCAGCAGCCCAGGCTTCTTCCCCAGCAGTGCACCAGCTAATTAATCACTTTACCAAGAGCCTCACAATCACTCTCACCCACAGCTGCTCCCAGCCAGCTCTCAGCTCATTTTCTGGGACTGATCCTTCCCCAGGGCTCCTCCCCTCCAGCCTGGCACTCCAGACAGGACAGCTGTAGGAACTCTGCTCCCCACACCTCCAGCTGCCTCCACTCTTCCTCAGCTCCCCAGGCTCCTCACCTCTGACTCCATCCCAGGAGCACAAAATTGATAGCAAAACATATAATAAAATCAATGATACCATAATTACAAGAACAATAAATAGTAAAGTAGTGTTATTATGGGACATGTGGCTTGGTTGGCGAGCGAGGAATAGGAGTATTCTGAGGTTTCATTTTGTTCTACTCAGGTGATTTTCTGAAATGCTAAATGAGATTAAGGACACCTGTTTCAGGAGCAGCTCTCTGGTAGCATTGCTATTAGCCCTGGATAACCTGTTGTTTTCACTCACTTTTAACCTAGTGTACAATCTTCAAGTGAGGCCAAAACCAGATCATTAACTAATCTTTTGAAGGCTTTTAAATACTGTATTTTTGTCTTTTGGAATATGTGTGTCTCTACATTTTCTGGAATCAGCATATGCTCTTGAAACACCTAAATTTAATATTACAATAAATAGTGTACCTTAGGCTATTTCTCTTGTCATTCCTAGTTAGACCTCAGAAAATATTGCACAAAATAATTGTGTCTGTTAGAAGTACAGACACACATTGGTTGTGCTCAATTTCTATTTGTTTGCATTTGGTGTCTACTTGAACTACTGAGCTTTATTAGTATAAATGCTTTGGAAAGTGAATTTTCAGCTTATAAAAGCAACAGTTTGCGAAAGGAAAACTTAAATTTACAAATGTAAACATTTACCCAGGGAGCATTTCTGTGTATAATTGGCTTAAACCAACAAGGTACATTGTTTGACTCATAAAAATGAGGCAAGAAACCTACATTTTCAAAAGGTCCTTGGCAACAGATGGAGCTTCAAACTGATGTTTGTACAGGAAATGCAATTATTACAGACAGAAATAAACCTGCTTCTGCATTTGTGACAATTAAGACAGAAGCCACATTTCAAATTATTCCTGGTGTGTGATTTACTCTGACTCCTCTGTTAACTTAACCTCGAGGGGCTTTTATTGTGTTCTAGAGAAATTATTCCTATGCTCTCTACAAACACATTAGGGCTTGGAAATGCTGCTACTCCTGCTTCATCTCTGAACTCTTCACTGACATTTCCATTTAAAGAGAATCTGTAGCAGATATTCAGGAGCACATTTACACTTATTTCACATCAAGCCAAAATAGCACAGTTTCCACATGAGTATGAGGACCACAGCCTTTGTACTTGCTGTGATTTTCTCTTTTTGAAGCCAGTAAAAATTGAAATTTAGGAACCAGTCTCATGCACTGTGCCTTGAATAAAGTTAAACTGTATTTTTACACTGATTCATTAAAGTGTCTCTATTTTATTTTCTATTCACTTTGACCTTCCACCCAAATTTTAATTCTGAAACAAGCCCTGTATGCATTGCATAATACATCACATAGGCAATGAGATCCATCTTAAACAGCTTCATGCAGCTGTTGCTTTTACTTTACAAACCAGAGCAAATATGCAGCAAAACGTTATAATTGCTCTTTTAATTCCTAGTCAGCTAATATCAACTTTAGTCAAGGGGCAGCTTCCTGTTGTGTGGATTAGATCCCCTTGTTTAGTCCCACTGCAGTCACTCCATGAACCAGTGGAAATTCAAGTTTGGCAAGCTGCTGGCATATGCACTGCAAATTTTTTTTTGTCAAAAAATGTTTCCAGTAACAGATCAGATACCACCTCTGAAATATTTTGGCATCAGCTGAATCACATATTCCAATTTCCTTTTTTTTTTTTTTAAATGTATCCCAATCAATTCTAGTCCTAAGTGTTTCTGAAATAATTGGTTTATTTCATGGTGCAATTAATTTAATGGATTGCTTTAAATGTTTTTAGTAAAAAGAACTTTTCAGCACCATGCAGCAAAAATACGAGACAGGTTTATCTGGACAGATTCTGTTCTTGTCTTCTTCAGTAATTCCCACAGCTGTTCCTGAGAACAAAATGTCCCCATCAGCTGCAAGTCTCATAACAGCACTGTCATTGATGCATAGGAATAATTCTGAAATGTGTCTTCTTTACATCAAACAGAAACAGAGTGTAGTGTTCTGCCATTACAATATTAGTAATTAACATTTAAAAAGTTATAATACAGGATGTGAGTTGTGAGTCCTAATTTATTCCTACCCAGCCTATAGCTGGAATGAACTCCGTGAAGTATCCTGTATTAATTTATTGCTACTGTTTAAGCAGCAGGTGAGTTACAGCTGAACATTACCAGAAAATTACTGATCTAAGCTGAGATACTGTATAAGTTCCAATCACTCATGCTGAGTAATGATGAATAAAGGATGAAACAGAGTTCAAGACATTTTTGGGAGTAAGAAAACTGTCCTGTTTTAAAGAGGAGAAAAAAAGAAGTCAGTTTGTTTTAGCAAAAGACATAGTCATTCTTTAAAGGAATGTAAGGGAATTTAGAGAAAAATGCTGGCCCAACAGCTGACTAAGTGTGAAATGACTAGAAACGAGAAGTCTGCACATCAGAACGGTGACATTCACTGCAGGGCAGAGGGTTTGGGAGCAACAAAAACTGTTCTAAAGAGAGGGCTTGCTACCAGTGTTGTTGCCTGTGACTGGCTATGACACAGGAAAACATTTTTTAACTGTAATACATTATCACATTTGAAATCCTAGCAGTGTTTTGTAGTGACTGTTAACACAATACTTATGAGTAGGGTATTTGAAGCAGACCGAGGCAAGTTCTGGCTACTCTGAATGAATTGCTGTTTCATTTTGTAGAGCTTAACACCACTTGACCCTCTTGTACCCCTGTTAATATACTGCTTGTACTTAAAGCAGAGGGAAATGTTCGAAAAGCTGAAACTGGTACAACAAACTAATTAAAAGTAACAGCAGATGAGCTGAAATCTGTCCTATTCATGGACCATAATGTCACAGGTTGCTCAGTGCTGACAGTAACTGCAGCAGAAATGGTGTTTCTCCTCTCTGGGGAAAAGGGCAGCATGACTGGGATGAGTGTGACTACAATGGCTCAGGGTTACATTGCTAATTTAACTCGGCTGGATCCCTTTGCCTGCGTAAGACAGCCCCTTTATGGAACCTGGCAGCTCCCTCTCCATTCTGAGGGTGTTGAGTGCCCCACACTTCTAATTCAGCCACCTTATGATGAGCTTTGTGTTGTTCTGAGAAGAGCAGTAATGTGATGTGCCTAAAGCTGAGCTGCTTTATCTAACTGGTTATTATGAGGTTGCTTATTTTAAAAAAATGGAGGCATTTTTTTCTAAAAAGCCCTGCATTTCAAGGGAAATCCCTTTCCCCACAGCCAAGTGCACAGCAGCAGCAAGGTCACTTAGAACAACAAGTCCAGGTGGCCCTTTCTCTCTCACTGTTAAATCTTGGGTGAAATATATGCTGTCAGCCCCTGAGATTAATAGTTCTATTTGCTGTTCAGTATATCTGAGAAACTCGTATTATTAATGTAATCTGGGAAGAACTTAAAGTTCTCAAGGCCTTTTTTAGAGTCTGTATGTGTGCTGGTAAGGTTCTTTTTAACATCTTATAAAAGGCAACATAATGTGGCAAATTTATCCCCGTATAATTGTGCTCAGAAATATCTGACTGGCATATTTCTCATTCAATAATTATCCCTTATAGCTCTATTTGCTCTCACTTTTACTTGCTTTAATTAAAAATAATTATCTGGAGATCAGAGATGCATTAAGTCTTGCTTTGGAATTTGTAATATATTCCCATTATTCTGGATGAGTCATATATTATTTTCTTCATTAAGCAGAAACATGATTTTGTGTCACTAGTAGTTCTAAAGCAGTGTATGCCTTGCCTTTGGGTGTTCTGATAGAGACTGTACAACTGTAAGATATCAGCAAAGTTTCTCATGTCTCTTTCTAATAGGACAATGTCTACATCAGTCAGTACAGTTTTTACTTCAAGCAGTAGGCATGGATGCTGAAACTGAAACTATTTACATCCTTTTATTATGCTGGTGTAACAGGCAATTGTATTATACTCCAAAAACTGTACCTTAGACTCATGATCACTATGAACACAATATTTTAGTTGTCATTTTAGTGAATTCCTTTAAATTTGTAATAAATGCATTATTACAAGGTAGGCTGTAAGATTAAAGTCTCATTAAAAACTAGATTTCCATATGTCCTTACGTTTTTCAGGACCCTGTATACAGCAGGTAACAAGAGTAGCTTGGATTTTTTTTACAGGTAAACTGAATATATTCCTGCATTCATCTTACACCTGTGGTTTGGGAAGTTCTCTCACCAGCTTCCTCATTACCCTGCAGTGGATCCCATCAGGGCCCATAGACCTGTGAGTGTCCAGCTCACAGAGAACATCAATAACCACCCCGGGGATTATAGGGGCTTCACTCAACTCCCCATCCCCACGTTGCAGCTCTAGGGGCTGGGTATCCTCAGGACAACTGGCCCTGAAATTAAAGACTACAGCAAGGAAGGGATTAAGTACCTCTGAATTGTTCTCATCCCCAGTTACTACACCACCCTCTGCATTCAACAAACGAAGGCCTTGCGTTTCTTGGCAATCCTTTGCCCTTCCTAACCCTCCCTTGAATTGCCTTCCCTTGCCTAACCCTTCCTTGACTTCCCCTCTCTTTCCTTTCCTGCACCTGCCTTGCCCTGCCTTGCCTTGACCAACCTTCCCATGCCCTGTCTCAGCAACACCTCCCTCGCCCTGTTTCCCCTTCCCTTGCACACCTATCCCAGCTCCACAGCCTTTATCCCAGCCCCACAGTGATTCCAGCCCCACAAGCTTTATTTCACTGCAGCCTCTGCTGTTTCAGCTCCAGCTCTGCATTTTCCAACGCTGTCAGGTGCAGCTGCTCCTGGTTGTTATGGCAGGATCTTCCTCATGGCTCCAGCTCTGTGACATTTCAGCTCCAGTTGCAATCCCAGCCCTGCAGTAATTCCAGCTCCAGCCCTACAGTCCCTGTTGAGGTCCTACAGTGATCCCAGCTCCAGGCCCACAAACTTTATTTCACCACCACTTCTGCTGTTTCAGCTCCATCTCTGCATCTTCCTACTGTCACAGGCTGAAGTTTCAGCAGGTTCTCACCGCAGGATCTTTGCTTTGGCTCCAGCTCTGCAACACTTCAGCTCCATCCCAACATTCCCAACATTCCCAAGAGTACCCCAGCACCACAGTCACTATCCCAGTGACAGAGTGATTTCAGTTCCACCCCTGAACTCCTATCCCAGCTCCACAGTCTATCCAAGCACCAGGGATTCCAGCTCCAGCCCTTCTGTCCATATTCATGCCCCACAGTCACTGAATCCCACATTCACTACCCAAGCCCCACAGTTCTCATCCCAGCCTCACAGTGATTCCAAACCCAATCCCCCAAGCTTTATTTCACTGCCAGCTCTGCCTGTTCCACTCCAGCTCTTCATCTTCCCAACACTGCCAGTCCAAGCTGCTCCGGGTAGGATCTTCATTTTGGCTCCAGCAGCTCTGGGATGTTTCAGCTCCATCCCTACAGCAGCTATCCCAGATCCAGTCACCAACCCAGTCCTACAGCAATTTCAGCTCCTGCCCTTCTGTCCCTATTCCTGCCCCACAGTCACTATCCCAGTCCCACAGTCCCAGCCCTACAGTGACTTCAGCTCTAGCCCCAAAAGATTTCACTGCCAGCTCTGCTGTTTCAGCTCCAGCACTGCATCTTCCAACACTGTCAGGTGAAGCTGCTCCTGGTTGCCAGAGCAGGATCTTCATTATGGCTCCAGCTCTGCTGTTTCAGCTCCAGCCCCACAGTTGCTATCCCAGCCCCAGTCCTTGTCCCAGTCCCACAGTGATTTCAGCTCCAGCCCCACAAGCTTTATTTCACTGCCAGCACAGCCATTTCAGCTCCAGCTCTGCATCTTCCCACCACAGCCAGGCAAACCTATGCCTGGTTCTCAGGGCAGGATCTCCATTATGGCTCCAGCCCCACAGCTACTCTCCCAACTCTACAGAAATTTCAGCTCCAACCCCACAGGCCTTATCCCAGCCCTTCAGTGATTTCACATCCAGCACCAGCCTTTATCCCAGCCCTACAGTGACTTCAGTTCCAGCCCCACGAGCTTTATTTCACTGCCAGCTCTGATACTTCAGCTTCAGCTCCACATCTTCCCAGCACCACCAGGTGAAGAGGTGCCTGGCTGTCAGTGAAGGATTTTCTTTATGGCTCCAGCTCAGCATTTCAGCTCCCACCCCACCATCTTTATCCCAGCCCTACAATGGTTTTGTCCCCAGCCCTACTGCCTTTGTGTCTCTGCCAGCTCTGCTACCTGAGCTCCAACTCCTCAGCTTCCCACTGCCTACAGCTAAAAGCTGCTCCTGGTTCTCACAGCACCTCGGGGCTGTTGACAAGGCCATAAATCAGTCACTGTCATCATTTAAATGTATCTCTACAAGCTGTTACATCCATGCCCAAAGGCTCCCCCTCTTTGGTGGGAGCAGCCAGTCAAACCCTGGCTCCCCTGGGGCTGGTTCTGCACAGCCCTGAGATCCACACTCCTGGCTTGTGCTTGGTACCACCATGGGGGCTGGAGGCCCCAAAGCATCTCCTGCAGCCCCTTCCTCAAGGGATTTATTTCAGCTCCCCATCACTCTGGGACTGGCTCCAGACCCAGGGGCTGCGTGCTCATGAAGGCAATTGGTGTTTCAGCCTTACAACCTTTAATGAATAGGCATCATGTATCAAGTAAGAGAGTAAAAAATAATAAAAATACAGTAATGCCATAGTATAATACATTAATAGAACAATAACTAGAATACTGAAGTAACATAATAATAAGGTGGTAGTAGTAGTAGAAAATTAAAGTAGAAAAAAGTAATAATAAAGTGAAACGGCTTTTTTGCCCTTATTTTTGGTATTACTTTAATCTCCGCACCTCCGTGGGGCCACATCCCAGCCCCCTCACTCAGTGCCCCCGGGCAGCAGCCGGTTCCCCCGCCACCCCTGCGGGCCCGCACCAGCCTCCGGCGCCACCACTGCTGCCCTTCTCCCCCGCAAGGCGGAGCAGGCGGATCACGGCTGCTCCCCGCTGGGCACTCGGGGGCCGGGCCGGCACCACCGCCCCGGGACAGCGCCCGCCCGAGGCCCTGCTCCCGGCTCACCGGCTGCCGAGTCCGACAACAGCAGCACCCCACACCACCACTACCACACACACCACAGCCCCCGCGCACGCCATTTATAGCCCACGGCACGGCCAGCCCCGCCCCGAACCGCCCGGCCCAGCCAATCCCAGCCCGAGCAGGGCCCGGCCCCGCCAATCGCGGCCCGCCCGTTCCCGCCCCGCTCGTCTCCCGAACCCCGCTGTCCCCTCAGGCCCCGCCGCTCCGGGGGAACGACCCCGCCCGCTCCCCGCCGCTCGCTCCTTCCCCCGGGAGAACTCCCGGCTGGGGCATGAACGGAAGCCCCCGCTGGCCCCTCCCGGGCCCCAAGAGCAGCCGCCGGGGCTGCGGGGGCGCGGCGGCGGGAGCGGGAGCTGCGCCTCGGGAGAGCCGGGCTGAGGGGCGGGGCTGAGCGGGCAGAGCTGGGCGGGCCCGCGGCCCGGTTGAAAGGGCGGCTGTGATTGGACGGAGCGGAGAAAGGCAGGCCGGGATTGGCGGGGCTCGGGGAGTGGGCGGGGCTTTGGGCCTGTGGTGCTGAGGGGGACGGGCCGGGACCTTCAGCAGTGAGCGAGGTGCGGAGAAAAGATTCTGTAAGTGACAAAGTTTGCTGTGACCAAGGTGATGGAGCAAGGTTTATAGTGTTCTAAATCGCTGCAATGAAAAACAGTTCCCAAACCTGCTGTACCAGAATTTATGTTACTCCCTTTTTACACGTGATCCAACTCCCCCAAACAAAATTCCAAATAAAAAGCAGAACATATTCTATACACAGTAATTTTGCAAACATATTATCTGCTGTTAGTTATGATATATGATGGGTTTGTGTAATTCTTGGACTTTTAAAATTCCTTTGACATGACTTACTGAAGACACTGGTTTGTTTTGGATTTTGGAGATATTTTTTTTGCAGCATGTATGGAAGAAATGATACATGGGGTAGCATGTAACAGATTGCATTTTAAATAAGGAGCAAACAAAACGTGCTGGCAATCTTTCCTGAAAGAAGACTAAAGGGGTTGCCATGGAAATTATTCTAATTTGTGATCCATTACAACAACAAACATTTAATTCGTCATTTTTTTTTTCTAGCTCTAGATCTCACTGGAATCTTGCAAACATAGTCAGGAGTACTGCATTATGTTTTCATAGACTTCACAGATTTTTTATTTTTCTCATATTTTTAAAAATAGAATAGCTAAATTTAGATTTGAACAGCTCTGAAGTTTGAAGTAGTTCCTGTCACACGCTGAACTTTTAGCTAAAATCCTTGTTTTATTAAAAGTTTGTGCAGTAGTGGAAAAAGCAATATAATTCCAGAAATATGCAGCTAATTTTCAGCTTTGTTGCCCTACCATTTCATGCAATAGAAGAAATTTTAAGAAGTATATTGACATTAAACAGTCAATCTTTGAACCTATGTTTAAAAGATTTGCCTATGCTTGAGAGCTCAGATTGTAGCCTAGAGCCACATTTCCTACGCAGCCTTTGTACAACCTTCCATTATTCTGCTTATGAAAAATTTACTTAAGAATAAAGTTTAATGGCAACAGCATTATTGTAGATTATTTCCAACTAATTAATTGCAAACTGCTTTTGTTTACTCACTCTACTATGATAGCAATCAGCATTCCCACTTCTGCAACTCAGGGCTTTCAACAATTTTTGAAAATACCCATTTAGGGGTTTTGAAAGCCCACCTTTCCCATTCCAATTGTGTCTTCTGGGGTAAGGTCAATTGAGAAGAAGAATTTTAGTTGACAGTTTGGGATTTTTTTTAAGTAAAATCTAAACTTCCATTACTGGTTAAATAGAAAGTTAATATTTCCAGTAGAGAAGAAGAAATATTAGCAAGAAGGCCTTCTGAGCATAGATTTTAAAATAGATCAATTTCCTCCTCTGTTTGAGGCTATGAGAAGAATTGATTTTAAATAAGGATATTTAAGATTGAAAGTTTTTCACCAGAAAACACAGCATGTGGTTGGAACAATAATTGCAACATTTCCCTTAAAGTCCAATTATAAAACTAATCCAAACATCAGCATTTTATTTTGTTATTTTCATTAGAAACTTACTTCATTTTACTGATACATTTATTTTTTTAAAAAATCCAATACAACTTGTTCATTTTCACATTGAGTTTTTATATTTATTTGCATAATATTACGTATAGTAGCAATATAGATAAGACTCCAGTATTATAAAATTGAACATTAAATAAAAATATGGGTGTACAGCACTTTCATAAAGCATTAATTCAGCTTTACTGTGGGTGGACCTCATTAAAGTCTGTGATAGTGGCATGCTAATGTTTACAAAATGGCATATATCAGCTGTAGGAATCTCTGGACCCTTGTTATTATAAAAAGTACTACTTTCCCCAAAAAACCTCTTTGAATTCAGTGAATTGTTTATTTGAATAAGTATTTCTGCATAAGGTAACTCGTGTACAATGCTACTTGTTTATTTATCTGTTCATTCTTTGCCTCTATATATGCAGTCTAAAAGCATTTAAATCCCTGGATTTTTTTCTAAGTTATATTGATGGTTTACCTTTTGAAAAACAGCAATTACGTTGTAGTACAATGTTGTAAAAAAAATCTACATTTTTGAAAAGACTTGTTTTCTTTTAAATGCAGCCTGCTGAAGTGTAATTTTAAAAACCTGTGCAGTTGGAATCTGCAATCCCACCAATAGCTGTAATTTTAATTGTAATTTGTCTTTGAGGCAAAACAAGGTCTTACTCTTTCAAAGTCTAAGGGACTTCAAGACCAAGAAAGCAGTTCAACTGCCACAATATTGTTGCAAAAATAAATCTGGACACAGCAGATTCTTCCATTTGCAGCCCAGAGCCAAGGAGCATCCCACAGGTGTGGACCAAATAATGACAGTACGAGTGGCTGTCTCTGTTTAGTGCCAGTCTGCACAGAGCACTCAAGAAACAGCAAGGAGAAGACCCAGCTGAGGCCTTAAGTGTGATATTGGCAGCAGAAGGCAGAACTAAAATCACTCCAGGTATGGGCTATCTGAAATGAAAACCAGCATTTTAAAAATTTTGGTCTGTAGTCTGTCCACTGCTCCTAATTTTAAAAAATAAAACAAAAAAAAAAAAAAAGAACAAAAAACAACAATTTTTTTAATTTAAACTGAAAACCCACATAATTTCTTGCCTTTTCTGTGTTATTCAACTTTTTTCATGAACTGGCTTTCTCAAATAATTAACTGGGAGCTCTGGCACATGAAATAGTTATACATGTGTACGTCACCTGGATAAGTGATGTACAGAAACAGTGTAAGCAACAAAATTAGCTGAGGAGCAGAATGGCACAAATAGTCTGCAATGCTGCAAATATTCAAAGATTCTTTTTTTTTCAATATATTACTCAGACTAAAAATTAGTTTTCTTCTTCCCATGGTATGTGAGCTGCTTAAAAGCTGCTTTAGTGCTGTGGGAGAGGTTGGGGGGAATTAGGAATATGGCCATATCCAACTGTGCTGGAAAAAGAGTTCCACCTTTTGAATTAGTAAATCTTAGAATATTCACCCTGAAAATCAAGAACCCACATTTCTCCACAGTAAACTTTGAGTTGGCTGTGAGTTGGTAATTGGAATAACTGTGATTATTCTGGCCCTCTACTTCCTCTTTTGTCCATGTGTTTTGTCTGTGATTGCTCAGTCCTAGTCAGAGGCTTTGAACATGTTTGTGCTCTTGGTTTGCTCAGTACTCAGTGCTGAGACAGTGAGGCTTAATAAGGCCCTTCAAGTTATGCTGAAAATGAAGAGTAAGAGCAACAGACACCTTTAAAAGTATGTTTTGCCTCCTTCCCTCTCAGCTGAGCAGGACAGAAAAGTTTACCACTTGGGTTTTGATGCATTTACTGGCTTACACAAGATGGCCATTAGCGTTCATCAGAGGTACTTTTTTCTGGTTTTGCTTGATTTCTTTTAAAAATGTCATTTACGAAGAGATAAGCAGTCTGTAAATGTAAATCCATGGGGTTTTTTACAGTTCTTACATAAACAACTAAGGCTTCTCAAATCGCTGAAGGTGATTAAAATTTAATGCTGTGTAAAGTTCAGTGATCAATGTATCCATTTAGTAAACATACCTTTTTGTACAAGCTTTTAGCCCTCATCTTGTATTAGCATTCAGGTGGAACCATTATATTCTAAATATATATTTTAAATGAAGCTTTTAAAAGCTTCCTCTGGCTTTTAAGTTGATACCCTTCAAATTAATAAAAGGTCTTCCATTATGCGATGTCATGTTTTGCAATGTTTGTTTATATAACATTTTTCTTTCCTTGTATTTTTATCTTTTGGTGCAGTTAAAAAATATTAATCGTTAAAGCTGCTTCTAAAATGGAAAGCTTTCTTTTGTTTGGCCACAATATAAAGAGAACACTTATGAAGAACAACTCAAATCCTTTTATTGCTTACATATTCTTAAAATTTCAGTCCAATAAAGATAATTTTTGCACAGCAATATTCCCATTAGTTCTGTGTCTTGCTCCAGCTAGACCAATCTACCTTTATACCCTGCTGTAATACCCATGGCCTTGCTAAGCCTTGCTACATATACAGTCTTCAGCTTTCCTCAAAAAGAGATTATTAGGGTTATTGCAGCCTGATGGATAGGTAGCCTGAGATAGGTAGATATTTTCTTCAACAGAGAATTGTAGCATGATATTGGAGGGGGAAATAATATGTAACTGTCCATTTAAGTCTATCTTATCTCTTTTTCTTTTTCTTTTTTTTTTTTTTAATTTAAACTGAAATAATATTTTTGCTCTAGGGTCAGCTTTTAAAAGGGATTTTATGAGCAGGTCATTCCACTTTACTGGACTCTGCAGAACTGAGGTATCTCTTCATTGCAGACTTGTTACTAAGAATGGACTTGTTTCAGAATTTGCTTACCCATGGTTTTGGCAACTCTAAAACAAATGATGTTCCAGAATCCTCCTGTGAACTTAAAATAAGCATCCATTACCTAGACAAGCAATGATTTTACTTTTCTCCCTTGTCCATGTATCTGAAAAAGTAGTTTTACATGTAATGCTTACAGCTTCCATTTATCACTACCTGTCTTGACCTGAATGGTGATCTCGATTTGAACCTTAATAGGGAAGATTAAACAGAAGAAATGAAGCCCAAAAAACATCCTTGGCAGACACATAACTGAATGCATACAGAGAGATAACTGCCCTCATCTCTTCAACTCCTCATGTAAGCACACTGATGTTCAGTTTAGCTCAGCTGATGTTCACACCCCAGGGCTGCAGCAATCAGCTTGAAGTGGTGGGGTTGGGCTGAGAGCTGAGCACAGAGCTTTGGTATTTCATACAACATCTGTGAGTGACTTTGTGTGTCTGTATACCTGCCTGTATGGAGAGGGAGACACATATGCAAATATACATACACATTTACAAATTGTTCTCTTTTTTCCCAAATTTATCAAATTCTATGTGTGTTGACATCAATGCACGCGAACGTATTTAAACATAAGAAACATTCAGGGTTAAGTGTTTCAGTTCCTCATCATGCCTCTAGTCCTGACCATAAGAAATGGGTAGAATTTGGCAGTTTGGCTTCAAAGTATCATCACTCAATCAAATTCACCATAATTGATAATGAATGTTAAACTGAAGGTCAAAATTAGAAGCAAATGTTCAACATTTGATCTCAAATTACTATGTTTTATCTCCTATTTTAAATGGACTTTTTAATTAAAAAATCAAACTAGGTGTCACCATTTGAAAAAGTCAATAGGAATGGGTTTTAGCACTGGGGTGAAATGATCCTTTTTCTTCCACTCAGCCATATTCCTCTGTTTGCAATGAGTAACAAGCCTTTTTTTAGCCTGTCTCACAAACATACACTTGCAGATGCACTTGCAGTTCTAATCCCTTATGAGAAATAAGCTCTTCAGTTCCATCTAAGTTCCAATAATAGATGTTTTCAGACAGCAGGCTTGGGTAGTCAATTTAGCTAATCATGGCTATCTAGACTATTAGAGAAATTATTCAGTAATTCTTGCTACACCGAAATGCCACATGGTCAGAATTGTTTCTGAAGCCAAAAGAACATAAACAAGGTTTTTGTCATCCTCTACATGACCTATGTACTGATGTCATGGAGGTACAGGAAAACAGCCTCACAGATAACAAACTTGGACAAACTTTAATTCACAGCCAAATTCTACGGCCAAGACTCACAAACAAGGTGTATCCACAATGATGCTCCAACGTCACCTCCCAGGTTCCTGGTTTGCTGCACCAGGATACAGTTACTGCACAGACAGGAAGGACGGGCCAAAGATGCTCTCACACACACACAGACACCTCTCACTCAAGGGCAGCCAGCAGATTGGGCTGTTCCAGCCAAAGGGTCGAAGAATCTCTCAGAGGTATCCAGCAGAAAAACAATCACTCACCAGAGGCAGAGGTGGATGAGGTCCTTCGTTCCCAGCCAGTCCCTGTAGGTGCTGCCCCACTCCCCAGGGGAGGTTTCCCTTCACAGCCCTGCTGCTCCAGGGAGAACCGTGCTGGTGGTGCTCCTACACAGCTGACTCCAGGCAGTGTTACCTTCCCCTGGGCAGGAGTACAACCTGCTGCTTGGCTTCCATCAGATTCTCTGCTTTGAAGGGTAAGCTCTGTCCAAAGCTAAGGCATCTCAGCACTTGTGATTGGACTCAGGACCCATCTCATCTCATGACACTACCATGCTCTGTGGAGAAAATGTGCCAAGAATTTCTGTGCTTTGCTGTCCGTGCCCAGTGCACTGGGAGCTTTAGGAGTTCTTCTGCCATCTTGCATCCTACAGGACCATGCACTACACAGCACTGAGGAATGAGCATCCTCTGTAGGGTATATGCTGCTAAGAACATTCACTGCAGAATGATCCATCATGTTAGTAACACTTTCTTTAGTCTATGCCCAGACTGCTGCAGGCACTTGTTTATTCTTTCTCATCTCCCTCTGATTTTTGTTTTAGAGTTTGCTTCTACTGAGATCTTGTATTCTCTCAGCTGGGTTTTGTTTAGCAGCTCAAAATAGCAGGGCCAGCAATGCCTGGAGTCGCCTGAGAGCAAGATTTCTCCTTCTAAGCTTTAGAAATAAGCGGCACTCGTATTCTACCCATTCACTTTCTTACACTGTTTTCTAGATCAAAATCTGTGCGTCTAGAGGTCACTGAATTACTTGATGTGTGAATGTGCAGTTGTTTCCTCTCCCTCTGCTGCTCCTGTTCTTGCTAAATAGAGCACTCTCTCCTTGCTTTGAGAATCCACATTACAGCTTTTTCAGCATGACCAGAATTGGATTCCCTCAGATGCAGCTTCACAGAGACATGGACTGGGCTAGAATCACTCATCTGATCCACCCGGTGTGGGTATATTCTGTCAGTGGGGAGTGTGAGAGGAATCTCATTCCCCTGTCTGGTTTTGTTATTATTACCTATCTCCCTGGGTCTTGCATCACAGATAGAACCTTGCACTTGCAGAAAAAGCAAAATTTATCTTTTTCTAGAGTAACTGCTGTACAGGCCCACACCTCAAAGAACCAGCAGCTTTGTACTGAAGGCTGAGAACTTCCTTCTGAGGCATTTCATGCCTGAGGCTACTTTGTGCTTCTAAATAAGTGCCTGAAGAGCTGTTAAGCTGCACTTGTGGGGGAAGCAAAAAGGAGAAGGAGACCTCAAGGGAGATGTGAGATCTTGTCAAAATTCTGTTTTTACACATCATTCTCTGGTCAGAACATTGTTGCACCATCAGAGCACACTCTCGTGCTCCAGTGAAGACTCCCGTATCTTCACTCCACTGATAGGTATGAACAGACTGAGACATTAACATTTGAAGTTAACATTAGGATAGTTTTCAAAGAAAAACAATCTTTTTCAATTATTGTGTAAATCAACTCTAGCAAGTAGTAATTTGGATTTTATTGTATATGCTGTTGCTCTTGAAGTAGCCAAAGAGATTTGGTGGTAGAAATGTTTTCTTCCAAGTCCTGTGTTGCTTTTAGGACTGGTATGAAGACTGCTATTAGTGACCTGTACAATAACATTTATCATCATCTCCAAATAAGTTTTGGCTGATTTTCTGGTTTGTCTGCCTAGAAAAGATTAGGGTCATCAGTGTAGGGAGCTTAATATAGTCAAAGTTTTCCAAGATGGATATAAGGCTGTCTATAAAATTAAAATGTAAGCACAAATTAATAGAGGTGTTCAAAACTTGATGAATTTTACCACTTCTGTTACATTCAGTATCCAGGTCCACAAGAATTGTCCTGAAAATTGCAATTAGACACTGGTCCATGAGCTGTTTATCCCAGAGTGTTTTTCAGTATTTTCTCTCAAACTTTTTAATAGGATTTTATAGACTCAGGAACCTGTTAGTAGTTAGTTTGATTTGGGCTTACCTCTGTTTTCATTGAATTAATAGCTAAAAAAAAGTGAAGTTTCTATACAAACTTCAAATAGCAAACCATAACAGAAATGGAAGGAAAATTCAAACAGTTTTATGCAGCTTATTATTATAACTGATAGTCCTTGGGAGAGGACTGAATAAATAATAGTAGACTGAACCACTTTGTAAACTTCATTCAAGAAACTTTAAAATTATGAAATAAATCTCATTCTCTCACAGTTGATGGTTTGTTTTTCCTTCTTGCCCTTGCAGAGGATGCAAGTCATTTGCTAAGTACAGCAACAGAGTTATTCTGCAGATTACTCTACCCAAAACAAACAGGCTTTGTTCTTACCTTTCAAGTCTGCAATCTGGTAGGGTAGGTGTGTATGACAGATTCTTGATAAATTAATGCATAATAAAATGTGGCTTGACTTTATTTTTCCCCAATGTATTGTAATATCAAAAAGAGCTTGGCAGATACTTTACCTTTGCTGTGGCAGGTATACACATAATTATTCCTCATCCTTGCAAATGTAAAAGAAAAAAAAGCGAAAACAAAACCACTTTGTTGCTGGCCAGGATTAAAATTGAAGCTTGCCTTTTGGTGGAGACATGAAGAAAGGAACTAACTTTGGTGAAACGAATTTCATTGCCTAGCTATTCTACACATTTCATTCACTCAAATTCTTTAACTGTTTTGAAAATAAAATGCAGGGAGGCAGGATTTTTTTGAAGCTTCCATAGCTCTCATTACTTTCTAGTGACCTTTCACTCAAGAACTGTATCCCACTCCCTTTCTTACTTCTGCTTCTGTAATGGGGTCTGTCACACACACAAATAACCACATTGCTGTTTTCTTCAGAATTGTGCATAACTAAACTTTAAAATGTATTCCAAGGACTGAACAGATTGTTAAAAACAGGAGAGGGTGAGATGGGAATTGCAAAGCCAGTAGGTAAATTGGAGTGGAAATTATTGTGTGAGGAAGTTACCCAGAAGAGAAAGGCAGAAGGAGGACAGAAAGGAGAAGTGATG
The DNA here is from genome assembly GCA_013398115.1 of Falcunculus frontatus. Taxonomy (NCBI): domain Eukaryota; kingdom Metazoa; phylum Chordata; class Aves; order Passeriformes; genus Falcunculus; species Falcunculus frontatus. The sequence goes on from VZRV01000794.1 coordinate 839,307, forward strand.
GTCAGGGGGTGGTCAGACAATGGAGGGAAAAATCACATCAAAGTCTTTACTGACACAACAGCTGCATGAATGGGTAAATCTTTAGTGAGCAACCGCCTGCCTTGACCAGAGTTAAGAATCAGGTGTAAATCAGCAGGAAAATATTCTGTGATATGTATGACTTACTGCTCTATTAGTTCAATTCAGGTTACTTCACTTTTCTTTGTCCTTCATTTTAATTCCCCATTTTACTCCCTGTTGCTCTTCAACCAGATGCTTTTCATTCTCATCTTGCTTTATCCCAACACTTTCACTGACTCAGCGAGAATTCCCTTGTCTGTACTGTTTTGGTTTGGTTTTTTAACTCTAAAAAAAGCCTGGTGCCATGTTCTTCATGATTTCACTTTGTAATTTTGGGGGGTTTTCTTTCTTTCTTTCCTTCTCCTGCAGAAATAATTACTGTTTTCTTCCACTAATAGTGAGAATAATTTGGCTTCCTATATATCAAAGCAGGCCTATGATACAATATAGGAATCCAAAAATGCTGTTAGCAAATATGAAAATCCAAAGTTTAAACAATAAGTAGTTTTTTATTGTCAATAGTGAAACCTTTAACTTTTCATAAATGAAAGCCATCCTCTCTAATACAAGTATCCTTTTCATAAGCAAATTACTACTGATATGCAGTTAATCTACTAAATGAGTTGCTTTAGTTCAGAGACTTCATCTTTTATGGCAAATTATTTTTCCAAGAGACCAAATCTACTTCATTAGCTTCCCAAAATATGAGGCAATTATTAATTAGATACATCTTTTTTCCTTACCAATAAATAATCTAATGCACGTTTGGTTGCAGCAAAGTCTCAGTTATGCAGTAAAATCTTCTAGCCTTGATTTCAGAAATTAGTTTTCTGCACAGAAAAGCATTCCTGGGAACTGCTGAGCAATTGTGACCTCTGCTGGAAGCCTTAAAATGGCTTCTGATAGATAGCAACCACTGGAAATCATCATTATTGTTACCTTAAGCACTAATCTGCAACATGCTGGGCACTGTAAAGATGGATTAAGAGATTGTACCTAGTCTGAGGAGTTTACAGGATAAATAGAAAAGGAACATACAACATAAACAGAAAATACAAATGAAACTGAAGAAGTCATCAGTGGCAGTGGCTCTTAAAGTGCATGTGCTACCTTTGAAATAGTATAAGATACTGATGAATATTCACCATGCTTACGGACACGGTTATAAGTATCCTGATAAGACAAATACTCCAAATTCTTGGTTTGAAACAATATTCTTTATCATTATTTGTAAATACAACAGTGAAACAGGGCTAAATTTTTGTTTAGGAAGAAATTCAGCATTGAGTTTCTGCTGGAAAAAAGTATGACAGTCACACAGGTATGACAGTGGGATGCTTCAGTGGAAGTACAAAGAACTATAAATTCATTGATCTGGGATTGTCTTAAGCCACCACTCATGATTCCAGCCCAGAGTAAACCTTGAGGTGCTCATAACCCCAGTGCTTTAAGCGATGCAAGGCTGTGAATCAGCATGAAATGTTCAATAAAACACAAATTCCATTTGTATTCTTGGAAAGAGACGTTTACATTTGACAATTTATAGTGAAGACTGAACTGATTGTGGAGTTTTGAAAAATGCAAATGAATTTATGGCTTTTCTTAGAGTGGAGCATTTTCCATCCTGAACATATGGTTCATTAAGGCTTCAGCAATTGTTTACTGTGGTTAAAAACAGGGTCGTGGGAATTCTAAAAAGCAACGCAGTAAGATTGGAGCTCTTGATGTCAGAAGGCCCTGAAGCCAAGACTCTGGCTCTTCCCAGTGCATCCCTGCCTTCTGTGATGATCTGTACAATACTTTGACTACCATTTTTAAAAATCCTTATTTTGTGATTGTGTCAAAATGCAGGCATATCCATAAGAACCTCTTAGGTGCAAGTGTCATGTAATGAAAAATTGACCTGCATGGAACAAGCTGGGAAACAGCATTAGTTTGGTACAAAGAGTAGCCCATTTACTGGATGCTCAAACTTGATTGTCACAATTGAAGGAACCAGTTTGCCATCCAAATTAAACCTTTAGGCATCCTATGAATAAATGGGAAAACTTCCATTGCTTTTGGTCAAGGATGAGTTTAGCCATAAATAGCTCACAGTGGATAAACAGCTCTTTAAGAGAAGGGGAAAAGATGCAGGGAAGAGTTGAGAGATGGGATGTCTGTCTACAACAGGGAAAGAGCATTATGAACCCTTTGCCTGTTCCTTATCCTTCTAGCAAAGCAACTGGGGATGGTGTCATTTCTTAAAATTCCTGGACAGGAAGAATATTCAGAGAAAAGTTAAAAGACTATTTACTGAGGACAGAAACAAACTGGAATGTTTCTCTTTTCCTCAAGAGAATAAGTCTTCAGGCAGTCCTTTTGCTGAACTGAACTGAAATATAAATCAAATACCAAAACAACCACATTCTTTACTTTCTATGGATTTTAACTTCTTATACATCCCTATTTATTTCAGTATGTCTACTTAATCCTTCTTGGCTTTTGCAGGGACCTTCAAGGTGCTTTTTTGTCATACCTTAGTTATCATGCTTCAACAATATGCTTTGAATTATTCCAGATCCTTTCAGCACAGGTGCACAGCTAATATAAATCAGGTGATGAAACTGTGAATCAAGAGGAATGTTAGATTATATTTGTTTTTTCTTTGCAGATTCTAGAATTGTATTTTGTTTTTAAAAGACTCTTAGATTTTCCTGGAGGGGAGTGGGGGGGAAGTAATGTTCTTGAAGTCCTGGTGGAACAGCTGGAGCAGAATTCAGAGCAAAATAAGGGGTTTTTTTTTATTTTTTTCTTTGCTTTTAAACCAAGAAAAGTGTTTCATGCATTAGTGTCTTAGAGAGATGAAGACAAGGAATTCTATACCTTTTGAGACTGCAATGAAGAACCAGCAACTAATTTGTCTTTCCAACAAAAAACAGCATAGTAAAAAGAGCAATGTCATTTCAAAGCACATCTTAAGGCAAAACACCGATCCTTTTGAAATTACATGAGCATTCTGCTAGGGAATGAATGGAGAGGATATTAGTCCTCATTTCCTCATCGCCAAACAGACAAGTACGAGATTGGCCCAGCATGATGAGACACCTAAAATGGAAGACTAATCGTGTCAGGCTCCCTTTGGAATTACTGGGGAGAAAAAAAAAATGTCTAACTCAGTCTTTGGAGGAGCTCCTCTGTCACTGAGTCTAATGTGACTTCATGCCCACCCAGAGACCATTTAACTGGCATGCCTAAAATAAAGTGAGTCTGACTCAAAGATCATAGACAAAGGATGTTCCTGGAGATTTCAAGGCAGGACAGTTCCTATATTTTGTTGGGACTGTGAATAATTAAAATTCTTGAAAATACAGGGACTCATGTTTCTGATAACTATAAGGTGAAGAGTCCAAAAGGGGTCACAGGTTAGATTTTGCCACAAGCTGTAAAAATAAGTTTGCAGATGAGCAACTGAAAATATGATTATTCTCTAAAGATGCACTCTCAAATTGTGAACAGGTGTACTCATTTTGATCTGAGAAACTGCAAAGTCTGTATAAAGTCTTAGTGAAGACCTAAATATTCAAAGTACATATTGTGCACTATGGTAACGTTTTGAAATGGTGGGAGTGAAATATTCATAATTGAGAAAGCTTTGCCTGATATCAGTACGAGACAAATTATGACTGTCAATAACACAACCAGTATTAAATCCTAAGCAGGTGAGAGTGCAAGGGGGAAGGAAATGCATTTCTCAGCTTGTGGGTGCCTTGCTTGAAGCTGAATGTTGCAGGCAGTAAGTACAGACTTACCTAAGTAATATTTTATGCATGATACTACTGTCCCTAGTTCCAGTAGCCTCTTTATTACATCAGTATTCTTAGTCCTTTGCGCTTCCTTTGTGGAGGAAGTGCTAACTTTGGCAACTGCAGTTTCCCAGCTCTCAGACTAATGAAACGGGAGTGCAAGTGAAAAACCTTTTATTTGCTGTGTTTCTGCTGCTGGAGAGCCAGCAGAGGGAGCTTAAGTAACAAACCCTCTTCCCAGGGCTTATTAATAATACAAAGGTACATAAACAAACAAACAAAAGTCTGCCATGATAGCCTATTCCCTGTAGGAAATGGGAGGAAAAGAGAAAACCAGTAGCTCTTGAATTGAAAATGGTAAAATCAGTAGGGAAAGGAAACTTTCCTAGTAAACAAGAATGCACTAAAACTAACATTGAAAAAAATTAGTGGTTTAAAATCTATAAAACTCTGTTGGATTTACAGAGAATAAATGGTATTGCTATGTTCTTAAACTTTTATCCATACCCAAAAAATTTACTGTTAGTCCTGTTTACTTTTGCTTTTTTATGAATGCTCAGAGTTTTAAAAAGAGAAGTCTTGACTTCGTACTTTACACACCATTGTCCTACAGCTGCTGCGACTTTAGGAAAAATAGTTGGGATAGGCTTGCACTGTGCTTTCTAACGCAGCAGAATAATGTCCAAGAAATAAGTCCTTTCAGCTCTTTACCTATCTCAGCAGGACAATCAAGTTGGAAGAAAGTAATAGATAAAGAAACAGGAAAATAATGTCCATCTCTTCTTCAAGGAGCTACATAAGACACCTCAGTTGGCTTTTTCAACTCAGACAAGCAAATACTGTGCTCCAGGATCACTTGACAGAGCAGTGACAGGGGAACTCCAATTCCTGCTCACCTGAGGAGCCTGGGGCACTTTGTTAGAATGTCATGAGCATCTTATTTCAAGTGTATAAATTTTGCCTATGCTGGCATCTTTGAGGAACATAATTTTGGGAAACTATATAAAGATCTGGAAAAGACATGAAAAAGAATCACAAGTGCATTCTCAGGTGGTTTTTCTTTCCTTGTTTTGAAGTATGTATATTTTTGTGCTCAATATTTATGGCACTATTAGTTATAGAAAGGTTGGGGTTTTAATCAAATTCTATCAAAGATTTCCTAAGAATTGGTGGCTAGAAAGATTGGTTAGTATTGAATAAGAATTTTCTAATAACAACTTTGCTGTTAGAACCCATTATTGATTGTGCAGCTTGTGGCAGAGCTGTCCACAGGGCACACTGTAAAATGATATCCTCTCACTGAGTTTCTTTCACTTGCAGCATATTAGAGAGCAGTTGCTGAAACAAGTGTCAGTGATCCGTAGACTTGCTGAATGTATAGTTTATTTCCAGCTACACACACATTTATTTCACGTTGCCACTTGTAAGTGCCAAGTTTGGGTGTGCTCTCCTTGAGAATGCAAGACTTTCAAGTTATGCACACTGTTCTGATTTGCTTTTCAGCTCCATAAATAAAATTGGTTTATGGCTTTGATAACAGGAAAGAAGACCCCTCAATAAAAGATTTCTGAGTTCCTTTCTTCTTCTTGTGGGTCAATACAGCACTTGGCTGCCTGCCTCTTTGCAGCCAAGCAATCAATCCCCTTCAGAAAAGACCTAGACCAATTTCACACTTGCTGTGTACTTCATAATTGGCCCAGTTCATTCCAGTGTCAAAATTATTTATTTTGCCATGATGATAATCTCTTTCCAGTAGGCCTAAAGTGTCACCTTGTGGCTTGTACTGGTTATGATTTTATATCTTCAAGAGAAAACAAACCCAAGCATCAAATATAGAAAATCTGTAAGTTCCTCTCTGGGTATTGATAAAATTAATCTGGGGAGTCAAGATTATTTTATTTTAACTGAGATTGCGCTATTGGGGTTTACTTTTGAATTAACTGGTGATAGGTAAGAGCAAAAATCTATTAAGTAGTTCATAATCTATTTGGAAGCTACTGATAGATTTTTCTATGGTTAAATGCAGTCAAATGACTTCAGGATGTGTGAAAAAACAAGATGCAACCAATCATTAGATCTTTAAAATACTGATTGCTGAGTAATAAACCTAATTTTCACACTACAATGAAACAAACAGAAATGTTTATTTTGAGTGGAAAATGTCTGCATTCCCTGACTGTTTTGCTGGCAGGTAGGTGACTGTTTTGCTGGCGGGTAGGTGACTGTTTTGCTGGTGGGTAGGTGACTGTTTTGCTGGTGGGTAGGTGACTGTTTTGCTGGTGGGTAGGTGACGCAGCCCGCTGTGGTGCCGATGGCAAGGTCGGTGCTGCGCCTACCCCGAGCATCCCACGAGGTGTCCGGCACTCCTGGAGTCACCATGATCCTCGCTGGGGGGACCCTGGAGGGGCCACTCGTGCCACCATGCAATCACCTGCTAAACCATCAGTGCAGTGGAAGTGCACAGACTCAAACACTAGCTCAGTCACGTCGATCGAGGATAGAGGAGGAGAGAGGGGTCTTCTGCATGGGGTTCCACGGCTTTATTGGAGTGCACTCGAAGGGTTCCAGGGGCAGAAGACGCAGATAATTGATGCCTTTTCTTGGTCATAAAATCAAGAGCCAAACACGGTTAGAGGGGAAAAAGGGATTTTACCTTGGTATTTATTTTAAGGATCCTTGGTGCACTCCGTCCAGGTGGAGCACACTGGAATGCACATCCAAATGCACACTGAAATGCACCCCTGTGAGCACCCCCCAAAATGCACACCCACAATGGTTTGGGTATAAAATTATAGGCTTTACCAATGAGCATATCTATCAAAGATTCCCCAATGAGGGGCTGAGCGAACCCCCCTCTCTGAGGAACTTTCCCCCCCTGGACAGGCCAATCTTAGTTTACAAAATGTGTTCCAGAGAAGATCATGGTGTTTGAGGCTTCTAAGATGTTTGGTCTCCTGGCTTAATGGCATACTGGGCCTATGCTGGTTATCAAACCTGAAGAATTAGAAGTATGTGGGCTAAAAGGCCCTTAAGAATACATAAAAGTTATACAAAAGAGTATATAGAGGGGGTATATAGAAAAAGCAAAAAAGCATCATGGCATCACAATGGAAGGTCCAGGGATTACATAGGGGGAGGTACAAGGGGTGGGGAGAGCAACCAAAACCAATGGGATAAGGGCCAGGGGACAGAGAGGGCACTGAATGACAGGGTACGGGCCAATGGGGAAGGTGTGGGGAGGAACAAGGGAACAGGGGACCAATGGGGCATCGAGTCGCGTGGAAGGTTCCAGAACTCATACATATTAAAGAAAATATGTACATATTCAAAGTAACATGCATAAAATGGACTGGAAGGCCAGTGGGCCAACCAAATACAGGAAATCTACATATGAATGCAAGGCCAAGTGGGAACTCGCCCTAACCTAGAGAGACTCTCTGAGCCTGGCCACTAGCCCCAGGCCCACCACTTTTTTTATCAAACATATTGTGGTTATAGACACCACAGCAGATGGCATCAAAGATACAAACATAGATGCCACCTTAAAGAACACTGGCATTTGCTATGATGTAGGATTGTAAAGAGCCACAGAAAGATCAAACCAAGCAGTGCACTGAACTATTATTAAAGAGTTACAAAGGGATGAACTGAGCAATGCTAATCATTTCTAGGAAAGAATGCCCACAGTGATTAAGGAAGATACATCACCACTTACCCCAACAAAGATACATCATCCACGTCCCAGAGGCATCAGCTGTGGGGGGAAGCTGTCACAGCCAAGGACTGGAGAACCACGCCAGTACCTGGGAACTCCTGCAGTGCCTCCACCTTTGCAGGCCACGAGGCTTCCCCACTTTGCTCTGACAGTGGCCCAGTTTTTACACTGCAAAACAAACAAGCTGACATAATTTCTAATTTCATTTTCCTGCTAGCTTTCTCCCAAAGCCTGGCCAGGGCTCAAGGAAGATCCAAGGGAGTTGTCCTTCATCCTACACCCTCTAATTAGGCCAAATGTGGCCTTATCCTGTTTCTAGATCTGGGAAAGTGAACAAATTCTGATGATATATGAATACATATAACAATACTTTGTTAATGAGCAACTGTATATGCAACTTTACCTGGAGGGTTGATCTAGAGGTCAGCTTAGGCTCAGGGCCTGTTGTCCAGGCCTTCCTTAGTACTTCACTAAGAACAGAGCATGTGATCTAAATTCATTTTCACAAAGGGCAGTGGAATTAATGCATAGACAAGATGATTTTACTGGGATGAGAGTTGCTAAGGAAAAACATTCCTGTTGTTTCAAGGAAAGTGTTGTTACAAGCTCATTTGTGTGTAATATTTTATACTGCCTAACATGTCTTTAAAATAGATTTTTGAGTTATAAGTTGTGAATGAGGTAGCACAGATACCCACTTTAGTGATAGCTTCCAATGAATTCTGCTTCTGAAGTACTGCTAAGGTAAATTAGATATTGATTTCTGACAAAATGGAAGATCTGTCTCATTGCTGAATTTTGAACCTTACATATTAAATAAGAATTTGATAGCCGATGCTAAAACTTATTGTTCTGTTTGATATATCCGGAGTCCTAAACTGAAAGATGCCACTGCAAAAATGCTCAGTTTAAAAACAAACAAACACAAACAACAACAAGAAACTGTTTTCCCAGACAGCTCTGCTCTGCTGGAGCCTTGAGTGATGACTCTGAAGTGTTTCTTGGCTTGAATTTCCTTTTTGCCAAATCATTTTCTTGGGGTGTCAGGTTATTTCTGCTACAAGCAGAAAATTAATGACACCTGTGACTGGCACTGTCTGTGTTCACACTCACATGTGGATTCCTCACTGGCTGATGTTGCTCACTTGCTACATGGCTCTGACTGAGAGCGACATATTAAATTCATTATTACCGTATGTCTGTTATCTGCAAAACTCATGTGTTAAACCAGGCTTGCTGATAAAGCAAGAGATATTTCAGAACCAAGAACTTCAAGAAAACAATTACTGGCAGTTTAGGATGAACAATTTAAAATTTAAATATGTAGCAAAAAATAGATCTTTTTCTTCACCTTTTAGTATTTAACTTCTTTTTTAACATTAAAGTTATAAACCCTGTGTCAGAATACGTGATGAGATTCTGCTGAAAGTCACTAGCAATGGTATAACAATAGTAAAATTATTTATGTCAAGCAACGTAAAGTTAAATGAGCTAGACCTTGGGTTCAAAGAAAAGATGAGGTTTTATGTAAATTAAAACAGATTTTTACTGGCCACTAATCAAGTGTTTACCTGTTTCCATTAAAACTACTTTGAGTTTAATCAGTATGCCTTCTAATGCATGCATTTCTCCCTAAATAAGGAGCATATTTGTTATGAATATTTAAATTGGATTTTAAGTCCATGAAAGTTTAATTTAAATAAAAAGTGAGGTGATTTTCTCAGGGTTGGAGGTTAGTGTCCTCAGATCCTATTCAAAAGTTGTAAACAAATTTTCAGATTAATGGTCTCCAAATACTTCTTCTTAGCATTCGGGATTAAATGTCTTTAATTGCAAAAGGCTTAAATGTAACTATAGTTAATATAATGTTATCAGTACATAAAAATAAGGGGTTTTTTTCTGATAACTAAACAGAACTATTACTGAACAATTCAGAAATGGACAGAATACAGAGTATTTTAAATATAAAACATGTATATATAACTGCACCTTATTCAAATGTGTGTGAAAAGGGCCTCTGTGTGTTGATTTCTATGAATAGATATTATATGTACACAAACAGAAGTGAAGCATTTCATGCTGTAAGGAGAAACCAGAATACAAGAAAGCAGCGAGTTGACAAATGATGAACAAGTAAATAATTTTATGTCCTCTAGTGATTCAGAGCACAGCCTCTCCTAATTTATCCTGTCTTTTCACAGGAAGCGAGACAGACCACCAACAGCTCAACTTCCTGTGAGTAGCTTATGTTTTATGACATTTGAAGTTAAGCCCTTAAAAAACCCTGGTTCTGTTGAAGTTGATTTGACACTTATCATGGACTGGAATAAAGCCAGACAGACACCCCTATTATTCCAAAAACAGAGCTATGTTTTCTTTGACCTTCAAGGTTTATCTCAGATAAGCCAGCAGCAATGGAGTTGTATTGAAGGTGTAGTATTGCTCATAATGCTCTTTAAACAAGCACAGAAGTCCACGTGAGAAAGGCTGTCAGCAGGCTGGTTATCACTGCTTGTCACTGTCACAGGGCCTTGGCATTGCTGTTTAGTCACTGAGTCAGTTAAGTGTTGCTGAAAGACGAAGGGCTGGATATAAATGATGTAAATGTTCGTGAATAGATGCACTGTACTGTGATACTGTCTGTCACTCAGATTCACAGAGTGTGGAAAATGTTATTCCTTGCTGGAGGAGCTTGGTCTCAGCAGTTTGAGGGGCTTTCTCGGTGTTTAGAATGAATCTTAACAGACAAGAGCAACTGCAAAGATGTTACCTGAGGAGAAAGTAGCAAATGTGGGCAGGGATAAATGTTGACAGAGGTCATTCACACTACATGCAAGTGAGATCCGGAAAGCCATAGAATTGAAGGCAGAATTTCCTGAGGCTTTAATGTAACCAGGGTTTCGCTCTCAATTCTTAACCTGGACACTTGCTACTCCCAAGTTTTTACATGTACTCTCCCTTGCCTCGCCTTTCAGCAGTTTTGGCTTGATGAACAGCCTTGATGTTGTTTGTTAAACTGACTTCAAGTGTTTTGATCAAGACTTGGCTTAACAAGGTGTAGAATGCAGCCTGCTTTCTGTTGAAATGTTAGCTCTATAAGATGTATAATAATTGCCTTTATTCAGTGATTACCTCACATTGTTATATGTAATTTCTCTCTTAAATTCTAAAGAATTTTACCTGTGAGTCATCATTGGCCAAAACTGAACGGATTTCCTCCACTGGCAAGAATGATGGTATAAGAATCAGGCAGGGAACAGCAGTGGAGAGGAATGTTCTTGTATTCCTACTCTTAAATATAATCACTGGTCTCCAGCTTTTGACTCATTCTCCCACAAAAAGAAACATTAAACATAGGTTCATTACTTTTTACTTTAACAAGTAGTTCCCAAAATACTTACCATACATTTAAGAAACAGAATCTCAACTTTGGTCTCAATTGGTTTTAGTTTTGCTTTTTAAAACAAACAAACAAACCAGAAACTACTGCAGAAAATAGCCCTCATGTATCAGAGAACCCTAGCAAGTTTAAAGGCAGAGAAAAGGAATAGATTCGAAACTATTTTCAATCTTGAGAAATGGAACATTAGATTTCATAAAATGCTTCTTGTAAACGCGCCTTCCCCATCCCAGTGATAGTATTTTGGTTTTTCCTGGTGACTGCCTCGCTGGAGTTGTGAGGCGAGTATGCGGTGCCTAATGCAGTCATAACTTGCCATCTTGTGGCACGTTTGTGCATTACCGCGGTTAAATTTCTTACAATCAATTCGGGATTTTACATTCAAGAAAGTGTAGATCAGCGTGTGTAGGCCTTCATAAAGGCATCTAGCTCAGCCCCTCATTAGAGTTAAAAACCTAAGGGGGGCAGCTACCCATTGTCGGTTTATCAATCACGGCGTCTTTAATGACGCTCAAATGAGGCATAAATGATGCACGGACGAGCCCGGCGGGTCCATCCCACACTCAGCAGCGGCCCCGCGTGGCCGGCGCTGCCCCCGGGGCTCGGCCTGTGGGGAACGGACACACGGACTGACGGACACACGGACACTCGGACTGACGGACACACGGACTGACGGACACACGGACCCTCGGACTGACGGACACTCGGACTGACGGACACGGACTGACGGACACTCGGACTGACGGACACTCGGACTGACGGACACTCGGACTGACGGACACGGACTGACGGGCACTCGGACTGACGGACACGGACTGACGGACACTCGGACTGACAGACACTTGGACTTACGGACACACGGATTAACAGACACAGGGACACTCGGACTGACGGACACACGGACAAACGGCTCCGGCGGCACCGCGGAGGCGGCAGCGGCGACTCTACCGCCCCGCTCCGCTCCCGCTCTTACTCTTGCCCTTCCTCCTGCTGTCCCTCCGCCGGGGTCCCTCTCCCGATCTCCCGTTCCCCCCGCCGCTCCCTCCCCGCCCCGGTCCCGGCTCCGCCCGGCTCTGGCCGTTCTGGCTGCGGGGCTGCTGGGCGGGCATCGGTGGCTGAACCTGGAGCTGTCCCTTGGCTCCGCCTGGCTCGCCCCGGCCCTAGGGGGGACACACGAGCTGCGGACACTCCCGCGCCTCCCTCGGTCCTCGGCCCGAGCTACGCCGCTCGGCAGAGCCCGGCCGCCGGCACCCGATAGCGAAGCCGGGCGCGGGGCGGTCGAGGGCCGTCGCTGGTGCCGGGCCGAACGCTGACAGACGCTTCGCGCCCGCAGGGAAGGCGAAGGAGGCCCTGCAAGAGCATTACGGGATGGGTTCCCTACTGGGGAGCCGCGGCTTCGGCAGCGTCTGCTCGGGGACTGCCGGTGAGTGGCGGGGCCGGAGGGAGGAGGACAGAGGAGGAGGGGGCGAGCGGCGAGTTCAGACCGGTGCTTCTCTTGGCTCGCAGCTGGCCACCAAATGCGTGTCCCGGGATCGCATCTCCCTGTAACAGCCTCCAGCACCCACCCTGTGCCGGGATGGGCCTGGGCTGCTGGGAGCCAGCACGACAGAAACAAACATCCGTGAGGCTCAGAACCGCGCAAAAGACGCTTTGGTTTGCAGGGACGGAGGGGCCTGAGCTCCTCCCCCTGCCCTTGTTTGACTGGCCTTAGGATTCAAGTTTTTGGCCGAAGTGGGAGGGGATAAAGGCATGGGTTTTCTCCGCCACTGGGCGCGCTTTTCCCTTGCACGGAACAGGTGGGCCTTCCCTGGGCCCATTCTGCCCTGTTCCAGCACCAGGGGCATTTTTCACCACCCAAAGTTTATAAACAAGAGTCGGATGCACTCGAGAAGGCTCCAGGCGCCTCCTTCCAGCCTGACTCTGCAGATGCTGAGGCTGCTCTGGGCTCTGCCAGGGCCCTGCTGGGGCTCAGCTCTGGGCATGGCTGGGCCCACTCTCCCCTCGCCTTGCTCCAGTCAGCTGAATCACAGGGTCAGAAGGAAGGGATACTTAAAGGGAGTTGAGGTTTAACAGAGTTTTTATTCAAAAAAATGAGCATAAAAAACTAGCTGTCCTAACTACCATATCAAACTAGCTGTCTTAACTAGCTTAACAAACTGGCTGTCCTAACTACCATAACTAACTAGTTGTCCTAACTACCATAACAAAAAGCTGTCCTCAAGTGCTTCACCTCCGCTGCTCCCTCAACTGCTTTGCTGCAATGATCAGAGGTGTCAGGCTGGAGAGAGGCTTGGGTGATGATAAAAATGGATGCTGCCCAAAGAATAAAAAATAAAGAAATGAAGCATTACTTTCCACATTCAAGCTCCTTACAGGCTCTGGGGCAACAGGACAAGGGGGAGTGGTTTTAAACTCAAGAGAGGGAAGTAGACTCAGATTAGACATTAGGAAGCATTTTTTACAAGGAGGGTGGAGTAACACTGACAGAAGTTGCCCAGAGATGTGGTAGGTGCCTCACCCCTGCAATCATTTAAGTTCAGGTCAGGCAGAGTTCTGAGCAACTTGATCTGCTTGAAGATGACCCTGCCCACTGCAGGGCACCTGGTCCAGATGACCTTGAAAGGCCCCTACCAACCCAAACCAGTTTAGGATTCTGCTTGCTCTCCATTTGAAAAGCACCAAGACTGCAGATTATAGGACAGGGGCCTGACAAGAAAAGCCCTCCCTTGCACTGCTGTTTCCCCTGCATTCACCTGCAGCAGCTCCTGGGCAGAGCAGCGCCGCTCCTCATCCGGCTCCAGGCTGCGCTGAGGAAGTCCCACAGCAGAGCCAAGGGCACCTGGGCTCCTGCAGCTGCGGGGTCCCGTTCTGCCCGATCAGACAGCAAGTGAGCCTGGGGAAAAGCCAGCACAACACTGCACCAGTTCCCTTCACACCCACAGGTGCTCACAGTGACCCCAGGTTCTAAGCCCCAGGCTCCAGGGGCAGTGTCCTCCCAGGCAGAGATGCTGTTCAAAGATCATTTTTCTGTACCAGGAATAAAACCCAAACCCTGATGCAGCCACAGCTGCATCCAAACGAGTTTGCCCTGACAGCGAATTTCAGTAAGTCCTCTGGAAATTCCCTTCCACCATGTGCACAAACATCCAAGAGCTCATCCCAGTGCAGTGCCACTCTGTGCACATAGGCCTATGCAAACACTTGGACATCTGCCTCTTACCACGGCCACAGTTTGCTCAAAGTAAGGAGGTTCTCCTTCCACCATCTCAATGGTCACTGTCCCAAAAGACCAGATGTCCACCTTGGGGCCATAAGGACAACTGCTCACAACTTCTGGGGCCATCCAGTAAGCAGTACCCACCACGGAGTTCTGTTGATCCTGCGTAGGAGTCAGCTGAGTGCAGAAGCCAAAATCAGCTGAGGACAAAAACAAACACTCTCAGAGTCAGTGGGAATTAAAACTCCAAGCAAAAGAATTCCCAGCTCTAAGTCTAAGAATGCACTACTGAATTGCACTAAGCTGCAAAAGGCCTCAAGGCTGTAGCCAAGGAAATATGCAACTGGCCACTTAAAGATACCCTCAGGTTTCAGGCAGTGACTTTTATGTATTCACTTGAAGCTTTAGATTCTAACTCCGTCCCCTCTGGAAGGGACGTACACACAAAGCAAAGCCACCCTGCTCCTCTCCACACCCCTCTGCACGTTGCAGCTGCTCTCAGCTGGCAGCAGGGTCCAGGCACTCCCACCAGCACCACTTCTGGGGAACTGGCCATCACTGGGAAGCAGCCCCACATTGCATCCTGGGAACACTGTGCGTGACCAAGGATACCTACCCAACCTGACAGTGCTGTCCATACCCAGAAGGATGTTGGAGCTTTTCAGATCTTTGTGGAACACCTGCCTTGAATGAAGGAAATCCAGGGCTTGCAGACACTGATAGAGAACAAGAAACATGAGGGTAAAAATTAATGACCTGAATATACAAGAAAGGACAGTTTAGAATTCTGCCACCAGCAACTTTGCTTTGACAGGCAAGGAGTGCAGTGCAGCCAAGCTACAGGCAAAGGGTTCAAGGAAAAGTTGAGAACAGCAAATAAAATCAAAAGAAAGAGACAGAGTACAACAACAGTATGAAAGAGTACAAGAACAGAGCAGAAGTGCAGGGATACTGACAGGCGGTTCATTTAAGAGGCTGTCTCTTCTCCAGGGCATAAAAAAACCACAGAAACAAAGCTCTGAGCATGAAGCCACTCCTGGTTCTTACCATCTCTTTTGAAGGACCATCATGTCCAAGCCATGGGAAGCACAAGCAGGAGCCCTTACCTCACGGCTGATGGCTGCCATCTCTTCTTCCACCAGACATGTCTAACAACATCCTGTAAAGTTCCTCCATCCATGTACTCCATCACCAACCAGAGATCTTCATCAACAAGGTAGCTGAAAGAACAAAACAGTGGCATGGAGATGAATGTGCACAGCTAAATTACCTTATGAAAAAGACTGCTGGTGAGTTTTGCTTCCAGGTCACTTGTAAATGAACACAGAGTAAAATGGAGAGACATTCCTATAGGTTACACTGTCCTTGCAATCTGCACAGTCTAAATGAGAGACACCTGTGAAAAAGGAGATGCTTTACATGGCAAGCACATGAAAAATGCAGTTTAGGAACAGCCAAGATCAGTCTGGAACCACAACACTTGCCACCAGCTGGTTCACCACCTTAACTCAGCAATTCAGCCAGTAAGTCCAGCAGCAAAGCAACACAACTCTCAGAGTTATCCACAGGAGGAGGCCGTGCACCACTTAGCACAAAAGTGGTCAACTGTCTGGAAAACCTTGCATAAAGAACCTTCAGAAACAGGCAAGGCAATTGAAAAATGGGCAAAATAGGTGTTTCTGGAAACAAGAACCTTGTCTTCCTGGCATCCGCAGCAAGGGAAAAGAGCAGGGGAGAAGCCAAGGGAAATCATTTCTACCACGCTTTATCAGCACTTCTCATAAGGCACAAAAAATAGGGTCAACTTCAAGAAAAAAACTAAACCGAAGCAACAAAACAACAGGGATGTAGTGAACTGACAGGCTGTTCCTTTAGGAAGATGTGGCCAAGTCAGGCTTTTTCTAAAAAAGCTACAAACTACATCTGCCAGAAAAGATTAATTCAGGACCAGTGCACAGGACAATACCTGAAAGCACTCACCTGTCCAAATAGCTGACAATAGCTTCTTGTCCTTGAGGACCAGGATCTCATTTAGAGCTCGTTCCCAGTTCTGCTGTTCACTATTTATTTTCTTTATGGCCACCTAAAAGGACATTGAAGACCATTAACTGGAGAAGGCTGTGGCATGAGACCACACCAAACATGCAGCCTTTTTTGGAGCGATGGAGCCAGGCTGTGCCAAATTGCCCTGGGATGGGACACCAGAGCACAGTCAGTGGCATTCCCCCCTCAGGGGCCACTTACAGGACACATGGCCAGAGACATTTGGCCTTGGAAGCTCTGGAGAAATGGTCTCTCATTCATCACCCACAAAGCTCTAACAACATTCTCTGCACCGACAATCTTCTCAAATGGCCTCAGTTTATCACCACTATTATTAATATTCACATGCATTTTGCAAGCAGGAAGCAAGTCTGGTCCTGTGAAAACAGAGCAACACAGCTGGGAAGGGGTTTGGTCATTATTTCAAGTGCCACGGCTGCTGTTTGGGATTGTATAACAGAGCAAACGTGCAGCATACATTATTAATATGATCACTGTCATGGGCTGTCACTGACACCAGACATAAACACAACTGTAGGGTTTAGGAGAGAGCTTTGCAGCCTGTGCTGAAAAATCCCATGCAGCAAGGCAACTCCAAGAGAGCATTTTGCTTTTTCTCATTTATCTCTCCCTCTCTATGAATTTGCTGCAGGAGGACCACTGCCCTCCAGCAAAATACCTGGCCCCTGCTTGTGTATAAGTCACTGACTTGAACTTACCCTTGGCCAACTGGCTCAACTTCAGTGTATTTCCTGGCAGGCTCCTCCATGCTCACCGTGTTCCCTGAAAGAAACAGGAAAGGTGGTCACTCCAAGATGGAGATCCTGCCTTGCAGCAGAGCCAAAACACAGCCCCACTCTCTGGGGCTGTGAGCCCCTTGTACTCAGGTGGGCAAGAGCAATAAACAACATCTGTAACATTCAGCTGCAGAGGAACACGGAGTGCAGCTGTAGCTCAGACACACACATAGAGCATCCTGCTCTGCCAGACAAGACAGAGAGCAGACGTGCTCAGCTGCATCACGCACCACTCCCCTCTCCCCGCGGGCTGTTGGGCTGTGCTGCTGTCAGAATGCTCAGCCCGTGATTCCTCAACAGAGGGAGGTTCACTGTACTCTTCCCAAAACGATGGAGCTTCACTATCCTCTTCCCAAACAGTGGGAAGTTCATGGTGCTCCGCTCGCACACAGGAGGCTCAGCGTGCCCCGCTCACAGCCCAC